>LOEQ01000136.1:144916-155930 GCA_001685075.1 Bramus lutescens | reverse complement strand
TAATCTGAAAAAGCCCTTATAGGGTCTGGAGAGGTGGCTCAACAGTTGAGAGTGCTAAATTCTTTTTCTGTTGTACCCAGGTTCAATTCCCAGCACCCACATGGCCTCTGACAGCTGTTTATAACTTCAGTTCCAGGGGAATTTAATAACCTCTTTCAGCCTCCTCTATGGGTACTTTATTCACATGTAGGCGGAGAATGCTCATTAGTTTCCTAGCCACCTGGATGTGAATAATCACACAGAAATTATATTAATTATAACACTTTCCAGTATCTTAGACACATTTCTCTCTAACTCTTATATCTGAATTAACCCATTTCTATTAATCTGTATATTGCCTTGGGATTGTGGCCTTCAGCAGCTATGTGGTGTCTCCAGAACTCGATCTACTTTCTCTCTATATCTCTGTTCAGATTTCCTGCCTTGCTTTACTCTACTAAGCCATTGGCCGAAACAGCTTCTTTAATAACCAATGGTAATAAAACATGTTCATAGCATACACAGAGGAAAACATCATTATTCATGTGTATACAGACACACACATAAAATAAAAGGAAAGGTTATTATTATATTTTTAATTTTATATTTTTTACTTTCAATACTAGTTGTAATGGAATTGGTGGGATAAGAAGATATTTCTGTGCTCACATTCAGGCTTTCTGTAAACAGCGCATAGGTCATTTTCAGGAACTAGATGTTATTGAAGGTTCTAAAAATTGGCCAATGGCAGGTAATGCTTGCTATAATTCAGAATTTCTTTTTAGCAAAGTTACAATTGACATCTTTTGGTGCTTTGTTGGCCAGGCTACAACATTTTCAGTAGGTAATAAAAATGTCAGGGATATGTTTTCTGTTCCATATTTAAAGTGAACATTGAGAACGAATGTGAAAGAAGCGTTGGCCTGCTCTGCTTGCTGTAGGGGCCTAGTTAGTGTTATGAGCAACATCTCCTTTGTGTTTTCCATCTGTCTGTGCTGTGTGTTAATTCTGTTTTTGCAGTGCTGAGTGAGGTGAAGGCTAGGGCTTCCTGCACCATTTTACCATTGATTACATCCCAGCCCTGTACTGGACTTGAGAGTGTCACCTATTACATTATTGCATCTTGAATGTTCGTCTGGGAAGTTTCTGTGCAATTGACTTTTCATTCAGCCTTTTAGGACTCTATTGACAAACAAAGAATGAACTGTGTTGTGGTAGACTATAGTTCCTCCCTCCCTCCCTCCCTCCCTCTCCGATACCCCCCATTTTTTTTCTTGACCCTGGAAATGGGAGTCTCACCTCACAAGGTCATTCATTCCCTTTCCTTCCCAGCTATTCTCTTTGCCAAGAGATGGCTGCCAGGGGATTTTTGGCAGCTTGCAGTTTGGTTTTGAATAACCAAAAGTTGAAAAACTAGCTAGGGTTTTTGCTGAAATGATATTTTTAAAACTACATTGGCAATCCCATCTCGAGTGTGAGTAGAAAGGAAAATGAACATTTTCACTGGCACAGCTCAGCTTTTAAAATGGTGTACTTTGGATAATTTGCTAACACCTTGTACCTACCATAATATAGTAAAAGTTTCTTTAGCCAGATCCTGTCTAGACCCTTCTATGAGCTATTCTTTTGACTCTTATCCTTATTTGCTCTCTTTCCCTTTAAGATTTTGTTAGTTCTCTTTGGACTTTTCATGATATCTTTAGCTTTGTTGAGGAGAATGTTTGTAAGCCAGTGCTGCTTTTGAAGTTGGATCCTTGATAAGAGAAGGTCCTGCACTTTGGTTGGTGTGATGTGCTGCTTTGCCTAGAGGGCACACTAAAACTGACACAAACCCATGTGTAGGTGACCTGCAGCATTTGTGATGGACAAAAAGGCTTTGTTGCTACTTTGTCAGCTAATAATGATTCCTCTCTTTGGGGGCACAGTTGCTTTCCAGAACCCAAAGGAACTTGGTGTCACATTTTTGCCTTCATGGTGAGTGACATTTGTGGCTCCAGGCAGGCTTTGACATTTTGGGTTATAAGATTCATTACTTTGTATATCACATATATGGGACGCTGCTATCACCCATCTTGAGATTTCGTGTGCCAGTAAATGCTTGATGAAGCTGTCCTAGTTCTTACGTATTCACTGCTAACTTTTGACATCCTTTTCTCTTAAATTCTTCACAAGAATAATAACCCCTCCTTGCTGTCTCTCATGCCTTTATAAAAGTAGTTAGAGTGTTCCTGAGGAGGCTAGGAGTGACTGAGTCCTCAGAAGGAGGATATTGATACTATTCCCCATTATTTTAAGAGTTTAAGAATTGAGATTTCCTTCTTAAAAGATGCATTGTTTTCTGACTCCCCAACTTTCTGTAGTGCTGTGCTGTTTTCTATTTTAAAACTGTCTGTGATTCTGTTTTGTCACCTGGCAACTAGGAAATATACCTTTCGTAGTTTTAGCCACTAGGCACTGGCAACTGATGATCAGTCCTTCTCAGCTAGAACTTGGTAGAAAGGGAATCACACCTATTCAGGAGATTATCTCCATAACCAGCCCTTGTTTGAGTGGAGAGGCATTGCTTAGAAATAGACAGAACCTAATCTGTCACCCTGTTGTCATGATTTTTTTCTTAGATGTGTATTGAGACAGGGTCTTTGACGTGTAACCCAGGCTGCTCTGCAGCTCAGTCTTGCAGCAGCCTTAGCATTTGGATTACAGGTATGAGTTGCTCTGCCTGTCTTATTTATTTTAATACTTTGAGGAAAACCAAGACTCACATTGATTAAAAATGTAGTTAGTTGAGCCAAACCCCAAGTTGTGACTTTTCCTGGTGCCTGCTGGACCAAGCCAAATCTTTTAAGGAGTCCCTGCGAGGGATTTCCCAATAGAAAGTTCCCTCAGGCAAATCTGTCTATAGCAAATGTTGACTCTGAATAGCCCTTTATATAATTTAATTAAGTTAAAGGCTGCAAATATTTAATATACTGTGGGTGTTTTTAAAAGATTTATTTATTATGTATGCAGTGTTCTGCCTGCATATATGCCTTTAGACCAGAAGAACGCACCAGATCTCATTACAGATGGTTGTAAGCCACTATGTAGTTGCCATGTCCCTTTTAACTGCTGAGCCATCTTTCCAGCCCCATACCCTGTGTTTTTTATAACACAAAGCACTTCATCTCTTTATATGTAAAGTGTGTGTATTGTGTCCTGTCCCTTTCTCTTCTTCTGCACCTACCCCCCCCAGCCCCCACCCCAAGTCTGTGAATCAGTATGTCTATGTCTTAAGAAATCCTGCAAAGCAAAAAAAGACTTCTATGCAGCAAAACCCTTTTTCTGGAGCCACGTGATCTCTCCTCTATCATTGTGTTATGTTGTCAAACTGCTGATTCAGTCTTGGCAACAGACATGAGATGATGTCTATAGGAATGTCAGCTGTGACTAGGTTGCACATTGGGGATGAAGTGGTATTTTCTGGCCTCTGAGTTCATTTGAGGATGTATTTTTATTTTCTGTACCACAAAGGACATTTATAGCCACCCTGTGTGTTTTGCCCACCACTACACTAGCATTTGAATTTCGTGGGCATCTTGCCCTGGTAGATGGTGTCTCCTGTCCGCAAATCTCTAGTGCACATACATGAGTACACTCTTGTTTCTTTGAACAGCTGCCAGGTTTGTAGTGTGTATGTATGTCTAGGCGTAGAATATTGTGGGTAATTATTTTGAGGATGGAAACATAAGAATTTTTTTTTCCTATTTGAATAGGCCTTTCACCAAGTTGGCAAAATGTCAGGGCCAGCTCCCACACTGCTACAAAGAGTAGAGCCATGCTGGTCATTTTGCATTTGCCAAGTGCTGTCTCTAATCTTTGATTGAACAGACCTCCTCCTACCCTCTTTACCTTGTGCTTAGATTTGGGGTACAGTCTAAAGAAGTGGATTTACCGGCTTACAAGGTTAATATTGGAAAATTAACTTAATGATGTTTTGGTATGCAGATCTCTTAACAAGGTATCAGCTCCGCACAGACTGAACTATTTATGGTTTCCCATCCCTCATTGTATGCACACACTTTGCTTTGGAGACTGTTAGAAATTTCAGTGTAATTCAGCCAACCTGGGATTGGCTATTTTTGCTATAGTATGTGTTGCCCTAGAAGTAGATGGCGACACAGCAGGGTAAGGTAATCATTATGTACTGTAGGTGGATGAGTAAACCTAGAAAGAGTGCTCTCCCCTCATGTGAGGCTCCTTATGGAAAGCTTCCTATTTAACTTTCAAATCCATCTTTGACAAAGGAGAAAGGAGAGAGAAAAGGTAAAAAAAAAAAATCCATATATACATTTTGGGTTCACCATGGACTTTGTGAGCCTTTTCTCAATTTGCTAGCTTTCAAAATAATAGCTGCCGACTTATTTACTGAATATAACTAGATCTGAACCTAACTAGAGCAAATTTTGAGAGCTGCCTCCGCAACCCAATACTTGGGTGTTTGTTTTTATAAACATGCTATGATACTGGTTTTTTTTTTAAAATATCCTCAAGGATTTATAAAGAATTTGGGGTATGTGGATGGTATGTGCACATGTGTATGGAGTCCAGAGGTCAAATTCAGGTGTCTTTGTTGATAACTCTGTTTTACTTTTTTCAGACAATTTCTCATTGAATGTGGAGGTCATTGATTGAGTTAGACTTGGGGGGCAAGAGCCCCAGGTATTCTTATGTCTCTGCCTCTGCGAGTGCTGGCATCATAGACTGGAGTCATAGCCCTCAGTCCATCTTTTACATGAACATGTTGGCTTAGTCTCAGGTCCTTCTGCTGGTGCAGCAGATGTTGACTGAGCCATCTCCCTATCTTCACTGCATTGCTTGGATTGGTCATGCCTCAGCCTTCTTCCTGGTAGGATTTTGGGTTTGTATTATCTTGACCTAAGGGGAACCAAATTTCTTCATCTGGCTGTTAGCAATACTACCTAATGCCAAATAAGAGGGAAACTGGAAACCCAGCTTGTTGCATGTAATTTCAGGAATGGGAGGGGAGGGGATTCTCTTCTCTGAAGTTCATGTGGCTTTATCAAGAAGTACAGGTGACGTACACTTTAAATTGTATGGCTGTCAGCTCATGTGGTTCATGACAGAAACCTCTTCCTTGGCTTGAGAGACCATGTCTATGGATGGTTGTGTGGCACATGGTGGGTACCAAAAGAGTCACTCCCATACTTCATATGTCTCTATCGTTGGGTGTTGGTGATGAACCAATCTTTGGTCTATCTTTTTTGGATACAGTTCCAGTGGTTTGACCAGCACCTTAACCTGGAGCAGGGCCTTGGGTCCTCCTCCTTTCTGACCCCTGCATCTGTGCATCTTAGTCTCCCATATCCATGCATTCAGGCAGTCTCTTAAGAACATACAGTCTGCTTTGCCCACCTCCACGTTCTTAATCATCTCCTAAATAAAGGAGTGAGGAGTTGTGTACTTACAGCAGCAATGTGGTAGTCTCTTGGTCCTTAAAATAGATGTGGTAGTCTCCTGGTCCTTAAAAACAATTATGGAAGTCTTGTCTTACCTTCTTTCTGCATTGCTTTTTAGGATGACTGAATCTAACTTTTAAGATACAAATCACCCAGTTCCTTTTAAAAGTTAGCATGCTTCTGGGAACCATGGGAGAGGGTTGAAGGGGAGGGGGAAAGGTAGGGAACACAGAAAAATGTACAGCTCAATAAAATCAATAATAAAATAAAAAGAACTTATTTAAAAAAGTTAGCATGCTTCTTGTTTCTCCATCAAAAACACCAGACTTGGAGTGTTATCTGCCCTTTCCATATATGACTTCATTCTTTTTCCTCTCTTGTTCCCCCATACAGCCAGGTGGAGCTTATTAACACTCCTCTACACACCCAGGCTTTGAACACTTATTCCAAATACTAGGCATAAATACTAGCATGGAGCTGTTTTGGGAACTATTTACACACCGTCTTTTAATTCCAGCTTGCACACACTCATACACCTTTATATACCAGTAAGGATGTGTAGATCAAAGAACAGTTTCCAAGTCCTGTGGATTAGGCTTGGTAATAAAAATACCTTGACCCACTGAGCCATCTCATTGGCTGTTGCTGCACGGTAAAGTTCCCTCTTCCACTGATCTATATTTCCCAGTTATGACTAAATTCAGGATTATAGGTGGGTTACTTGTTTATTTGAGACAGAGAGAAGTAAACTAGGTCTCGGGCACAATAAGGGAAGGAAATCATGTCTACTTGAGAAATAGTGGATGGAAACCTAGTATTGCTAAATGTGTGGCCTGAGATCATTAGGACAACTCGTCTCTTGTGATAAAACCTTTTTTTTTCTTGTTTTTGAGACAGTCTGTAGAGTCCATGCTAACATTGTACTGATGGTCCTCCTGTCTCCATCCCTTTCTATACACACACAGTGTACACACACTTTATGCCTACACACAAAACAATAGCCCCTTAGACAGATTTACTGAGCAATAAAACATGCAGTGGTTTATGAGAGTAAGAGAGAGATTTAGAGATTTAATTCCTAAGAGTTTGCTTCAGAGATTATCTTTTCTTTCCTCCTGTATCATGGTTTTATCGCTGCATATGCATTACTATATCCCCCAGTCTCTGCTTAATATAGTTTTCTTTTGCTGTTGCAGGCCCAGGCTGCAAGCACAAAGGAAGTTTGCTCAATCCCAGCCGAATAGTCCCAGCACAACTCCAGTGAAGATAGTGGAGCCTTTGCTACCCCCGCCAGCTACTCAAATTTCTGACCTCTCTAAAAGGAAGCCTAAGACAGAAGACTTTCTTACCTTTCTCTGCCTTCGAGGTAAGCTTGCAGTACAGATGATGTCATAGTGTTGTTCTCATTTCTCTGTTTGATTTGAGGGTAGGTTTTTGTTGTTTGGTAAAGGTAGGCCCTCACTATGTAACCCTTGCTGAATTCTATGTATATGAGGCTAGCTTCGAATTTGTAGAGATCTGCCTGCCTCCACCTTCTGAGTTCTGGAGTTAAAAAGATGTGTGGCACCATTCCCAGTCCTGCAGTTTTTGCTTATTATTTTTCTTTATGCGTATGTGTGCATGCCTGTGTGTTTATGCCATGTATATTGTTCATTTTCTTAAAAAATATTTATTTATTATATATTCAGAGTTCTGCCTGCATGTATTGCTGAAGGCCAGAAGAGGGCACCAGGTCTTATTATAGATGTTTGTGAGCCACCATGTGGTTGCTGGGAATTGAACTCAGGAGAAGCCAGTGCCCTTAACCTCTGAGCCATTTCTCCAGCCTCCACATATGATTTCTGCTTTTTTTGTGTGTGTGTGTGCATATTTAGGTGTTTTACTTGCACTAATGCAAGTGTACCACACATATGCAGTACTTAAGGCAGTCAAAAGTTGTCCATTCCCTGGGACTGGAGTTATAGATGGTTGTAACCTAATGTTGGGGAATTGGGTCTTGAACCCAGGTCCTCTGCAAGAGTAGCCTGTGTTCTAACCCCTGAGCCACTTACCTGGATTTGATGATGCTATCTAGACCTGCCTCAAAGCCTCAGTGGCTTTTTTTGTTTTTGTTTTTTTAATTTTTATTTTAAACTTAGCTTCCTGAGTTTTGGGCTTAAAGGTATGAGCTACCACAACCAGCTAGGAAAATGATTTTGGTGTTAAGATAATGGAAATTTGCTTTGCCATCATGGAGTTTAGTTATGTGAATCTTAACAAGAATGAACTGTAATTAGGCGTTGAAGATGGGTAAGAATCAATGATTGTCCGAGCCACAGTAAGTAGAGCAGAGTGTGTGTATCTGCATGTACCATATTTTTCTGTGTGTGAATTGTTTTAAAAATTTATCCCCTCTATTGTGAGTGGTTGGGGTGAGGTATGTAATAATAACACTTGAATAAAATTTTACGAAGCACACAGCCTTGAGATTTCAGTATTAAGAGAATCGCCTTTTTAGCAAAGCTCTAAATAAGTGAGCCCTGGACCAATGACTGTATTCTACAGAATCAGGCACCTAAAACATTTTGCTTTTTCTTAGCTGGCTTACCATGTGAATTTTTATTATATCCTTTTTCTATTTTTCTTACAGGTTTTGATCTCAGCTATTAAAAGTTTGCTTTCAAAGTCTTTTCTTTTAGACCTGTCATAAGTTTCTTTGTTGAATTGTATAAGCCCTAGAGGATAGATGTTGTACCCTGTCTGCCCTGAATCCTCGGTGGACCCTACTGTCATTTTATAATATAATGGCTTTGAGTATGGAAAACTTGTATTTTGTAGTGTATGGGGCTGTGTAGATGACCCCTGTAATGTGCTTCTTCAATAATTATTTGAATTTGAGTTTTAAGGTACAAAAAGTTCTTAAACTTTTTATTATGTCATGAAAGTATTTCTCATTCTTTTTTGAAAATTAACTATATACCTTCTGTGTTAAGTACTGTGGAAATTATGAATTTTGTTTAGTTATGGATTCACAGTGTGATATGTTTATGTCAACCTCTATGCAATCTGTAGCATTTTTAGGCAGGCAATAGTTTGGAAACCTTTTATTTTTCTTAGTTTGCTTGCTTGTTTTCTTGCTTTCTATCTTTCTTCCTTTTGAAGAATGTAGACAGTCATCCATAGATGACAGTATGAGAGAAATTGGTCTCATTTTTTCAAAATCCCACGCTTCCTTCCCCTGTGCATATATGAGCCCATGTGCTATGTGCACACTCTCAGGTAACCTCAAAGAATAGATATCCTTGTATATTTTCTGAAAATGTATTTCCAGGTTATGTGAGCTGCCTAATGTGGGTGGTGTACAACAAATTGATCTGGGGGGATAGGAAGTATCTAGACATGTCTCTAGCCCCCAACATTTGGTAAATTATTAATTTTTAAAGAGGAAAGTCTGGAATAAATAAAAAATGGAAGGAATATTTTTGTCCAAAGACTTGAGTCATTTCTACAGGTTTCAGGTATTTTCCTTAATAGTTTGAAATATTGACTAAGTGATGGGGCCACAGGAAATCGAATGATTAGCGTTCTTTAAACCTTGTTTGTTTTCCATCATTGATAACACTAGAGCCAAAGACCTCTCTTGAAAACTCCTTTAAGGATAAGCACAAACCTTGTGGCTAGAGATGCTATATAGGATTTCTGTGGTTAGTGTCCATACAACCTAGTGATTTGGGTTGGTTAACTTCAGTGCACTGTGATACTGTCAGCCAAACTGGCAGGGCTTCTCTTTCTTCTCCTACTTGATGTCACACCCTATAACTTCTTAAGGAAGCAGGATGGAATGAATACTGAAGCAGGACCTGAAATGTTTGCCCTGCTGTTCATTTGTCTTTAAACAACTGCTCTGAAGGGGAGCACGTTTCTTGCCAGAGGCATAATTTTATCTTCCAAGGGTGTGCTTGGGGAAAGATCCTTGTATGTATGCTGCAGGAGGCAATGCAGTACCGTGGTTGCATTTCCTGTCACCAGTCTCGTTATTCTTAATGAGTTCTGTCTTCCTGTCTTTGTTCTGACCATAATTATTAAGAAATTTAAAAGAGCTTAATGTTGCAGAGCAATGGCAGGTTATTTACATTTTTCTTTTTATGGGGGCACTGCAAATGAGGAGGATTCCTGAAGGGGACTCATGAAACATAGACAGCACACAGTTCATTCTTATGACCATGGCTACCGCAGTGCAGGCTCCCAGCTCTGCCCAGGGAAGGGAGTCTCTGGAGGTATGGGAGTGGAACTGCAGCAAAAATTAGGGGCCTGGACTGACTCTACCATGCCCAGGTCACAGCAGTCTGAGGCCAGTGAGGGGCGTTACTAGCTCTCCCTCTATAGGTGGTTGGGTATTGAATTGCTGATTTATTACCCATTCAGCCTGTGGGTATTATGGTTTCTGTAGTCAGAGTTGCTAGGGATTAAACTAAAACTAGTAGGTGTGAAATGGGTTCTAGTGACCGCCTGAGAGGCTGCCATCCAGGTACATTTATTTGCTGTTTTACAGAGCTTCCAAGGATGTCAGAGGATTAGATTGAGATCTGGGTAGTCTCAAAAGGATTCTCAGACACACTGTCTAGGTAATGATTGACAGCTCAGCAGTGGAGTTTTATATGTAGACAGTATCTAACCCTACCCAGAAGGTATACATTGTTATGTCACTGGCCTTGGGTATTGAGGAGGAGAATTGTCAAAAGGGCAGTGCAAAAAAGTCTGGGGTGGTTTAAAAGGAAAGATCATATAATTAGAGGTAATTGCCTGCAAGAAAGGAATTAATCTCCCATTTGCAATGAGCATGGTGTTTGCTAATAGCAAACTTTCTTGAGGAAAATGGGAAAATAGTCTTTGGGGAGGAAGACAGGCTGTCTTAGTGGTAAACGGGTTTCAGGTCACTTTGTGAGCTGTTTCTTCTTAATTTCTGAGTACAGAATTCAATCTGCTTTGCTGGCTTCTGTGGTTAGCCTGCCGGCCTCTGCTTTCCCCAAGGCACTGTAGCATACTTAGTATAGTTTCTCTGCTAGTAATGAAGAAACCAGAAACCTCAGAGTTCTTGATCAGAGAAAGAGGAATGTTTTTATGATTGCCCTGAGACCTTGACTTTGAGGCCAGGCTTCACGCCAGCTAGCCTCCAACCAGGTTTGCCCTGCAGGCAGGTAAAACAAACTCACGCCCTTTGTCAGGTGGCTGGTCTGGCTTCAGTGGTAAGTTCCAGAATACTGTCTTTCTCCTCAGTGTCTCTCTTAGTGTTTCTTGAGCCTTTTGTAACTCTTTGAAGGAAGGTATATGTGAAGGAGGGGCTGGAATTCTGTCAGTGCTTGTATTGTTGTGACAGCCAGACACCTTGCTGTCTTAGTGTGTTTCATACCTCAGGTTGTTCTGAAGTTATTGTTGCCTGTGCCCTGCATGCAGAAAATGGTTTTATGTCTCTTGAAATCTGAAAAAGCTTTGCATAAATCATAAATTCATGTTCAGATTTGATGGCTTATAGCAACTGGAAGTTCACAAATCTAAATTTCCTTATTTCCACTTCTCAGCTTGTGCTAATTTTTTTTTTT
>LOEQ01000136.1:120212-142031 GCA_001685075.1 Bramus lutescens | reverse complement strand
AATCTGTGTATCACCACAGGGTCGTGGCTTACCAGGAAGATTCTAACCCACATCTGTCTTGGGCCAGAGCTTCATGGCATCTGCCTGACTCTCCTTTCTCTCTCCCAGAATTCTGTTCTGTCTACTCCACCTACCTAAGGGTTGGCCTATCAAAAGGCCAATTTGACCAATGAAAGTAACACATAGACAGAAGACCCACCTACATCACACCTTTAATTCTCCACAAATTCACCTTCATCCATCATTTCAAATGAGTGGTTGTTAAGGAAAGTGCATATAATTTTTAGTGGTAAGTTAGTAACTCTTATTAGTTAACGCCCTAATGAAGGTTTGCTTGTATCATAACAAGAAGAGGCCACCTGGAGAGTGGCTTTTTAATGCCTCTCTTGTTCCCAGTGTCTTTGCTGTAGCTTTGCAGTGGGCTTGAAGCCTACCATGGGGAAAAAATAGACACCCACCCCCTAACTGTGTGTTTTTCTGTTCATCTTAATTACCTTTTTTTTGGTTTTTCCAGATGGGGTCCTTGAACTCACTCTTGTAGACCAGGCTGGCTTCGAACTCATACAGATGCCTGCTTCTGCCTCTTGAGAGTGCTGGGATTAGAGTCATGTACCACCACCACCCAGCTTGTATACCTTTCTTTACTTCTTTCTCTATGCCTTGCTGTGTAGCTGGGTGGCTTTCCATGTTCTTTTGTTCTTCCTCGACCTGGTTTCTCCTATTTATATATACTCTCTGCCAGCCAGGCCCACCTATCCTTGCTCCTGCCTCGCTACTTGCCATTCAGCTCTTTATTAGACCATCAGTAGTTTTAAATAGGCAAAGAATCACAGCCTCACAGAATTAAACAAATGCAACATAAACAAAAGCAGTAGACCTTAAAATAATATTCTTCAGTAGGTACCTTAGAGGTCAGAAGTGGGAACTAAATCCATCAGAACTGGAGTTAAGCAGTGTTGTGAGCCACCATATGTATGCTGGAAACTGAGTTGTATTTCCAGCCCTGGGAGGAAGTTTGAGATTTTCTTTGGGGGTATACACAAGAAAGTTGTGTATAAGAAGAACTTTTAAAATTACTCCTTATGGCGCTTGGTGGTGTTTAATGGGGAGGGAAACCAAGGTCCTTTCCTCTGTTTTCTGATTTCAGACAGCGGATCAGTGATTTAATTATATCTCCCTCTAGGTTGGCTTTGCTAGGTAAGGGAGAAGTAGACTGTTTTTGTATGTGAGAGTGACCTTCCTGTGGGGTTAACAGCTCTGATTTCATTGCTAAGATGGCAACATTCTTTGAGTAAATCACTTTGTTTTTATCCCCACATTTTTATGAGTGTTTTATTGGAGTTTTAGCTTATTTTTATGTGTATGCATATGCATTTATGTCAGTGCACCACTTGGCACCTATGGAGGTTGAGCCCCTGGAACCAGAAAGTATCTCCCTGTGGGTGCTGTGAATTGAACCTAGCTTCTGGAATAGCAGTCAGTTCTGTTAATTACTAAGCTATCTCTCCAGTCCAAGGAATTTATTTTAATACTACCATATCCTATTATAACCTCAGACTAGTTTGTAAGTACTTGATGTGTTGGGAGTAATCTATACCTGGCTTTTATATTAAGATAATAAGTAACCTTGGGAAAAAAAAATTCTTTCTCCCCCACTAATAATTGCACCCAACAACATGGGTGGATGTTTTCATTTTACTCACAAGTTTCTAGTGTAATTCATTCCTTGCTGTTGTTTGTGGTTTGTTTTCTGTGGGAATGTTGCAGATATGATTCTTAATTTTAATTTGCTGTGCTTGATGTATTATCCCCTTCTGTGGGTTTTGCTTGAAATTCCTAAAGGAGGCAGATGGAGTTGTACTTCCTAGGGAGTATATGGAAATAGATTAAAAGTGGTAGCAGCTATCAGCGATGAATAGCTTTGTTTTATGTGATCCGCATGCGGTTAGGGTACTAAGTTTGTAAACCTCTCCTATGGATTCCTCCTTCTGGAAGGTTCAAGATCTGTGTTGATGAGCTATATTATATGTCTTTTTCCACCAGGTTCTCCTGCGCTGCCCAGCAGTATGGTATATTTTGGAAGCTCTCAGGATGAGGAGGATGTCGAAGACGAAGATGACGAGACAGAAGATGTCAAAACAGCCAACAACAATGCTTCATCTTCATGCCAGTCCACCCCTAGGAAAGGAAAAACCCATAAACATGTACACAATGGGCATGGTAAGTCATCATTCAGGCTGTACTAGTAAGCAGACTTTGTGTGAGGGCTCAGAATAAAATTTGAAGGGTGTCAATGTAGGTATCAGCCAGGTTTCTTCAGGGCATCTAAGTGCCAGACTCTTTGTGGACAAAGAACTTAGAATAGCCCAAAAGTATTCTAGATTAAACAAAATGAAGATGTTCTATGTGGAAATGATTTTAATTGCCAGATGAAGTACAGATTATGCACTAGAAGAGGAAACAATAGTAATTGTCAATAAGATGCCAAAGTTTTGTGGTCATGGACTAGCAAATGTTTTTACCCACTGATCCATCTTCTAGGTCACAACCTGGAAACTTGTTGATTGAGAGAGCTGCCTTTCCATTGGCATTCAGGTTCAAGTGCCTGGATGAGGGTGTGTTTGGGGCGTGTGATGGTAGCCCGCTGCCCTCCTGTCTTAGAGCATATCTGTGTTAGGGAAAGTATAATTGTGACTGCGGGTGAGAAGACTTTCATATGCCCTGATAGGTACGAGAAATAAGGAGATTGCTAATTTTAAATTTTACATTGTTTCGCTGAGAGAGATGTTCAAGACTGATACTGCTGGATTTCAAAGTTTTTTTTTTTTTCTTCCAGATTCGGGTTCTTTTCTGAGAACACTTACAGAGCTCCAGATTTCATTAGCTTCATTAGTATAGCACTGCTTCCTAGGCTACCCTCTTTGGTATCCTACCAATGGGGTCAGCTCTTAGATTTTCCACTATACTGAATGGGTTTCTGCATTATTACAGCTGGCATTTAAGTGAGACATGATACTGTGTCCTGCTGCATGCCTCTTCTGACCTCAGTTTTTTTACTTTTGCCTTGGTAAATGTGCCTATGAGTGTTCTTTTATTTCGTTAGTTTGTTTGCTCGTTAATGTCTTTGGTTAGAATATGGTCTCTTGCTGCCTGAACACATTAGATTTAGAATAGTTTATGTGTGAAAAGGGCGCCTCCTTTTCAATGAAATCGAAACATTGAGGTCGATGATCTCCATGTCCTGGGATCTTGGTTCACCTTCAGTGTGCATGTGTACGTGCTTCCTTAGGTCTCTGCTAGGAAGGTGCTAGAGGAGATCTCTACTGTGTGCCACATGATGCCTCAGGTGTGGTGTGGTTTTTTGGTGGGGGATTTTTTTGTAAGAAACAAATTGGGGTAAGTAAGCTACTTTTCACACTTTTCTAGTTCTCTTATCTGATTGGTATTCAGCTCTCTTTTTGTATGCTACAGTGCTGAGACAAGTCAGAAAACCCAGAAAAAATCTGTGTCCTCTCTGGACAGGTCACCCCACTGGGATGCAGGGAGATAAGTACATAGTGTAGTAAAGAAACTTTTTGGAACAGTTCAGCTTTTACTGTGTTATTTTGAAATGTCTCGAGCCCAAACGGGCAGTGCTTCTTCCTGATTGACTTTGTTTTTGTTGAAATGTACTTGGAGACTGTCTCCCATGGCTGCTTTGTGGCAAGGCACTTGATCTCTTGGAAACTGGCAAGAAAGAAGAATCTCGTTGTGACCACATTTTGCATCCTTTTCTTGAGCTGAGTGTATCAGCATTTTTAGATTAAGAACCTGAACACAACTGGGGTAGTGGTGGTGGCACATCCTAGTACTCAGATGGCAGAGGCAGGTGGATCTCTGAGTTCCAGGCCAGCCTGGTCTACAAGAGCTGGTTCCAGGACGGGCTCTAAAGCTACAAAGAAACCCTGTCTTGAAAAACAAAAACAAACTCTGAACACTAAAATTCTGGAAGATTTAAGTGTCTCTCGATAAAAGCTTATTTCTGAAAACATGACAAGTCTTCCATTTTTTTCACAAGCAGCGCCATCCTAATTGAAAGGGAGTTATTGATTAAAACACACAATCTGGAATGAGCTGGATAGCATTACAGTTTAACCTTAGATTGCAACTCAATGGTGACACTAACAAATAGTGAGTCCAGTAGTGCATCTCTGAATATTCCCCCACATTCAGAGCATCTAATGGTGCCTGCAGTAGAGCTTTTGAAATAAGACAACACAATAAAACGGCTAAAAATGTTAAATAAACTTGTATCATGCAAGTTTATATTTGGAACATTTTTAGATATTAAAAGGTGTTTCTAATTGTTCTTTTTGTTTCATCACTAGTAAGTAAGTGGACTAGTTGAGGATTTATTGAGTTTAGAATGATTTGCAGGCTTTTGTGACCTTCAGAATAACTTGGTGGAAATTCATTAGTTTAATTACTCAAATGGTTTTTGTTTTGTTTTGTTTTGTTTTTTTCAATTTCCTTTAGAAGAAATTAGAAGGAACAGGAAAGATTTTTATTCCTTTTCATGCACATCTTTTTTTCTGAAGAGGGACATTCATCAGGAGTCTTTAAACAGTGTGCTATTGGAATCCAAGCTGGAATTATTTAGTTAATTGCTTTTGGGTTCCCACTGGGTGCATGTTCTATGATGGCCATAAAATAATCATTTGCAGAAGTTTCCTGCATTAATGTGTTGTCATTACATTCGAGCACTCATGAGCCCCCTCCATCTGAAATGGTGGAGGGGGTTGCTAGGAGCAGAGTCAGGGTCTTTCCTGAATATTGCTTCAGTTGAAAGTGGCCATAGGAAATCCTCTGATCTTTCTAGCCAATGGCAGTCACACCTTTCCTATTGAGGCAAGGTACTATCCTCCCACACTGACCCCTCCTCCCCCCATCAAAAGGAAAGAAAAGGGGATTATAAGGCTGGAGCTTATGTTAGAGGATCAGCAATGCTTCTAGAGTTAGGAAGTCTATCTCCCTGACACCCCAGAATATTCAAGTCTCTATTTGTTAACAGGTCACTTGGCATAGTAATTATGTTTTAGAAGCCAAACCACTTCTGAAGCTGTATCCTAGATGTTTCTCTGGTACAGATTTAATTTTCTTCAAAGAGATTCCACCACCTAGCCTGTCTCTTGAAAGTTCATGTGCATCAAATGCTTGATATATGCTGAGGGTTATCTGAGAATCAACTGTTTCTACTGAGTGCTGACATTTTCCACCTCAGCACAGCTGCTTTGTGAGCTGTCTCCATGGTAGCTCTCCTAGAAGTCCGGCCACTAATCCCAATTTCTTCTCTTTGTCTAAAGTTCGTGTTCCTCTGGTCCATTCAGCATCTTAAAGAAGCGCACACCCACAGGCCAGCTGGACAGAGTCCCACAGGTTTTGTGGAAGTTTTGCACTTAACAAACAGTGAGTGTCATAGTGTCCTGAGCAGGGTCCATAGTGATCACAAGCTGTACCTGGGCTAGGTTCTGCCTTCTGCTGCTATACCAGCTTCTCCAGTTCATCTGGGCAAGTTTTTAGATGGAACCAAATACATTCACGTACATTGGATCCAGAAATTGGACTTGAGTTATGAATAGCCTTGGTGGTCTAGGAGGCTGAAGTTGTTCTAGTCCACAGCAGCCTGACACAAGAAATTTGTCTTTGATTGCTGCTGCCACGAGCACTCTTATCCCTGGTCCAACCCAGTCCCAAACAAATAAGACTGTGGTCAGTACCTAATTACCTAATTAAGGTATGTGTGCTTATGCATGCATGTATGTGTGTATATGTATATATAGTTCAGGGCTTTGAGACTATTTGGATCTGGTGCTGGGATCTTTATTGTACAATACTACTTCATGTACTCCTGGACATGTAGCGTGATCCAATGCCTTAGCCAAACTTTGGTCCCTAGAGCCAGTGGAATTATGGACCTGGCATTCCCTGTACAAAGTTATCACTGTAGTATAACAGGTTGGGATTTCTATGAACTTCCAAGCTGAATCTGACCTTGGACTCCTGATTCTCTTTGCACATCTCCTTTATAAGAATGACTTAGATTTTTGCCAAACTTCATTTTCAAACTTTCACACCGTAGGTTTGTATTTTTATTCTGAAGTTGGTGATTTCCCTTGACCATTATACTTTAAATAATGGGCCTTATTAACAGAGTATACCCACATTTCAGGGTCTTTTTCCTAGTATGTTGTGATCATTTATTCAAGTTCAAAGGTCAGCCAGAATTCTTACCATTTACTTTAGATGTGATTGCCCTTTTGTATGCAGAATTCCACAGGACCCCCCCCCCCAAAAAAAAACCTGCAAAATTGCTGATCATCTATTCTGTACAATTTAATGCTCCATCCCTACTGTGAATAATTCATGTTTGCTCTTTTCTTAAGTGAAGTATGGGAATCCCTTTGTCTAGCAATTTTTACCCTTCTGAAATGTGGATATTAGTTACCTAAGTCTCATAATGTTATCAGTGTTCTGTTTGTGGTGAAGAGAATCAGGTAACCATTTTTCAGGGACAAACAATTTATCTTGATTTATGATCTTTTCATTGTCCTGACACATTATCATAAAGTTATTAGCAGCCATTAAAACTTAGTATCATGAGTTACTGATTACATTGGTAACAGATATGTCTAAACGATGAATACATCAAAGTCTGTAGTTATTTCACATCAGTACTCATAATTTATTTCCATTTTTAGACTTTGACAGTGGCAAACAAACTGTGACTTTAGAGAATATAAATTTTCCCATAGAGAGGATGGAAATTCAGTTGGCTTAAGAAATTGTGTGCTTTAATTCTTGTTCATAGGCCTGATTGCTTCATGCCTGATATCTAAACAATTAAGAGGCTTGTTGCAAGTTGCTGGCCAGTCAGAGCTGCATACCATGCTCTTATCTGCTGTGTGAGGAAGGATTATCCAAAGCAAACTATCCGTACACATTTTTCTCCTCTTACAGTAATTATCATCTGAGTGAGACAGAATCCCAGTCTGGTTTTGCAGACACAGCAAATCTATATAACTTGATTAAGATGCTTGAGCTAGTTACTCAGAGAGTGTTGAAGGTACTAACTGATGAGTTTGGCTTGGTGATGGTTCTCAGAATGCATAAAGGAACTTGAACTGTCCTTCCTACTCTTCCTGCTTTAAGCCATGACGCTCTGTTGAGTTACTGAGTTGTTTTGGCCCAGGTCAAATCAGGGTAGAGTACCCACACGCTACAGTAAAATCCTCCTGAAATGTTGGCACCAGTTAGCAGACATCCCACTGTCTTCATACAATAGAAACTATAAAGTTGAACTGGCTCCAGGGAAGCCAGCCTTTGTACAGTAACAAGGCTTTAATGCCAGCCAGTTGATGCAGCCTGTGCCTTGTTCAAGTCAGGACAGCTTGTAATAACATGAAGCTTACATTTAAATGCCTGGCTTGCTATCAGAAACTGGTGGATCTCTTTTCCTTTCTATAGTGCATTCTTCTTAATTTTTATCCTACAGCGATTCCTTTGTCTCCCTCAGCCCTGTTCTAGAGGGATCACCAAGACAATGTCTTGTTAGAGTTTGTTGTGTCTGTTCAGTCTTGAAGCTCTTGACTGCTGCCTGGTGCTTTTCTACGAGCAGGGCAAGTTTTCGGAATAGCGCTTCTGGGTTCCCAACTCATCCACATCAGCTCTCAAGTGAGACAGGCAGTATTCTCAAAATGTGGAAGAACTTCTATCAAATGCCAGGGACTTCTTCCTTTATTACTGCATTTACCCAGGAACTCCTTGCTCTTGGCATTTGTCCTGTTTATTAGGAGTAATTAAGCAAGACAGAGTGTGAGACCAGGTTGCTGGTTTTGTCAGAATTGATTTTTGTCAGATGTGCCCTTTTGCCATTGTAACAAGAGCTTTCATAAAGATCACCCATGTTATATTTGCATAGTGTCCTCTGAAGAACAAACACATTGTATATTTGATGCAAAATACTTGAGCAAATCTTGGAAGACGAATGAGGGGCAGCTGGTTTATCCTTAGGGAATGGGACACAAGTGTTGTTCAGCCAGAGTATGTGAGGGTTTTAGGCATTCCTTCATAGGTTTGCCTTAAGCCTGCCCCCATCTCAGTGTGTGCACAGAGCTCATGGACACCATCATTTATGTTGGACTCTTAGGAGCATTAAATGTGAATTCCTCCATGGAAATGTAGCTTTCCACCTCACATAATTACAGTAAAAGACATTACTAAAGAAACTTCTTGCCTGTGTCTTTTTCACTCCTAATTGGAAGGAAATTTTTCCCTTTCAAGAATGAAATGACCTTCAATGAAAATATCAGGCTTAGGATTTACAGGATTTTGTTTATTATGGTGTGAAAACACTTGCCCATAGAGCATTTAACTTTCAGAGTAAGTGTATACAAATCAATATATCAGTCTCTGTTCATTATGTAAAGCTATTTGTATCCGAGGACAATACAGGTTCCTAATATGGCTCGCTGTGATGGATGCTTAAAGAAGCTAGTCCAATTATTTCTTTTAATTGGGGACGGTTTGTAGTGAGCTTCTATACATTGATGCCTTTCTGTCTCATGCTCACAGAATGGGAAGTGGTTTTTTTTTAAAACCTCCCTTTTCCTTCTCTTCCTTTCTTGAAAATCTTACAAATTAAGACAAAAGATAATTACTTGGAGGAATAAAACTGGCAGGTTCCCACGACACTTAAAATTAATGAGCTGTCGAGCACAAAATATACCTTGTCCTTGCCTTTATCGGCTTTTCCCAATGATTCCCTCCCCTTTTCTCCCCATTTAACACACGATGTGACTTTTTGGGTGTGTTTGCCATTGGGGTATATTGCTCCATAAAATCGCAGGATCATTACAGCCAGATTCATTTGAAAAGCATCTTTTGTTTGCAAATCACAGTTTGTTTCATTTCTCTTTCCTAGGACATCTTATTAGAATAGTCCTTAGCAGACACACTGCTGCAGTTTGCAGAGCAGCTGGTTTGTGATAGCATTGGCCTCCCTCACCACCCACTGCAGCCAGTATTGCACAGCTCGGCTCTGGTTCCAGATCTTTGCTTTCCAGTGTTTTCCTGGGAAGGAGGATTAGTAGTTGAAAGTCCTCCAAGTCCATTCCATTGGAACCAGAGGGTTATACCTCTCTCCTTTTCAGATATAGGCAGTGGTGGTGAAGGACCTTCCTTTTTTAGGTCAGGAAGGCATACTTTCTGTCCACAGCTTAGAACTGTTTGCTGGCATGATCCTTTTGCAAAGGACTGTATGCTGCTTGCCAGTTAACCCATTTTTCCCTGAATTGTTACTACATTAGTAGATAAGCACTCCTCTCCCTTCGTGTTTACATGAGAACATGAATTCTTGGACAGGTGACAAGCTAGCCAGTAGCAATGCTAGGGACAAATTGAGTAACATCGGGGGACAAATGGTGGCTGTGCTAAGCTTTATCTAGATCCTTGTGGGGTGGGGGCTGGGGGGTACTTGGCAGGCAAATGGTAAAGGTGTCATATTTAATTAACCTCAGTGGTCACATGTTGTGATGGGTCTTGCTCAGGCCAACTGCCCTCTACCTGCAATGAAAGAAAGGAGGCTAGATCCCACATAGTCGGGGTATGCTGGTGAAGTTTCCTAAGACAGCCCCTTTAAATCTTCAGTGGCTGTCTGTAGGAACATCTGTTAGCCTCAGTCTCCAAATGAGAAAACCAGGGATCAGCTCACTTGCCCAATAATAAATATCAGAGCCAAGATTTGTACTTCAAATACTACTAACACGATAGGATAAATCCAGAGAATATTTTTGTTTCACCCTTTCTTCGAATAAAATTAATGCCTATAAAACTAGTGCTCAAAAGCAGGGTGTACTGTGAATTGTCTGTCTTAGGAGAAGTAAGAAAGAAGTTCAGGATATTGGAGCCATGTTCTTTGCTTTATGAAATTAGTGAGGAATTAGTCAAAAATCCAGTCAAGAATTGCCCGGATTCATGTACCTTCTTAACTGACTCCTCAGAGATGATGCTCTTCATTTGTTCCAGGCAGACCCGGGCTGCAGGTGTCGGGGTGTGATCGATGGTTTCTGACAGTGACTAGTTACTTACACTTGGAGTAAATGCAGACATTATAGCTGCTCCATTTCCCCTGCATCTAGTGTAACAGAGAAGCAATGAGACACCATCTTTATTTCAGTGTCTAAAATTTGTTTTGAGTATGTACTTGCTGGTCCTGGAAGAACCTCTGAGATTGATGCTCACAGTTAACCCAGATAGGAGAGAGATGCTATGCAAAAGAAGAGTTCCATCTGAACAATTAAATGAGGAAAAAGACTTAGAGGGAAGTTCAGATTATTTTAATTTTGAAAATTTTGTGTGCCACAGAGAGCTGTTTGTCTGAATATGACTTCAGTTAATAGCGCTCAATTCTGTACCCATAGAAAGCAGATCAAAAATGAATGTTTTTATAAAGTCAGTACATATTTGGGGATATTGAACATATTCGTTAGCTTAACATTTCATAGAGCTGTGTGACATGTTATACCATAAATACAGTTTTTATTATCCGCTTTTATAGGTTGTGAGGAGGGAAAAAAATCAAGGGTTCAGATGAAGCAATCTCCAATATTTATTTGTGGGAGAGCTTTCTAAACTTTGCAGTTTAAAAGCAGAGTTAACACCACAAAAATGTAAGTTGAGTATGGTGACATGTGCCTTTAAGGTGGGCAAATGAGTTTGAGGTTAGCCTAGTCCACACACCCTTTTCCAGGGACAAAAGAAGGAAATATTTGCAGATTTGAGGAAGTGAAGAGGAGAGCAGCACTGAAGGCTCACCACTCTGCCTGCCTGTGTGAAGACAGGTGTTCTCCATGCTTTGTGAGGACTGCTGAAGGAAAACTGGCTGCTCTGTTTAGCTCCTTGCTCAGCTTTACACTACCTGAGATACCCTCTAGTAGGGGCAAGTCTGTTACAGTAACCTTTTAAATTACAGAACAAAAGACACCCTAGGTGGGGCTTGTTCCTTTCAGTTGGAATTTGTGGGTGGCAGAGGAAGGCAGATCTCTGTGAGCTCAAGACCAGCATGGTCTACATAGTGATTTCCAAGCCACCTAGACCTTTACAATGAAACCCTACCTTTAAAACATAAATAAAAATCCTACCGTCACATTGGTGAGGATGTCAGGCCATCAGCTTACAAGAAAGCAAGGAAATCTCTAGATTCCAAGGGCTAGCTGATAACATTCTTAGCTTTTGGAGTTAAGTAAGCAGATTCATGATTCTAAAGATTTTACCTGATAGTTGAAAGCATATTAAGTTACATATTTCTATGTTCTAAATGGCTACTAAGGATAGATAAACAATAACTTAATCAAGAAATTCTAAGTAGGGAACAGTCCAAAGAGTCTTTAACATCGGTGTGGCTTATTCAGGGATATAGTTGCTGGTTCTGAATTTAGTAATGAATAGGGTTGTCTTACAGCTCCAGCTCACCCATTATTCACCTGGAGGTCATAAAAGCAACTGCATCTGCGTGCCTTACCCATCCAGTTGCACAGTGTATGTGTGCCTTTAAATTTCATTCAGTGCTTCTCGTTATCTTCAGGTGGTCTTGGACTGTGACTACATACAGATGGTCCCTGACATTAGTGACTTCACATACCTTAATTGATTTTCTTTTTGTATTATAAAGCAAGTTGTATTAAGTAATAAATGCACTGTGAATGTTGATTTGGGTCTCTCCCAGGCTAGTGATGTGCTATAGGCTAGTGATGTATACTATCCAGTCTTGTCTGGGGATACTAGGAGTGATGATGAGAGCCTAGACCCTGCTAGCACCTCTGCACTAAAGGGCTACTAGCTATGAAGGTAAGTAGGTCAACTGCAGCCAGTACACTGTCTTCCTAATATTCTCTTTACATGGGGCTTCACACAGCACAGTCCCCTTGTTAACCTGAGGAAATTTAGCATTACTTTTTCAAGTACATCCGTTACTTTTATTATAACATTAATAGTCTCTGAATAATTTTTTCTATAGTTTTTAGTCTTTAACTATTAACTATTTTTAACTGTGTAACTATTTTTGTTTATTTTATACAGTCAACCTCTGTAGGTCAGGCTGGCCCAGAACTCACTGTGTAGCCCAGATAAGTTATTAGGGTAGTTCTGCATTGGCTTCCTGAGTGTTAAGATTTTAGGTACAAGCTACTATGACTAATCACCTATGCTAGCGAGATTCTTTTTAATGAATCAAAAAAAAGTGTTTTAAGCTACAGGAATTCTTCCTTAAGATTTATCTAAAGCGTTTTTAATCAGCTATCTCCTTTCAGATTCTTTTTGGGTGCTGCCCATTTCACTGGAGAATTTTTGAATAGTTATCCACTCAAGACAATAACTTCCTTTTCCCTCTCTTCCTTTTCTAGTCTTCAATGGCTCCAACAGGTCAACAAGGGAGAAAGAACCCGCTCAAAAACACAAAAGCAAGGAGGCCACTCCCGGGAAGGAGAAGCACATCGACCACAGGGCAGACAGCCGAAGGGAGCAGGCTTCAGTGGCCCAGCCCTCAGCCACCTCCTCTGCAGGCTCTTTGGCCAAGGGGCTTCCTGCCAACCATCAACCTCCCCCTCTGCATCGGTCGGCTCAGGACTTACGGAAACAGGTAACCCTCATTGTGAGGAGCTTTCTGGTGTGCCAGCTAATGCTCAGTTTGCTCACAAAGTGAAGTCAGGCTAAAGAAGCTAGAGAAGTAAGACTTGCCACACAGGTGGACAGGGATAATTTCTCTTCACCAAAGTGCGTCTCTTAACCTTACAAAGATCCAGGTGAGACTTCCTTTTCCCTTCTGGATTTAACCCCAACCCTAACCAGATGCCTTTTGCTCACACAGTAAGATTGAGCTTACATAGTAGAATATTAAGAGTTAATGGGGAGTGGAGAAATGTAGCATGTGTTCTTAATGTTCCTTTTGTTCAAGTGCTCCACCAGGTATAAATGTGGGGGGCACCTATTGTCTTTCTCATTTTAGCTGTAGAGGCATGAGTTTGGTGTGAGTTTGTTGTTAAAATAAACCTAGAGATGGTACAGGCTTGTCTGGGATGATTGTGGTCTATTTTCTTGTTTGCTTTTGTTTTTAAATTTTTTTATAAGGTTTATATTTAGTACATCTAATTATTGGTGTTTGTATGCTTGTGTGCAGCAAAGCTTTCCTGTGGAGGTGAGAGGATGACATTTGGTAGTTGGGTCCCTCCTTCCATCATCTGTGACCTAGAGATAAAACTCTACTCATCAGACTTGGATGCCAGAGCCTTTACCTGTTGAACCATCTCACCTGCTCTCTTGTTCTTGGCCAGGACTTGCAGCAGGTGTCTTGAGTAGGCTGGCAGGCAGGCAGGCACATTGCTGAACCATCTACATTGGATGAGATATGCTTGGCTGTGAAGGTTCTGTATTAACAAGATTGAATAACAAGATTGTCTTGGGTAACTCTTAAGACCTGCGTCTTGGGCCATTGCTGTTCTATGGAAATTTTCCTGTCCATATTTTCTCAACAGCTCTGGGAGGCAGGGAGTATAGTCATACAGGCAGTTCCATTGGGGCACATCAGAAGGTCTGGGCTAGCTATCCTAAAACAGATAGCAAACCATTGGCCCCTCATGCATCTAACCATGGTAGGGTTGATGAGTCCTAGGGGATCACAGACAGTTGATGGCTTCCCTTTCCCAGAAATCTTGGCAGAATTGCACTTTCCCCAGGAATGTGATTTCTAAAGATGGGTTCATAGCAGGGTAGTGAGGAGACAGGAGAGATTTCTTTACTGGCTGTATTCCAAAATGTGGTCTCAGTGACTAGTTCATAGTATATGTCCCTGAATATGAATGAGTATATTCATTTTAGAGCTGTATAGGCTTATATAAGTAATACACACACACACACACAATTTTGTCTTGATCTTTACTTTTCAAGCATTTAGGTTTTCGTTTGAGGTGGTGAAGTCACACTTTACATTTCTATGTCTTATAGAGACCCCGTTCTTCCAAGTCAGTGGTTCTCAACCTGTGTGTCATGACCCTCTCTGGGGTCATATGTCAGATATCGTCCACATCAGATAGTTATGATTCATAACAATGGTAAAATTACAGTTATGAAATAAAATCAAAGAATTTTATGATGGGGGTTTCCCATATTATGAGGAACCACCATTCTAAGTCTTTTGAAGCCTCATGAGAGAAGCAAGTAATTTTACCATGATGTCAGTAGTGGCTCTGGTTTATGAAACAAAGACATCATTTTTTCCCAGAGACGGCAACTGAGCATGATTATGGAATTGCTCTGTCAGTAGCTGGGGCTGCCTTCTAAACACTGGGTCCTGATATTTGCATTCTCTAAGGCACACAGCACAAGGTGGGCCCCCGGCTCTAGTTTTGTCAGTGGCTCACCACCTGCAGCCTACTCCGACTACTGTTGGTTTGACAGGAGCTAGAGCTGAGCTCAGTTCCATAAGTTTCTGCTTGTGATATAGAATGGAAAAAGGATGTAGAGATAGAGATACAGAGACAAACAGGCTGAATCATATGTATTTCCTGGCATAGGCTCGAGTTTTATGCATTTTCTAAACATCCAGGTACCCATATCCAATTGTACCTATTTAGATTGAACTGTATTTAGTCAAGATTAGACAGGGATTGACCATAGTCGGAACAGCTGTGCTTTCTTATCAAGCAGGCACATAATGGATTATTTTCTAGCCTGGTTATGGTGAAATTTTTACACTAATACATAAACCAGGTGATCTTTTTAAAATTTAATTTTATGTGAATTTGTATTTTGCGTGCATATAAGTTGTGTGAGGGTATCGGATCTCATAGAACTAGAGGTACTGCCAGTTGTGAACTGCCCGGTGGCTGCTGGTAATTGAACCCGGGTCATCTGGAAGAGTAGCCACTATTCTTAACCACAGGTCTTATTAAGAATAGTTAGTTGTTGAGTTAGTCGTGTTTGAGCTGCATCTCCAGATTATTTACTTTTGTCCCAAAGATTCATGATGGTGACATTTAGTCAAGGGATACATGGCTTACATTTACCTAGGATCATTGCTGCTCCTCTTAGTCATAGCTTTTCTTCAGTACTCGATAATGCAACAGTAATTAGTCTGGGTGAGTGGGATGTCTGGAGGGGGCCTGGGTTGTCTTTGCCCACTGGTCCATGATGAGTGCGTACTATCTGATCCCATCTAGAATGTTGATGGGAGGCTGTCTTAGTTCATGTTCTGTTGCTGGGACAGTAGACACCATGTATTTCTTCTTTTATTAAAGAAAACATTTAATTGGTGGCTCACTTATAGCTTCAGTTTAGGCTATCATCATCATGGTAGGGAGCATGATGGCTGACAGGTATTTGCTGCTGGGGACTTAACTGAGACCTACATCTTGCTTTTAGGCAGATGGCATTTGGGCCTGGCATGGGCTTTTGATGTTTCACAACCCACCCCACTGTCAAACCCACTCCAACAAAGTCACATTTCCTAATCCTCAACCTGCTACCAACTGGGGATCAAGCATTCAAACGTACATGGGGCCATTTTCAGTCAAACTACCACAGAGCCCACAATAGAGTGAGCTGCTGGGACCTGAGTGCTGCCAGCCTTGGCTTCTGTTCTTGGGGAGTCTTTTCTATGTTCAGAATCAGTCAGAGGCCTTCTAATTCTGATTTTGTTGTGATCTTGATCTCCACTGTGCCCTTGAGATGTGATCTTTGCCTTCCTGGTGCTTAGTGGGTGATGTTCCGATCTTGTTAGTTGAATGCTCTGAAAGTGAGGTCAATAAAAGCAAATTGTAGATCCTTTTTAATTGATATATATGATTACACTCAAATGCCTGAAGGATACTCCTACCTTTAACTTTAGATTTGAGTGTAGGAAATGTTTGTGGGTGGACTGATTTGCATGGGGTGTTACTGGCAGCAGCTTTGCTCTGCTTGCTCTGATGGGTCCTGGGACAGACCCTGTTCTTTTCTTAGTAAAGCACTTTTCTTGGACTAAGGAGTAATGGTAGGTGGTGCAGTCCTTGGGCTTCAAGGCCCTGGATCCTGAGATTAGCATACATGAACACACACAACACTTTTACAGTTCTTTGTCTTGGTATGCAGGGTCTGTGGCCAGCATTCCACTCTAATCTCATCCCAAGCCTCTGGAACTGGCGGACTGCGTTGTAGCTGTTTGACATTTGTTATTCTGAAATAAGGCTTCCAGTTAAACACAGTAACAGATGCCAGCTGTTGTGGGATTGACAAAAGATTGGGACTATCAGGAGAGAGATTATTTCCTTTTATTTTGAGATAGGGTCTTGCTGTATATGTCCTTGAATGTGTGACAAGCCTCCTGCCTCAGTCCCCCGAATGCTGGCATGACCTGCTTCTCAGAAAGTGTTTTGAAATACTAGCTTTCCAAGAGAGTCAATGAAGTTCCTAGTTGAATGTGGCCAGTAGTCTGGAATATGAATTACTGGCACACACCAAATACAATTTACACTGAGGTTAATCTGTAATACTGAGAGGGATGTTACAGGTCTCCATGGGCAGCCACCAGACACTCATGGAAGGATATATGACATGCTTGGCCAGAAGACACCTCTTGTGTAAGTATATAGAGAGGAAATGACCTCGTCCCATAAGATCCACAGAGGCCAAAGGATAAAAAATGTGAATTTAGGAAAAGAAAATTGGGAATAAGCTCTACAGAATGAAATCTGAGTATCTTAGGTTTTCTATTGCTGTGAAGAGACACCATGACTATGCCATCTCTTAAAAGGAATACATTTAACTGGGCTGGGCCTACAATTGGCATAATGGGAATCATGGTGGCACACAGGCAGACTTGGTGCTAGAGAGGTAGATCCTCAAGGAGCAGGAAGAGCAAGCAAGTCACGGGCCTGGCTTAAACTTCTAAAACCTGAAAGCCCATTCCCCATGACACATTTTTTTCTTACAAGACCACATGTCCATTAATGCCACCCCCTGAGTCGTTGGGGTAATTCCATACAATCTATGTGTGGGGTGCTATAAGGAAGTTTTGCCCTGCTTCTCCTGTGTCTGTATGCTCCATTTTTAGCTTTCTGTTTCCATGTTGCCTCTATGGTAGATGCATCTGCGACCGCTACGAGAACCTGGGTCTTCCTTAACCTTTGACTATGTCTCCTCTGTCTGAAGTAGTTCTGTGGTTTTGTTCTTTTTAATCATCTCCACTTTATCTGTTCTCCTGGTCAAGCTCACTCGCTCCCTCTCGTGGGGAATGAGAGTTTGCCAATAATGACCCTGGGTGAATGAAGACTCTTAATTAAATCTTGGTTCCTTTATCCCCAAACATCTATTTTCTGTTCTGCCTTGTAAATACAAGTCCTTCCTGTTCACCAAAGTTCATTAAATCACTGGGGGTGGGTGGGATTCCTGTCACTAAAAACATCTAGACAAAAAACTCTAAAGAAAAAACCAGAGAAGGAGGAATAGTTGAACTCCTTGAGTTTTTGAAATTGTGGGGGTGTGGTGGTGGTGGTGGGACCGGACCTAAACAACCTTTTGCAAATACTTTCCATCTGTCTCTGTAGTCTATGGAGATGCAGGTAACAGGTGGGTGATTGTGGGCCCAGAACAATTCACAAACCCATTTCCTGCATAGCTGGCTTGTGGGTGGCACTGCATTCATAGAATCTCCACTAGAACTGAATTGTAGAGAGCTGTTCTGTTTTCTTTTTTATGTTGTGCCTTGGAGGGTCCCGCTACAACGCATAAGGCACATTCCCTTGCATCCACACTGCCGTAGGACATCACAGCTGCGGCTCGTGGTTTCCCTTGCTGATGTCATTTCAGTGACTGAGGTTGTCTTTTGTTCTGAAAGTCAAGTGTGCTGTAGATCTGAAGGTGGTAGAACATCACTGGTGTTACAGCTCCTCATTTCCCTGTGGTTTTGTTTTTGAGGTGCTGACTTCTGAGCAATGAACACTTGCTGTGAAGGAGGTGTCGCTGTGTTCATTTGGTCGGCTCCAAGCCTTTCAATTAGAAGAGGCCATCTCAACTTGTCGAGGTTTCTGTATATTCTTCAGCAAGTTTGTGAGATGGCTTGGTTGCTGGCTTAGCTTGCCAGCTGTGTTGTGGCCACCACTGGGAAGCTTTGTATGAGGGGCAGGGTTACATTTGAGGAGTGCTGCTTTAGTTTATTTCTTCGTCCATTAGAAAGAATTATTCTGGCTCGAGGAGACAGACATGCCTTAGTCTTTTCTGGACATGAAAGCATTATATTTGCAGGGACACCTAATCTGAGAAAGCAAGTGAAATAGATTTGCATCATTTTAGTGGTCGACAATAATTTTGGCAACATTCTAGTGTTTCGTCCCCCAACAGTGTGGTGTTTTGTCATGGAAGACAGTGACAGGAAATTGCAGCACACTGAGTTTCTATAAATAATTTGTCAAGGAGCCAGGTATCCCTAGAAGCCAGAGGGTTGGTCCCAAGAAACGTCATCTTTATCTGATACGGGCCAAAGAGAACCTTGGTTTCATGCCGTGCCCTCTGACAGGCTGGGTTAAAGGGCTTGTGGCAGTATTGCACCATCTAGGTCTTCTGAATATGGATTCTTTAAGCATCCTCAAGGATTTGATGTATGGCCAGTGGCTGTGGAACTTACGTTGTTCTCATGAATTTTCAGGGTTTCCAAGCTAGAGAAATACTGACCCGGTGCCAGTATATATCTGAGGCTGGGCTTTTGACAGAAAGTCTTCATCTTCAGGAAGAGACTAGCTTTATTGTATTGCTTGTGTAAGGGTGAGACAGGCTGTGTCCCCAATAATGCAGGGGCAGAGAAGCCTGTATAGCATGTATTCCTCTACCATCTCCAGCGCATATGGCACCATTCCAGAGACCTGCTTGCCTTCTGTCTGTGCCTAGCTGACTGTCTCAGTGTTCTTCATGTTGGAGATACTGATCAACTAAATCCACTTACTAATTATCTTAATGTTTTTCATTTGGGCGTTTAATCAATAGATTCATTTGATAAAACTAAAACTAAGGTGAACTAAATAAAGGTATTTCCATACCTCTTCCTTCAAGTTAGTAGAACCTTGTTCTTGATCTCATCCCTTGCTTTGTCTGTCTGTCTGTCTGTCTGTCTGTCTGTCTGTGTGTGCGCGCCACTGTGTAGACCAGAGAACAAACCCAAGCTGCCTCAGGAGCTGTCCGTCTCATTGTTTGAGACAGTCTTCCATTGAGTCTAGGCTCATGATTTCTCTAGGCTGACTGACCAGCAAGTCCGAGGGATATGCCTATCTTCTGTCTCCCCTATATGAGGACTAAATTGTGTGTTGCCAGGCTTAGCTGTTTTCATGCATGCTAGAGAATTGATCTTAGTGTTTCATGCCTACATGGTAAGCACTTAGCAACCGAACCTTCTTCCAGCCTTGTATATGGGCACCTAATCCATTGGTGTCCCCCTTCACCCCTCGTCTAAACTCTTAGCCAGTTTCCCACTTTATTCTAGATCCCCTCTCTCAGTCATACCTTTTTTTAGTAGGGTGGCTAGTGGGCTACTGTCCAGGATGTGCTGGTAATGGTGGTGTATACCTTTAATCCCAGCACTCTTGAGGCTAGTGATTTCTAGTCCCACAATGGCTATACAGTAAGACCAAAATCCCACAGTTTAATTCTGAAGTCAGCCACATTTGAGTATGTGCTGTCGCCAAAAGCTGGGGGAGCTCCATGAGCAAGTATGGGTAGGCTCACAAGCCAAGTCACACCAAGCATTTGTTTTCTCATCATTTCTGGCATTCGTAGAAAACAGATCTGACTGGATTCTGTACCTTAGAGGACACCCCCCCAAAAACCTTGTTCAGCAGGTTTTCAAAGTGTTGTTCATAGATGGCAACTAAAGATCTGGTCTTCCAGAATCATAGGCCTCATATCTTAAACCCATGGAGGGGGCTTTAGAGACTCTTTTGGGGGGATGGGGCAGTAATCTATTTGGGCAAATCCTGAACCTTTCATTTCCTTTGCTGGTTTGGATGCCCATCAGCTTCTCTTTTCTTCATCCCACTGACTTATCACCCAGATCTTTTGTGGTGAGAGCAGGTTGCTCATGATCCAGCCCCATGGTGGCACTTTTCGCTACCACGATTATGCCTCACCAGCACACCAGGCTCCCCAGCTCAGCATTTTTCTGGTATGAGGTCTGTGCTTTTTGTAATTGTGTGAGTTTTAGGTTCTTTTGGAGGAGGTGGCGGCTCTTAACACCCCCCCCCAGTTCTTTTAAAATTTGTGTTGTAGATGAAAGGAGACACCCGTGAGACTAAATGTCATGCCAAACCCACAGCTGTGTTGATTAGTGTAAAGTCACCTACCCTGTAACTGATGAGTCCAATACCTCAGTGTTCTTGTTTATAGGTATGCAGACTTCTGGGAGATTGTCAAACCACACTCTTCCATTCTGTGTGAATGAGTTGACCTTTTGTTTCATAGATTGTTTTCCTTGGTTTTTGAGGCTGGCATATGGATGGCCAATATAGGATGGGCATGGCTGCCTCTATTTACCCAATTAGCAGAAACTTAAATGGGGCTTGCAAGGGGCAAGAAAATAGGGACTATATGTGCAGAAGGGGGTTAGGCTTATTTTTGCTTCACACAAAAAAGTTGAAATGTCAGCCTGGAGAGATGGCTCAGCAGTTAAGAATACTGGCCACTCTTCTAGAGGTCCTGAGTTCAATTCCCAGCACCCACATGGTGGCTCACAACCATCCATAATGAGATCTGGTATCCCTTTCTGGTCTGCAGGTATACATGCAGGCAGAACACTGTATATGTAATAAGTAAATCTGAAAAAAAGGAGAAGGAGTTTAAGTGTCTATCCTGCACCTGGTGAGAACGCCTGTGCTGGGTGACTTTCAAGGACAATGAGTGTGAGCTAGCAGCCACACCTGTGGGCTTGACCTGTGTTTGGGAGCTGTGGCTGTTTTCCTTCTCTAGTGTCTTTTTTTAAACATCATAGCTGGGTTTTCTATTTGCGCATTGGCTGCACAGTTTCGTGACTCACGGATGATAGCAAGCAGCCATGTTTGCACCTGGGATGTATACTTAGAAAAACTATTGCTCACTTGTCTCAAATGAACAGAGTCTTGCTGTTATAGATTCTTAGAATTGGCATAGGTAATTGAAAGGTCCGCATATGGGGTATTCACTATGGAGCCCAAGATTTTCTGAAAGAGCCATGCAAAGAAATGTTAGTATGCAGACACATGCAGGAAATGCAGAGGCTGGCCTGCAAAGTCTGGGGTAAGATCTAAGTGTGTTGTGAAGATGTCATGCTAGTATCAAAGACTAAGGCTTGATGGCTCTTTTGCCTTAGTTTATCTGATCTCCCAAGCCTGTCACCAGTTATCTGTAGTAGTCCTTTCTCACTGTTTCTTCCTGGGTACTAATTCTTTCTCTTACCCCCCATTCTGCTGCCTCCATAGGTGTCTAAGGTAAATGGAGTCACTCGGATGTCATCTCTGGGTGCAGGTACAACCAGTGCCAAAAAGATCCGAGAAGTCAGACCTTCACCATCCAAAACTGTGAAGTACACTGCCACAGTGACCAAGGGGACTGTCACATACACCAAAGCCAAGAGAGAACTGGTCAAGGAAACCAAACCCATTCACCACAAGCCCAGTTCAGCTGTCAACCACACAATCTCAGGGAAAACTGAAAGTAGCAATGCAAAAACCCGCAAACAGGTGCTATCCCTCGGGGGGGCGTCCACGTCCACCGGGCCTGCTGCCAATGGCCTCA
>LOEQ01000136.1:105700-119983 GCA_001685075.1 Bramus lutescens | reverse complement strand
GTCTGGGTGGGCAGCGATGGATGAGATCCCTGTCCTCAGGCCCTCCGCCAAGGAGTTCCATGACCCTCTCATCTACATTGAGTCAGTACGTGCTCATGTGGAGAAGTACGGGATGTGTCGTGTGATTCCTCCTCCAGACTGGCGGCCAGAGTGCAAACTCAACGATGAGATGCGCTTTGTCACGCAGATCCAGCACATCCATAAGCTGGGCCGACGCTGGGGCCCCAACGTACAGCGGCTAGCCTGCATAAAGAAGCACCTCAGATCTCAGGGCATCACCATGGATGAACTCCCCCTCATAGGTAAGGTGTGGGGTTGAGTGGCTCCTCTCTCAGCCTTGCAATGACCCCTCGCATTGGACAGGTGGGCCTCTCAACTCTTTTCCCTGTTCTAGTGCAGCCCTCTTTCCTGGTCCTAGATGCTTGTGGGAAGAAGTTTGGAATTGGAGGCCATAGACCCGGGGGGGCGGGTGTCATGGTACTAGATCCCAGGCCCCCTGCTGGACTGTCTTCTACTGCTGGAGGTGATCAGTGTCCAGGGATGGACTGAGGATTTCAGGCTGTTCCAACAAAGTACCATGGACTGGTGGCTTCAAAAGCAGAAATCGTTTTCTAATTCTGCATGTCTCAGGACTGATTTGTACTAAAGCTTCTTTCTGGGGCTTCTAGTGGGCTGCTGCACCTGTGTCCTCTCAGTGCCTTTCCCTCTGACACCAGTGAGGTGGGGCACCTCTTGCCTGGGTGACCTTATTTTAACTTTAGACTCCTTCACAACACCATTACATTGTGGGGTTTCAGGGTGTGTACGTCAGTATGCCATCTTGAATGTCCTCATAACTCTAGGTACAACCCTTCTGTAAACTCCTGCCATTTTTGCATCCTCCTTGTTCTCGTTTGTCCTTTCTCTCTCTTTTCTCCCCGCTTTTCTTCAGTTTCTTTGAGCAAAATGGACCTTGTCTGGACATAAAGCAATGAGATTCCATTTCTTTCAAGGACTGGTTTGGTTCTGGCTATCAGTGGGCACCGTGGACTACTGTTGTAGGTGCACAGCCTGGAGAGCAGAATGCCTCTCCTGTAGGCATGGCTCCTTTTGCCTGCTTCTGTCCCCCCTGTGACTCCTCTTGCCCAAGATGGACTTCCAGTGAAGTCCAAGTGACTTGTACTAGGAGCCAGTTCCTCAAGGCAGATAGCAGCAGCATTGTCCGCTGTCTTTCCCGTAGGCTCCAACTCTTGTGAAACAGTACCATTGTCTGTGGTTTTGGGAGGTCTGGAACGGTTCCCCTAAGGTCACCCCAAGGCCAAGAGCCAGGGTCAGCAGGTAGAGATTTCGTAGTTCTCTCCTCAGGAGGCTGCGAGTAAACATGCCTGATGAGGATCCCCTGAATGTGCTACCAGAGATGGCATGGCAGGCTTTGGGTAGAGCTCATAGACAGGGAGGGGTATGCACTCCCTCGCCCCCACACCAAGCCTTCAGGTAACCCAGAGGCAAGTGGGCCAGAATCCTGTCTTAGTGAGACCTGCAGGTAGGTAGGAGCCATTCTAACTCCCTGTCAGTGCACAGTACTTTTGTGTTCGGCAAGCACTGTCTCCATGACAGACAGCCCAGACACTTTTTGTTGCATAGTTTCTTTCCCCCATAATCCTGATTGTGGAGCTAGTACCGTAAGCCGTGATTCATTCAGTCCTCAGTTATGTTCATCTCGTTTGCCATTACTTAGTCCATGACCAATAGCGGCATCACACCTTGGGCTTCCATTGGGCAGGATTAGGAAATGTTTAAATAGTTTCTCAGATTCACCAGTGAATACATGTACCTTTCTGTGGCAATGTCTCCCTCTTCCCAGAGGGCATTTAGTAAGTGAAGCCTTGGTGGCACAGGTCACTCAGTGACCCTATAGCCATGGAATGATGGGTGATGTATAGGCCTGGCAAGAGCCCTATAAGCCACTTAGCAGGCATTGCATATCATTTAGGTGTTAACTGGAAGTCAGGAGACAGAAACCTCGTTTGCTGACCACCATGTCTGAGGGCAGTTTCCTTAGGAGCTTCCTGACTTTTGCTTCCAACCAATTCAGTCCAGGTGTTTCCCTGTATTGCAGTAAATGTGTCTAGGCTACTGTCTTCATCTTACTGACAGGAGAGGTCAGGGACTCCATCCTTGCCTGGTGGACAGGGAACCCAACCCCCCTTCCCCCCCACGGTGGGTCACATAGCCGGCCCTGTTACTGTGTCATCTGAAGCTTCTTTTGGTTTTGATGTCAGTGCAGCCCTGCTTTTGAAGACGGAGGGATTTCTTGTTTTTATTTTGTTCCACTGCTGTGTAGTTGATAGTATTCCTCTTTCCCGTGAGGCAGCTTCTCCACTTCCCGCCCAGGTGCTTAGAGTAAGGGCTGCATTTTAATACATGAGATGGATTTATTGTTTTGTTGGCTTTATTTTAGAATTGTGTGTCTTAGAGGCTAGGCAGGTGTTGTACCACTGAGCTATACCGCCCAGCCAGTGTTTGAGTTTTGATATACATTTACACTCTCATCTTCTGAGATAAGCAGCCTCTGTGCCCTGAGCAACTGTGGTGTCTGTCTCGGATGAGAGAATAAGCCCCCTTGTGAGTGAGTGTTAGGCTTTGGGAAGAGACTGCAGTAATTCCCCACAGCAGAGGTGCTCTAAGCTTGCCTCCGCCCTGCCCATGGTCACCACAGCTCTGCTCCGGTCCCTCCACCCTCAGAATAATAGTGCTCTAGTCCCTGCTGAGCCCACAACCTGGGCACCGATGCAGTGATCCTCAGCTATACATGGCTACCTCCTTCCTTCCTTCCTTCTGTTCAGTCCCTTCCTGAGATGATGGCCCCTCAGTTTGCTTTGTCTCCTAGTACTCAGCCATGTTCATGTCTGCTAGTGCCTGGTAATGTTCATAGCTGTACATTAGCTGCTTATTGCTCTAACCTGGAGCCTAGTGGGAGCCTCAGGTTTTGGGGGTGGGGAGATTGGTCCTTTATGTCCTTCTTAACCATTTACTCTTCCACACCCTACCCCCCATCACTGCCCAGGAGGCTGTGAGCTCGACCTGGCCTGCTTTTTCCGGCTGATTAATGAGATGGGCGGCATGCAGCAAGTGACTGACCTCAAAAAATGGAACAAACTAGCAGACATGCTGCGCATTCCCAAGACTGCCCAGGACAGGCTGGCCAAGCTGCAGNAGGAGGCCTACTGCCAGTACCTGCTCTCCTACGATTCCTTGTCCCCCGAGGAACACCGACGGCTGGAGAAGGAGGTGCTGATGGAGAAGGAAATCCTAGAGAAGCGCAAAGGGCCATTAGAGGGGCACACCGAGAACGACCACCACAAGTTCCACTCCCTGCCCCGCTTTGAGCCCAAAAATGGGCTCATCCATGGCGTTACACCCAGGAATGGCTTCCGTAGCAAGCTCAAGGAGGTGGGCCAGGCCCCTCTCAAGACAGGCCGGCGGCGATTGTTCGCTCAGGAAAAAGAAGTGGTCAAAGAGGAGGAAGAGGACAAAGGTGTCCTCAATGACTTCCACAAGTGCATCTATAAGGTAAGAAGCTCTGTGGTTCCCATAACTTACAGCTGGGTAGGAACAATATGTCCCTTGCACTGGTGGAGCCGGAGGAGGCTGCCTCTCCCGCTGGGGTGAATGCTGGGGCACTGCCTTCATCTGTTTTGAGTGCTGTGACTTAGTATCACAGAGGAGAAAATAATAAATGGAAAGTTGTTGGCTTTGGTTCTGGAGGATCGGGTGTTTCTCATTAAGATACAGCATGGGGTGAGTGTTATAGTATTTGACAACCTCGTGGAAGCACACAGACAGTGCTTTGCGTGTTTCCATGGTACTGTCACAGTGGTCATTTTACCACACACTTTAGAGGGACATACATTCACATTCTTGTACACCAATAACAGACAGGTGGACCTGCCTGGGGAGGCTGAGCAGTTAAGTAGCCAAGGATTCAGGTTTGAGGCTTGGCATCATATGATGTGGGTGAGTAGTTTGCCTCCTGGGGCTTTTCTGACTTCCCTTAAATGATGTGTGTTTTACTTGTGTTTGCATATCTCTCAGGGGTACAAAGATGAGGTCCATCTGTTGGTCCCATGACTCTGCTTCTGGCCTGGCCTCTGGTGGCACTGCTTTGCCCGGAGCTGCTCAGGCTGGGCTGTGAGCTCTGAGAATGCTCTTCTCTACCTCCTTATTTTATGTTGCAAAAAGACTTGTAGTTCCAGCCCAGTGTTAGGTATTGATAAAGAGAGCTGGAACAGATAAATGTAGACATGAATCTCACCACTAACAGCAGTGCAGAAAAGAGGCAGGAAAGAGATTGGGAAGTGGAATTAATTACTCCTGATGGTTGGGCACAAGTCCCCCAACTCACCCTGCTTCTGGCTGAAAACAGAGTTTGCAATCTAGCATCTGCTCCCCAAGACTTGGGGTTCCATTCTATTGGCCTGTTTGGGGGGAAGGGCAGATGGGAAAGGCACCCCAGGGCCAGTTTGTAGATGCTGTGTGAATGTTCCTCCCAGTTGAAACCCTTATCTGGATTCCCTTCAGGAAGAATCTTCGTTGGCTTTCTCCTGTTGTATCTCTTAGGGAGTACTGAGTTAGACAGCTTTCTGCTACATCAGCTAGGTCAGTCAGCACCTTTCCCGGTTGTCTGCCAGGTTCCTATGGCCATTTCAGGCTCCAGCCTGTGACTCTGTAATGATTGCCACCATAAACTGTAGGACCTCTTAGAGGAGTTTTACTTGCCCTGGATCCACTGCATCCTTTTGTTGAGGCTCAGCCTGTCAGCAGACCTCAGCTTAGAACTTAGAAATTTCTGGACTTCAGGCATTTCTACAGGTTTGTCTGTTATTAGACTCAGAAAGTGTTTAGTTTTCATGTACTTGAATTGCTACCTTAGAACACCTACCACTCTGCTGTGCTTCTGAGATTGCTTTTGTGAAAATTGAAAAATGATCCTGTTTGTTTGGTCTGTATCTTAAATGACTGGGAAGCTGTTCTCATTAATTAAATCTACTGATCAAATCCTGTGATCCCAGAGCAGCACCTTTTGAACTGAGGTGTTCTCCAGTCCTTTGGTAGCTGTTTAAACCAGTACTATGAGAGTGTGTCAGACCCAAGGACGTTTTTCTTGTTGTTTTTATAAACCTGCATTGTCAAAGTTATTTTTTAGATGTAATTGGAAAAACCTGATGTGCTTGGCCAACATTGTATACAGCTTCTTAGCACCCTGGGCCACTGCTGGCAGCACCAGCATGTCCACCACCCTTGCTTGCTGTGTCTGCCTGCGATACTTAGTGTAAAATTAGATTTTCCTTGTATTTGGGCTTTTATTTTGTAAGAAGAGAATGTTGGGAAAGCTTTTCAAGTTGTAAGGAAAAGTCACTTTCTCAACCTGAGAACTCTATTCAGAGCCCTGCCTTGCTGGAAAACAAGCCTACATTCTATAGTCTCCATGTTCACTGCTAGTTAGTGCTCTGGAGGCAGAATGTGCTGGGATTGCACACTTATGGGGACACTGTCACCTCCTGAGAACTTACAGGGCTTTGTCACCATGGGGAAGCCATTGGTCAAATACCTGTGACAACCAGCTTTATTTCTTGATATAAAGCCAAGGCTCAACTGTTTTCTTTGTTTCAGGGAAGATCTGTTTCTCTAACAACTTTTTATCGAACAGCAAGGAACATCATGAACATGTGCTTCAGCAAGGAGCCTGCACCAGCAGAGATTGAGGTGAGCTGGTCCATACACTCGCCCACGACACTAGAAGGAGCCCTCAGGATTGGTGTAGCGTGAAAGGGCACAGGGGCTGGGGTTGTCTTGTGTGTCCTGGGGCAGCCAGGCATTTTCTCTTGAAAATGAAAACTGAGTCCATTGAAGACTGAGATTTCCTGGCCCCTGCTGGAGGGGTCTGAGGGGTGTGTCTGGGTTCCCATAACTGTTCCAGCTAGCAGTTTTCGTCCTCAGTAAACTCCTCTCCCCAATCCTCCCTGTGTGTTCTGGAGGAGAATGTTTGGAATTCCCTGAAGTCATGGTGTGCTTTTCTCCTCTCCCGTTCTTCATGTAATGGGATTGGCAGGTCGCCATTTTTGTACCATTGCCAGCTCTCTCCTTGGAGTTAGTGCGATGCTGGAAACACAGTGAGCTCTTGTGTGCCCGATTAGCGCTGTTAAGTGAGAGGTGCTGCAGGATGAAGCCAGTCCTGTTTGTTTACATTCCCTGACCACAGCCCAGTAGAGTCTCTGGGACCCTACAGCTGCTGACATAGGAACCCAGCCGCAGTTGGTTTGTAAAGGGAGAGGAAGCCAGTTCATTCAGATCCCTGACTCTCAGAGCAAGCAGTCATAGCTGGGAAGAGGAGTGTGCTGAGGGGTGCAGTTTCTCCTGATGGACTCTGCTCTCAGGGCTTTGGAAAATTCTATTTACTGATCATACTCTTCCCATTCCAGCTGTGTGACTTGGGGTTTGAGATCCTCTCTCAGTTCCATGCTCAGCTCTGCTTAGGATGGCCATTACATTGGGCTGGTCCAACACCCATGTAGCAGTCACAATTGCTTCTTGATGCCTCATGACATTGTCAGACATGCCTGATGAGAGGGCCTAGTTAGCCTTGGCGTCTCCAGGAGCTGCTGCTGCTGATTATTGTCCATAGCTCATTTTACAGGCTTTTGTATAGGAATTCTTGAATTCTTTTTCCTCAGAAAGACTACAGTTTTCTGTAGTCTTTACCTGAATATTTAGAAGCAAAAGCGAAGGTTTTCAGAAACTCAGATTTCAGTTTGTGCCTGGCTGGTGCCTTGGACTCTGTCTTATGGAAACGGCAGGGCCTTTTCCTCTCCTGTTGGATTTGATTTGGCAACTGCTTATGTGGAATGAGTCCTTGCGTTTCTACTTGAGGTTGGTGGCTGTTGGTCTGTCTAAGCTCTGATCAGTCTCTGAGTCACAGGCTGTTCTTTGTGGGCAAGGGTCCATTCATGAATGGATTGCATTGCTTTATGGTTTGTGGCCATTTTGCCTTCTAGAAAGGCCCTTCTTGTGAGGAGTCACTGTCCCTCCCATTCCTGGGAATTGAGTTGCAGACTGATCCTGGGTGCTTATTGGCCGAGTTTCTTCTACACTCAGGTTCATGTTCAGGTGGAGGGAGGGAAAGTTGACTAAAGTGCAGGAGAAAGGTGGTGGGGGCATCTCAGCACAGCTTGCTTCCTTCTTGACTGCAGTGCATTCTCAAACAACTCCTTGACTCTAGCCTTCCAGTTCTAGTGGAACCTGCTCAGATTGTAGCCTGGCTTTACCGTGTGCGTGTGCGTGCGTGCGTGTGTGTGTGAGCGTGCGCGCACGCATACATGATATAGTGATAAGGACAGTTTTGGAGTAAGTACTCTCCTTTCACCTTCATGGTTTTTCAGGGATTATACTCAGGTCACCAGGGTCTTTGGCATCCATACCATATTTCCAGACTCCCAGAGGATGCTAACTTAGTTGCAGCAGAGTGCTGATCGGTTTGGAGAGTGTGGCAGGGAGGCATTGTGAGTGTGCCGGGCCGGTGCTACGCTTATTCTTTATTTTTCAGGTGGGAACATAGGAAGTATTCAAGCCCCCGCCCCCCGTATTCTCACTGCTTTTTAATTTTATTCCCACAGACAGGGTTTTTTTCTAACATGGCATTTCGACCATTGTAACTGTTTTAAGATTTCTGCATGTTTGTCTGTGGAGTTGTGCTTGCCAAAGCACATGTGGATGAAAGAGGCCAACTGTGGGTGATACCTTCTACCTGGTTTACACAAGGTCTCTGTTCACTGATGTGTATGCCAGGCCAGGTGCCCTGTGAGCACCTTACTTGATTGATGTCTTGCCCTAAGTATGCTGGTATCATATATGGACGCTATTGCATCCAGTTTTACTTAGGCTTTGGAATCCACGCTTCCTTTCACTCAAACACTGTGTGACAGGCGTTTAAGTATACATTTCTATGAGATTCACATCAGTGATAACTGTCCCAAATCATGATTCAGTTCTCTAAGTCCCTTACAGACTAACCATTCCCTCTGCCTGGCAGCCTCTGGTCTGCTTTCTGACTCTAGTACCTGCTGCACAGACTGAGTGTGCTGTCCTCAAGCTTTAGCCATTGCGTCAGGGTTTCTAACTATTAAAGGCAGGCGTGTGTAAGCCACATTCAGTTTCTCCACTCATTCACAGTATGTGTGGGTGGCTTCCCCTGACAGTGCCTGAGGGTGCTATCGTCACACGCCTCAACTCTGTTGGTCTGATAGTGTGTCCTCAGGGATGACAGCTGTACCATTGCCTTAGGTTCTGCAGGACTTGCTTATGGGAGTCTCTTCACAGACACCTTGTTCTGGGTATAGTGTTCCAACTGTGTCTTGGGCTTCATGTACCAAATAGACCATGACTGGCTTCCTTTTCTTTACAGCAAGAGTACTGGAGGCTAGTGGAGGAGAAGGACTGTCATGTGGCAGTCCACTGCGGAAAAGTGGACACTAATACCCATGGCAGCGGGTTCCCGGTGGGAAAATCAGAGCCCTTTTCAAGGTAATGGTCCAGGATTTTGTCCATGTTTCGGGGACTAGATAGTGAACTTCCCCACCAGCCTGTTATACCCCCATCTTTCCCTCTGCAGGCATGGATGGAACCTCACCGTCCTCCCCAATAACACAGGATCCATCCTGCGTCACCTTGGTGCTGTGCCTGGTAAGCATGACCATAAGCACCCCTGTCCCAGCTTTCATAGCAAGAGCAAGGCCAGGCTGGTTCTCCTTAGGCCTGGGAGAGATGCCTGGCGTCTTAGGTGCAGAGTACATGTACTGACATTTTAACATTGGGAGAGAGGGAGGAGATTGCAATTAAAGTCTTGAGAAAATGTGGGCCCCCACCTGTCAAAATCTAAGAGTCTGGTGAGCCTAGTTTAACTAGGAGTATTAAAAAGGGGTTTTTTAAACCGAATCCTAAAGGCTCTTTTTGCCAGCAGCCACAATAAATGGGCCAAGTAGTAAGACTGCTTTTGACTTAGGAAAAACAAAATCCTGTGGAGGTTCTGATTGCTGTGAATTCTTTGGGCCTTAGAATGGGAAGCCTGAGAGACTCCTTTCCACCCAAGCCAGAAACTTTGTATCCCACCCTGCTCACTGTAGACAGGCACTCCCGCCAGGCCTCTGTCCCTCGGGCTTTACACATTTGTTCTCAACTCTAAGGGTCAACAAGCTACCCAGCCAAAATGCAAGACTAGTGGATTCATTCTGTGTAGCAAGTGGGGAAGTGCAGGCATCCATATTTTTCTTGGTGTGGTATGTGTGGTAGAGGCAGAACCGTGTTTTCCCGCTCTAACATGACACCTCTTCTCTTACACTGTAGGAGTGACTATTCCTTGGCTAAATATTGGCATGGTCTTTTCTACCTCATGCTGGTCTCGAGACCAAAATCACCTTCCATATATCGACTACTTACACACTGGTGCTGACTGCATTTGGTGAGTACTGGCCCACAGCAGTGGATGCACGCTGCCCTAGGCATCCCACCAACTGGTGGTGTAAATGGCCCGAGCCTGCAGCAGCTGGAAGAAAAGCACTTTTTCCCTAGCCAGGGCATGTGCTTTCTACCTCTGTCACAGGAGGTTGCGGGGTAGCAAAAGATGTTTTCCATTCTTGGCCTTTTCTGTTCTCTTGTGAATTGCCTGCTTAGTCTGCTTCCCTTCTGGGGCCCCCCAGTTATGTGTTGTGGAATTCTAAGAGTTGATCTCATGGCACCATTCCCACAGTGCCATGGGGGGACTCGTCTCCATGGGCAGCTTCATCTGAGTGGCCTTTACAAGAGCTGAAACGTCGAGCGGTGTGTTCTCTTTGTTGGTCCTCTGAGCTCTGTGCTGAGAGCAGCAGGTGGTGGTTGACTGCATATCATATGATATCCCATCTCATAGTCTCACGGCATGCTGGTCTCAGTCATCTCCACTAACTGCTGATTGACCCAATGGGGTGACAGAATGTTCTTTATTAAGTAAACAGTCTTCAACTGAGGTTTTGTCAGGAGCCCACGTGGACAGCAGTTTGCTAGTGTGGGGTGCAGGTTGTTTATGACCTGATGAACAAGGAGGGGTCTTTGTGTTCTTAAGTGTGATCTCCAGTGTCCTGTGGGGCTTCCTGGGGTGCGGCTGGTGGTATGAGTCGACATATGTGGAGCCGGATCATTGTGGTTACGAGCCAGAGGGCAGCCGGCAACTGTGGAATGCCATGCCCTTGTGGACAGTTTTGTTTCTTTGAGAATCTATGGCCGAGGTCCTACTCAGGGCAGTTGTTTCTGTGGCTAACACTGACCTGTGGCATGGTTATGTGAAAATGTGGGTGTCTTAGTCAGGGTTGCTATTGCTGAAATGAAACACCATGACCAAAAGTAAGTTGCGGGCAGGGAAGGGTTTATTTGGCTTAAACTCCTGTATCATCCATTATTCATCATTAAAAGCCAAGGCAGGAACTCAAGGACAGAAACTTGGAGGCAGGATCTGATGCGGAAGCCATGGAGGGGTGAGATCCTTACTGCTTGCTCTCCATGACCTACCTGTTCAGCCTTCTTCCTTATAGACCCCAGGATGACCAGCCCTGGGATGGCACCACCCACAATAGGCTGTGTCCTTCTCCATCAATCACTAATTAAGAGAATGCCTTACAGGCCTGCGTCCAGCTGGATCTTCTGGAGGCATTTTCTTAAGTTCCTTCTCTCAGCACTGCAAGTGTGAAGTGATGCATGCAGGTTAATTTTAATGGCTTGAATGTGTAGTTGAAGGGGTTGAAACTTGAGATTCTGTGAGCTGTTTTTCTTGATCTCATAATAGCATAGACGAAAGTAGAGTCAGGGATATGATCAGAGAACTGTATGGCACATGGTTTTCTTACATGTAATGTATATTAGAAACTCAGTATTTCAATTATGCATTAATAATGGCTTTGAAATAATATAAACATTTAAGAAAAATGTGGCTGGTACCTTCTTTCAGCAATTGAGACCTTGATTTGCCACAAAGTGATAAAATTGTGTAATTGACTATTGAATGTTGGGGTAGCTGGCCAAACTTTTATTGTGTCTGTGTGGAGCTGAGGGAGGAGGAGCCACTGGCAGTTACCGCTGAGGCCGACAGATCTGTCTCTGCTCCCATGTTATCAGTGGTGATGAGGGATTTGATGTCTGTAGCAGCCCCAGGGCCTTTTAAGACCCCTATCTACCATGTTAGCCATTTGCTCAGGCAATAGTCATTCAGACAGCTGACTCTGTCCTGCAGCTGGCTCCCTGTAGTTCATAAATAGGCTTCTGTTCATACTTTTGCTCATAACCATGTGAACCAGGAGGATCTTGTGGTACAATTGGCACTTTCTTGATGGTGGGCTACGTGAGGCATTGAGGTAGAGCCAGGAAAATTTTCAACCTCTGCTACTGCTATGAGGTCTAGATTCTCCCTTTGACTGAGTCACCTGTTATTTACTGCCTTTTCTCCCACTGAGGGCTCCACAGCGTTCCTCGTGGTCACTCTCTGCTCCCATGTCTTCCTTCTCTTAGGTGTTTTAGTAACCACAATTCCTTCAAGCTGGGTTCTGACACACTGGTAAGAGAGTGAGAGTTCCCCAAGTCTCTGTTGATTTCCTAGTTTCCTGGGAAATGAGCTGTGTATGTGCACACTGGACTTGGTCCTTTCCCAAGTCTCTTCCTGGCAGGTAGCTCGGGTCTTCCCTGGTTGCCTTGGCTAGGGGGCCCCATGTACCCATGTTTTCTTGTTAGGAACAGCATCAAATCCTGTTCCTATGCTTGAGAGCCAGACAGTTCTTTGCAGTGTCAGAGAACTCACATAAGCTGAGGGGGATGCAGTTGTGTGTGTTTCTGATTTATAGGAGGTTTAACTATATCTGGCTTTGGTTTGAAGGGTTTTTTGGCTCACCTTGTGGGTCAGATCTGCATAAAAGCGAGTCACATGTATAAGGCCGTGTTTGTGGTTTGGCTTTGTGCTGGGCAGAAGCAGCCAACAGTGACAGAGTAGGGCACTGGGCCAGCACTACAGCTCAGCTGCCCTCTCTGAGGTTGGTCCATGATGAAAAAGGTCCCACCAAATGTCTCCTGTGTTTTCAACATCCCAGGTATTGCATTCCTGCTGAGGAGGAGAACAAGCTGGAGGGCGTGGTCCACACCCTGCTTCAGGCCAATGGTACCCCAGGGCTGCAAATGCTGGAGAGCAATGTCATGGTAGGTCTATTGTCACCCACACAGCAGGGAATTTATTATGTTGGCAGCTCCTGACAGTGCTGGCTGGAGAAGGAAGTGCTCCAAGAGGGTTGTGGTCTTAAGAAGGAAGGAACTATGGTAGAAACCTCTTAGACTACCATTGGCTTGTGTTTCATGATTTTGTTGTTGTTGTTTTCTGAAGGAGAACTATAATCTGGTTCTTTTGCGGCCCCTCCATCAGGGTTCCTGTCAACTGAAAGTCCATATAACCTGACTGGTGTCCTTATGCCATGGGACATGGGTTTGCCTGGCTGATCAAAGTGGGCACATATCTCAGTTGGCGTTATCTCTGCAGATCTCCCCAGAGGTGCTGTGTAAAGAGGGGATCAAGGTCCACAGGACCGTGCAGCAGAGCGGGCAGTTTGTTGTCTGCTTCCCGGGGTCCTTTGTGTCCAAAGTATGTTGTGGCTACAGCGTCTCAGAAACAGTGCACTTTGCTACCACCCAGTGGACAAGTATGGGCTTCGAGACTGCCAAGGTAAGCAAGCAGTGTAAGTGTGCTGTAGGCATTGTGTAGGCCTGATGTACTGCAAGTGTGAAGTTCATGTTGGAAAACCTTAGCCCCTGAGCTCCTTTCACTGCACTGTTGGGTGGAGATCCTCAAGAGCTGGCTGGAAAGTTTTCTCTAGGAAATGTTTTTCAGGCTTTATCATGAAGGCTTTCAAAAGCCATTCCACAGTTGTGGGGAGGCTAGTAATGGAATACATAGAACATCTCTGCCCATTCTGGGTTGTGCCACTGCTTCATGGCTGGCAATGGGGTGCTAGCTAGGTCTTCCCTGGAATCTGGTGCTATTCTCCAGGTAAGCGGCAAAGTGGCTGCACAGCTGATAGCGATAATCCAAGTCCAGTTGCCACTTTAGAAATTCACACAGCCTACCTGCCACTATGAACCTTGGCTGCTCATTACTCATGGAAATAGACTCTTTTGTAAAGGTGACTCCTCTTTCAGGAGATGAAGCGCCGCCATATAGCTAAGCCATTCTCCATGGAGAAGTTGCTCTACCAGATTGCACAAGCAGAAGCAAAAAAGGAAAATGGTCCCACCCTCAGTACCATCTCAGCCCTTCTGGACGAGCTCAGGTACTGTAGACCAAGATCCCAAGACTTCAGGGGATGCAACACAGCTGGTTGCAGAACAGGGCTGAGTAAGCAGGTGGTAGTGCCCAGAACTATAGACCCTCTGAGGCTTAAATGTTGAGAAGCTTTTCTTTGTTCTGTGCTATGTTCCCTCTTGTCTTCCTGGATGATATCAGGCCTCTAAAGCTCCTGGTGAGTCAATATGAAGTGTGTGATCTCAGGCTGTCATTCCTCTTTATGGTTGATGGTGGGCTCACCTTTTTGTAATACTTTGCTCTAGGCTTTAGTGTTAGGGTGATAGTAAGAAGTGGGGCTCACCATAAACCCTAGGCTTTCTTACAGATAGAGACACAAACCATCAAGTATTGCAGGCAGCAATATCACACGACTCTGATGTGGTGCTAGTTTGTCCCCTTAAGTTGGCCCAGCTTGTAATTCCACATGTGTTGAAGGTGTTTCTCAGCTTCACACATGCCAGTCACTGAAGGACAGGGTTTGTATTGTACCTGGTTCTCTGTGTTGCACTCTGACCTCACTTGAATCCTCTTAAGGCTTCCCTCTCTGGGGAAATATAATGTTGGTGTGAAACATAAAGATGCCCACCAGCTAGATAAAGTCTTCAAGGGTAGGACTAGCAAATAGGTAAAAATCTGTTCTTGGCTTTGAGCAAGAATATTTGTAATCTTGAGCAAAATCCAGTCACCCCATGGCTCTCTTGTCTGAAGTACATGACCTCTGGCTGGGGCTTTAGGAAGGTTTGCTAGGCTTTTTACACCATGGCCTGTCTGTGTTGTCTTGGAGAGCAAGTCTAGTCTAAAGGGGTCATGGCATGTTCTCTGGAAGAACCAGGTGTCCATTGTGGGCATACAACCTTCTCATGGTGCCCGTCACTCACCTACACAGGGATACAGAGCTGCGG
>LOEQ01000136.1:84383-98284 GCA_001685075.1 Bramus lutescens | reverse complement strand
AGTTCCTGCTCTGGGGGGGAGCAAGCCAAAGTGTTATTATTGGCTTGTTTACTATGATGGCTCAGCTGATGGGTAAAATTGTTTTTTCAGTTCCCAATTTGATCATGTTAGTAGAGCTGTTTTCCCCTGGTTACACCAGGGTATGCAGCCCACATGGACAGGTCTAGTCCTGTCCCCTGAAAGCCCCTCCTCAGTGGCCCTCCATACCTGAGCTCCTTTAGGAGCTTGATCCTATCAGTTGTAAGCACCTGCCAAGGAAGAAGCCTTTCCTACAGCCCACATGCTCACCCACAGCTTTATTGTGAGCTCTTCTCCAATGATTCTCACATACCATTAGCAACTGTGTAAAAAAAAGAAAATTCAAAAACCTCTACAGACCCTGGCATTGCTGGAGGACTCTGCACACAGCTGGCAAAGTCATCTAAATGTCCTGAGTTGAGTCGCTGTCATCACTGACACCTGGGCTGGAGTTTCTTTCAGTGTGTAATGTGACCAAGGCAGTGTCCACCTGTACCTCCTCCTCGTCAGACTGGACGAGTAGAGCCTCAACAGTGTCCAGTTCAGCACAGGCAGAGGGTGAGGCAGGTGGCTGGATAGCCAGTGCCGAGGGATTTGGAATCTGAAGAGTCATCTCATTCTCACAGGGGTTGGTTTCACGCTCTGTTGAAGAAAGTAGAAAAGGCCTCTGAGGTACTGCAGTTGGGAACTGCTATTGAGGACAGCTGTCTGAGACTATCCCACAGGGCTGCTTCCTTGATCCCTATATCCTAGTTGTTCTCCCTGCAGGAGCCACAGGTGAACAAGCTGTTCTGTGCTCAGAGGAGCACCTGTGACACTGGAAAACGACCCAAAACTCTTTAAAGCCTGTAAGATTCTGTTAAGCACTGTACTTAAAGGGTAAGTAAGGGCATATGCTAAAAGCCATAAGCCATGCACACATAATCCTATAGCTTCTTCAATCCCTGTATACTGGTGCTAAGATGAACTCAGAATTACTGAGCCTTCAGCAATTCTCCAATTTTACAAGGACTTAACAAGGAATAACCGGTCACTATGAGTAAATGATTCCTATCTCTATAGAGGGCTGAGAGGAGGGTGAAGTCAGGAATCAGGACCCATAGTACTGTGGACCATACCTGAGGCCTGAGGGTTGCCCTTCTGTCTTGTACATGAAGAAAACACTGGGTACTCAGAAGAGCTGCTCAGGTTTAAGGGTGCAAGCCCCACAATCCTGGAAGATCTTGGTGAGCAATTGCTAAATGAACATGAAATCAGAGTAGAATTCCACATACTATTGCTGTATGAGGGGCAGAGCTTAGAAGTAACTGACTGGAGGCAGTAAAACTGAACACTTCAGTTTAGCACAGTGAACAGTCTGCATTTCATTTGCCTTACCTACGTGTAGGAAAATGGGTTCATGAAAGATGTTAAGCAATTTGATACTGGTCTGGTTGTGACTCTTACCTAAACCAGGGGACAATACAATGTTGTCTTCTCCATTGGAGTTCAAGAAGACATCTAAAGCCTCCTGGTCAGAGATATCCATAAGGTCCATCTGCTCCAGCATGTCCACATTCACCTCCATGGATGACATGCTGCCCATGGGCTCTAAGGATAAAAAAAAAATTGACACTTTTTTTTTCTTTTTCATGGTACATGGTGAGTTTCATCATTATTAGGCTAATTACACTAGTCCCTCCCAGCTCCTGCAATCACCAAATGACATTAAATCTGCCCTAACTCATCTTTCATTACCTTTGATCCCAACCCCTTGTTTGGAGGTGGTATTTGGATCAGGGTGCTCCTGCAGCATGCAGGGGTATGTAGGAACTGTTTCAATGGGCCAGTAGTAGGAAGTCAAGAAATTCCCTTGTAGACCAGCACCAAAATTGGGATTGGCATTTTCACGGTGGTAGAAAGACAACAGCAGCTCACCAGCAATCGGACACAGGGCCGCTGACCTGAGTGCACAGAGCAGGATGCCTCTCAGGATTGGTGCTAAGTCACCTCCCACCAACAGCCAAGAAAGAAATCTTAGGAGTGAGGTAGCCTGGGATGGATGTATTATGAACCTTGGGCTTCACAGACAAGGAGACCCCTACAAAGTAAGGGGCAGCACCAACAATAAACCAGTGTCAGAGAGGCAAGATAAAGTTCATGAATGAAAAACTTGCACAGTTGAGGATGAGAGCCGGTAAGCAGAAAATATCCACAAATGAGGCTAGAGAAGCCCTTCAGTTCCAGACAGAAGTAAATGTTCTGTGTTATTGAGAAGACAGGAGTTAGATTAGCTTTACACAAATAAGCTTCCGAGTTCACTGGAGTATATATTTTCTTTCTAGCGCTAAAGTGGACAATCCTGACAATGTCATCCTGAACCAGTCAAGATGTCACCACTGTTTCACAGCTTCCTGGTGTGACACCCATGGGGACAATAATCAATGCACTAATTTCACAGCTACTGGGGTAGAAAGTGGCACTCCCCTGTAGGTGCTGGTGCCCCAGAGGGACTCCTGGGGGTCAGTGGGTGCTGTGCTTCTAGCCAGGGCTGTGACTTAAGCTTGGAAAGAGTTGTTGGACTTGCAGGATAGCCCAAGGCCACTGATAATCACTAGAGGGGATAAACCTGGCTGCTGGCTCACACCTTCAATCCCAGCACAGGGAAGGGATGCTGAGACAAGAGCATGAGTTCCAATGCCAGCAAGAGCTATATATCAAGAACCCACCTAAAATAATCCCTCTCTCCCCAAGTATGTGATTCTCCTGCCTCAGCCTCCCAAATACTGGAGCTGTATGTGTTCAGAAATTATCATAGCTATATTATTCACTATAGTTTTAAAAGTAAAAACTGGCAGAACAATAAAAATATCACAGCCATCCTCTTGGGGGATGTTAATTCACCCCATCTTTGATGACTGACATAACCTGTCCTAACTGAAGTAGAAACTGTCAACAAAGGATAAGTGGAAAAACTTATAATTTATTTTAAATAAGTATTAATGACAAAAAATGTTTACAGGGTTAAATATCAAAAGTCAAATTCAGCTAAAATGGCACCCCAACAGAAAATTCTTTGGATGGATGAGTTACTTCAGAATGAGGAAAATGAAGTCTTTATCTCAGTTAGAGAAAAGATGCCCTTAGTGCCTTTTCTAGCACTAAGAAACAGGCAGGTCTCTTAGTTGGAGGTCAGCCTGGTTCCAAGGAGTTCCAGGCTACCCAGGGCTACATAATGAGGTCTTGTCTCTGAAGAAAAGATGCATGAAGAAAGTCCAATTCTCCCGCAAAAACTCCTGAATGCTGGAAGTACAGGCATGTACCACCATGCTCGGCTACAAACAAGCAACCTATGCAAAAGCAGAGACTATGAGCGGTGTGGCATGCTAATGTGTTTGAAAACTAAAGATGTTTTGGCACCACTTGTTGTTTATGGAGATGAACAGAGTACCCAATGGTCTCATACAGTGTTTAGGGTATGCTCATCCACTCAGGCTAAACAAGGAGAGTAATGTGCTCTAGCACCAAATTCCAGAAAGTGGTCAGTTGTGAGTCTTAGAAACAAACTAATTCCAGTCAAACTTCAGGCTGAGTTTATTGAAGAACTTGAAGCAAGAACAAACATGCTAACGAGAGTGAAGTGAGGTCTAGCTTACACCAGGGTGGTTTTGCCTCTGTTGACACTAGACTGGAAAACTGATGCTCTCCTGTGTGAGGTAGGAGTTAAACAGTGCGCTCAGCCAGTGTCTATGAGATCCTGTAGAACTCCTTTAGCCACATTAAAGCAAACAACAACAATGTGCACCCAGGTATTGCCAAATATCCCTTGTAGTGAAACTATACTTAATGAAATGTAACCCCTACAAAATCACTGTGGAATGTCCTAATCGGTAGTTATAGGTTTAAGCACACACAAATAGAAAGTTGCTGAAGCCACCTTGAGAAATACTGTGTATCAGAATTATGAAGTCAACATCCAGATTCAATGATAGGAAGACAAGGTAAGAGTGAAATAAACAACTCACATCAAAGGCTAATGGCTACCTTCTGCTTGTTGAAGGTGGTGTGTCAGAATCTCACATTTTCCATTGTGTGTGTGTGCGTGCGCAGTTCTTGTTTTGGAATTTTTTTTGCCTTACTGGTTTTGTGTGACTTTCTTTTTAAAATCCGAGGGTGGAGGAAATGTAGGGAGAGAAACATGAAGTTGGGTGGTGGTATGGTTTGAATGAGGTCGGACTCCATAGGCTCATATATTTGCATGTTGAGCCTTGAGCTGGTGAGCTGCTTGGAAGGATCAGAAAGTGCTTCCCACCATGATGACAGTGGAATCCCTCTGGAACTGAAGCCAGCCCAATGCTTCCTTTATAAGAGTTGCCACTGTTATGGTGTCTCTTCATAATAACAGAACAGGGACTAAGAATCTGCTACCAGGTGGTATGACCATGCTCCCTGTTAGTGAAATGTGGCCTTTTGATTAGGAAAACAGATGAACAATGAACAAGAGCAAACGGCAAAGAGAAATACAAACTGCCCAATTTGAAGAGAAAAGTAGCACCAGAAATATGTTGGAGTGAAGTCCAGTGCTCAAAGAGACAAAAAGTAAAAGAAAAGCCAGATGCTAACTGGAGTAAAGAGAGTGGACCTCAAGGCAAGACTCCACCACACTTCCCGTTTGTGAAAGGACTGTAAGGGAATGTTGAAGCAGCACAGGAAACCATCAATAACTGAAAACTTAACGCAAGTCAAGGAGGGGCCCAGGTTCCAGCCTTAGCAAATCAAAAAGAACTTGGCAGCTTCAGCTATGTAGTTCTGGCTTTAGAATCAGTAAGGATAAAGGAAAGGGGTTGTGGAATCTTCCTCCAATGGTAAAGAAAAGTCACTGAGACCAGGCTTATGTCAGAGGAATTCCTGCATGAAGGCCCAGTGAGGTCACACTGTAATGAAGCTGTCACAGTGAAGCCTGGGTTGCCTTGGAGACCACAAATGTTGGAGCTAGCAGGCATGGAATACCAAGGACAGCTGCTAACAGTGTAGTGACAAGCCCAAGAGAAAGAAGTGATTTCCAGTCAACAAAGCTAGAAGGGGAATTCTGAAGAGCACTTTGACATCAGACATGGGGATACAGAATTTGGATTTGCCCTGCTGATTTTGTCTTGTTTATCTAGTATTTCCTAATTGTGCTCCCTTTTGGAATGGTAATGTATATTCTGTGTCACTGTATGCTGAAGCATGCAATCTACATTTCGATTTTACAGGGGTTACAGTTTTCATATTGCTGTGGCTCTCAGAAGAGACTTTGGACTTTTAAACAGTACTGAGACCGAGAGAGAGACTGAAAGACTAAGGGGACTTTTAAGTTGGAATGAATGAGTTTTGTATTCCGGTATGATGACATGCCTATGTGGCCAGGGAATGAAGTGTGGCAGGAGAGAAGTGGGTGGACCTGAGAGGGAAAAGAGTATGTTCAAAATATACTGTAATAAAATCTTTAATGAATAAAGGAGCAACTGAAGAAAGTAAAACCCAAATATGTCACTTCATATTAGGGATGAAGGGGGAACACACAAGTTGGGGAGCTTGTCAGCTGGAATAACTGCTGACAAGTAACTGATCAACTCTGGTAAACCTAAAGGAAGCATGTCACATGAAGAGAAGCAGTTTTCAAAGTGAGTCCCTCAACTGCAACCTTGAGCTACAGTGTCCATGGGAATTTGTTTATAATGTAGCCCTGTCAGAAACCGAGGACCTAGCTCTTTACTCTTAAAAACGTGCAGAGAGACATGAGGATGTCTGTGAAAGTTAATCTTAATGGTCAGTTAGAATGGTGTTTCCAGAGAAGTTAGTTAAACATTCAGTTACGGTTCTATTGCTGTGAAAAGACACCATGACTCTAATAAAGGAAAACATTGAATTGGGGCTGGCTTATAGTTCAGAGGCTTAGTCGACTATTGTCATAGGGAGTGACACTATTAGGAGGTGTGGCCTTGTTGAAGTGGGTGTGATCGTGCTGAAGAATGTGTGTCACCGTGGGTGTAGGCTCTGAAGTCTCAAAGGCTCAAGATATGCCCATTGTGCTCACAGCCTCCTGCTGCTGCCTGCAGATCCACACACAGAACCCTCATCTCCTCCAGTACTATGTCTGTCACCATGATTCCTGCCACAAAGATAATCGACTGAACCTCTGAAACTATAAGGCAGCCTCAATGAAATGTTTTCCTTTATAAGAGTTACTGCAGTCACGGTGTGATGCGGAATGCCCTGACCCTTCTGTATGCTGTGAATATGTCTTATTACCATATAATAAAGAAGCTGATTTGGCCAATAGCCAGGCTGAATAGAGCCAGGTGGGAAATCCAAACAGAAATACAGGGAGAAAAAGGGTGGAGTCAGGGAGATGCCAGCAGCTACCAGAGAAGCAAGATGAGAGATAACAAGCCACATGCCTCGTGGTAAAATATAAACTAATAGAAAAGCCACATAAAATGGAAAATTCACAGAGAGCCTGGAATATGTAAATTATATTGTTATCTTTAAATTTTTTGACTGTGAATGAGCTAAGTACAGAAAGACATTTAATTGTATGGGCTGCTAAGCTAAACCAGCATGTATATTATAAAGGTATCATGACTTCTAAATTTGGATCTAAGGATATGTTGCTTTGGAGAAGAAGTTCTTCTCTTGTTTCCACAGAGGATGAGAACCTATGGATTGCTTCCAGACTGGTGTAGTTTGATGGAACAAGACACTCTGAAAGGTTGCCTTGAACATCACTCAAAAAAATTACTTCACCCAATTGCTGAGTGAAATGAACCTAGCACACGGGATACACCATGAAAGACCTGATTAACAGCACCCACAAGCAGCAGGAAGCAGTTTAGAGAGAAATAACTATGCCCATATTCCCAAATATTGTCTATAAATGTTTGTTTACATTTAAAGGGGGATATGTTATAGAGATGAATAATTTGCTTTGGTATGGATATTGGTTTATTTGTACAAATTTAAGGTAAATTTTGTTATACTGTATATGTATATTTCTGTCCTTGATTAAGGTATTGTGTTTGTGTTGTTCATTTAAAAACATAACATACAATTAAGAAATATAGGTTAATAGTCATCTATAATATTCAAGATTATAGTCATGTTAGTTAGATTTTCTAGATGTATAGAGATGTATTTCAGTTAGATCAGAATTCTTCAAGTCTTTCAGAGACCTTCAGAACATGGCATTTAAAATGTTTTAATAACTTAGGACTTTTAATGACAATGAGACATGTCTGCTTNTTCAGAGACCTTCAGAACATGGCATTTAAAATGTTTTAATAACTTAGGACTTTTAATGACAATGAGACATGTCTGCTTCTGGCAGTACCAAGCTACTTCCTGAGGAAGATGGGCATCAAAGAGGCTCCTTAGCCATTTGGGCAAGAAAGTGTTCTTACTTGGACTACTTGACTGGACATGCAGGACCCACAGAGAAATGACAGCTAAACTTGCCTAAAGATGAGATGGTCCCTCAGGGTTCCTGCTTCATGAAAGAGTCTGCAAGACATTCTGCAGGACACAGAAGAAAATGACTGACAAATTGCCAATATAGGGAAAACTGTCTTTAAAATTTTCTGCTTTGTGGAAAAGTCTGCTGGAGACTATGTCCTGTAGGCTGAAGATGGATGCCCTAATGGTGAAGAAAAATTTTGGGTGACTGTCCAGGCAGCAAGATGTCTCTGTTAATTCTAGAGTTTTGGAAGCAGCTGATAATGCATTTTCTGTTCACTTAAGTAATATTACATCCTTCTGGAATCTTTGATGGAGTTGAAGAATTTATAGTTATAGTTTTCCTTANCTATAGCAAGGCAGAACTTAAGTAGGCAGGGAAAGCTAGGCTGAATGCTGGGAGGAAGAAGGGCGGAGTCAGAGAGACACCATGGATCAACGGCCCAAGGTAGATGTGCTGAAACTGCTGGTAGACCTTGTGGTGATGCATAGATTAATAGAAATGGTTTAAATTAAGATGTAGGAGTTAGCCAAGAAGAAGCTAGAGCTAATGAATCAAGCAGTGTTTTAATTAATATAGTTTCTATGTGGTTATTTTGGTTCTGGGCAGCCAGAACAAACAAGCAGCCCTCCTCCAACAATAAGAGCTAGTTAATAATAAACCTAAGCGAGTAGGCCAACCAGTTTGTAAATAATATTAAGCCTCAGAGTGGTTATTTGGGAACTGGTGGGTGGGATAGCAACCCGCAGTTACAATGGTGTCTCTTCACATCAATAGAAACCCTAACTAAGACAGAAGTTGGTACCAGATGGCTGTGACAGGCCTGACCATGGGTTTGGGACTTTGGGTTACGGTTTAGAAAAGCAGTGGAATGCTTCAATTGCTGCTTAACGGGCCATCCTTGTAGGAACAAGGAAGACAGTGGTGCTGAGGATGATTTTAACTGTGGCGAACTGGCTCAAGAAGTTTCAGAGGAGAATGTTACTGTGTGGCCTAGAGACTGTTCTTGTGATATCTTAGCAAAGAATGTGTCTGCCTTTTGTCCTTTACAGCAATAAAACCCTAACTAAGACAGTCATGTGGGAAGTATGGGGGCATGCAGGCAGACATAGTGCTGGAGAAGTACCTGAGAGTTTTACACCTGGATCCACAGGCAGCAGGAAGTGAAGTGCCACACTGGCTAGGCTTGAGCTTCTGAGACCTCAAAGCCTGCCTCTCAAATGACACACCACCTCCAAAAAAGCCACACCTACTCTACCAAGTGCTATTCAGTATAGGCCTATGGGGGCCATTTTTATTCAAATCACTACAGTGGGTAGTCCCATCTTGTTCACTGGGGTCTTACAGTGAATGAAAGGCAGAGAAAGAAAAGCAAGACAAAACCAGTTTCCTGATATGCCTACACATAAGCAAGGCCAGGCCCGCTCCCACTTATACCCCCCACATCACCAAGCTCCTGCTGCCATGCCTCTTCCCCTCCAGAATGTCCTCTTGAACTATACACTGAAGTCCATCCTTCCTATGTATTTCTGTAACTATGAAGAGAAAAATAACTAATGCAATCTACATGCCAGCACTGCTGCTAATAATCAACTGGGAATAAGTACCCATACAGTAATGAGTTGGGTATATGTATTCAATGCAATAAACTTAAGTACTGAAATAGAATTTGAACTGAGCAAGTTATACAAGGTAACACCTTACTTCCAGAAATTATGTTTTATTGTCTCCGCCCCCACCCCCCACCCCAGTTTCTTGAGACAGGGTTTCTCTGTGTAGCCTTGGTTGTCCTGGAACTCACTCTGTAGACCAGACTGGCCTCCAACTCACAGAGATCTGCCTACCTTTGCCTCCTGAGCGCTGGGATTAAAGGTGTGCGCCACCACCACCCAGCTGTTATTTTTAACTTAACTTTCTTTCTTTCTCTCTCTCTCTCTCTTTCTTTTTATCCTGAGACAGGGTTTCTCTGTAGCTTTGGAGCCTGTCCTGGAATTAGCTCTTATAGAGCAGGCTGGTCTTGAACACACAAAGATCCACTTGCCTCTAGCTCCTTAGTGCTGGGATTAAAGACATGCGTCACCACCACCCAGCTTGTTTTTTTTTTTTTTTNTTTTTTTTTTTTAAATGGTGCTGGAGTTTGAAACTAGGGCCTCATACATGCTAGGTACTTATCACTGAGCTAGGTCCTCTGTCTCTACACCTTTGTGTGTTGCACACATATGAACTAAAGGTCCATCAGGCCTTAAAACACAGCGAGCTGTGGGTCTGTAGTGGTTGGTCCCACACGCTCCTTTTGTTCTGTGCACCACAGGCTTCCAACCTCACTATGGCTCTTGAGGTCACAGCTGGGATTGCACTCTCTCCAGACACATTTCTGGACATAAAGTTCCATGACTTTAACTAAAACTTTTGAGATGAAGAAAAGCTCAGACTGCTATTTCTGATCTCATGGAATGAGTTCAAAGTGCAACACCCACTAAGGACATTTTTTATGTTGACTGATGTTTTAACTTAAGCTTCACTTAACTCGACTCCTGGAGGTAAAGAACCTTCCTGAAGTAGGGTACTTGTCTTGGTAGAAGTCTGAAGCAGCTCTCCATAGCCAAGGTACCAGACTACTGTTTAGAGGGCCCTTCCACTCCAGCTAAGGCAATTTTCTTCTTTAGCGCTTGCTTGAAAGACACACATACTGACAATAACTGCCTGGTTTTGTCTTCTTTTAATTATGAAAAATATCCAAACATGTTCTGGCAGTTTGAAGAAAATTATTCTTGAGATACTCAAAACCAAAATAATTAACCCACTGAATTCTGCTATGTACAGCAAGGACCTTTCCCTGGCCAGGTTGTAGGCTCTATGAGCCTCAGACTGTAGCAATACCTGGTTCTAGCTGGTCTCTAGAGCATGTCAGCTAGAGAAGAGTGCCTGTGCACCTACCAGCTTCTGACCACCATCCCATGAGGCTGTGTGTTCATGTTTCCCTGAGAATACAGAAGCATCTTAGGGACACTGTCAGTTCCTCTTCGTCCTTTCTGGCCTTATAACAGCACACTCAGGATGTGTTGGGCCAAACTGAACAGGGCAGAGTTAAATTTCTCAGTAACAGAAGTTCTGAAAATGCTGTTATAGTCGCTGTCCTCCAGCACACCGGGCAGCTTGGCGAGGGTGGTTATATCTGTATGGACTAAAAGGTTGAAGTCAGCCCCCAAATTAATTTGTTGAAACGCTACCCCTCCAATATAAGTACTCTGAGATGGGAATTCAGGTAATTAAGGTTACAGGAAGTCACAAACACTGGTACCCAAGCAAGATTAGTGACTTTACAAGATACACTAAGGACTAGAGATGTAGCTCTGAGCATTTGCCTAGTATGCTTCCAAACTCAAAAATTGTCAGGAGCCAAAAAGTAAAGAGGGTCAAAGCAAGAATCAACACAGAGTTCAACTTTTCATAAACTATGAGGACAAACGATTCAGCCCCAAGGCCTAGCAGCCAGAAATCCAGACCTAAGCCTGGCCATTTCTGAGAAATGGTAACTTAGCTGACAATTGGAAACTTACTGAGACTAGCAATAAGGAATTTAGATAAGGAAGTTAGTTATTTTGTCTACAAAGTCTTCATTCCTTAAATCTATTCCTTCAGTCAATTAAACAGGTGCTTCAGCTTAGCAAACAGCAAAGAAGTTAAAGTTTAGTTTTAGATAACCACGCCTGCTAGCCAAGTCTCTGTGCCTCCCTCCCCTCTTCCGCTTGCTCTGCCAAATTCCTCGTTGGAAGACTATATAAGCTATAAATTGGGACTTAATAAACAAAGACCTTGACAAAATTCAGACTGACTTTGTCTTTCTTTATACGCTTGGTCTTCATTCTCTCTCACACCCATTGGTTTTTCAGGAGGTGACCCCTCGAATTCCCACGAATAACTGGACCTGCTGGATAGGTCAAAAAATAATTGATTTCATTAAAAAATAAATAAAAAGACGATAAGAGTGCTCACTACCTGACACTGGCCATATGAAAGAATACAGTTGCTGTCTACAGGCCAAGAAAAAAACTACCTCCTGACATGAACCATGCTGCATGTTAGGATCACAGCTGTGAAGAACTTCCAAAGTCCCTCTGTGCCCACGGTTCTCAACCTGTGGGTTCTGACCCCTTTGGGCGGTTGCACATACTTACATTACGGTTCATAACTAGCACATTACAACTATAAAGTAACAATGAAATAATTTTATGGCTGGGGGTCACCACAGCATGAGAAACTAGATTAAAGGGCCACAGCATTAGGAAGGCTAAGAACCGCTGCTCTCCATTATGGCAAATCCCTGGCACAAAGCTTCTACTTCTGTCCCACAGCTGCCACAGTGGGCCACTGTACAGACAGTCCCAGCACTGAGTTAGCACACAGTGTTCTGAGGAAAAAGTCCTTGCCTTCTAGATCAGTGTGTTAAATGGACAGGAAACAGGCTCTGGAGAAAACGGTACACCTCAATCCCATGCTATCTACCAGGAGTGTAGAAAGCTATCTTGGTGATCCTTTCTCACTCTGCGGCAGCAGCTTCTCTGCATCACTGCCCTTAATCTCTGAAAGCCTCTCTGGGTGTGGACACCCAGTGGGATGAGAAGGAACAAAGAAGTTGTGACAGGTAGGTGAGGAAGAGCAGGACTGGGAAAGCAAGAAAAGCAGAAAAGGAGAGCACAGAGATGAAGGAGGGGAGGGTTACAGGAGGTGACGGCACACCCAGGACAGCCAAGCCCCAACTTGCCTATCTGTTGCTGGGCAGACTGCACAGCACCTCCAGAGGAAAACATGAGCTGCCCTGTCCAGCCCAGCTGCGCCTCCACAGGGAGGCGGTTCCTCAAGAGACAAGAAGGAGCCCATCTGCTGTCGTCACTTCACCCAAGGTGTTAACTTATGAATCTGGACACGGCCCTCACTACGACTCCACTAGAGAAGTTACTAGAGTGCAGGTGGCCTCCGTCTGCAAGCACTCTACAGCTGCGGGCAGAGAAGGAAGTCAGGCCTGTGACAGCTGTGTCTGTATTAAATACCTGCTGAGATTGTTTTCTACGCAGTGTTCTCTAAACAGTACAGGCCAACTATGAACACGGCACTTACACTGGAGACAATCTAAGTAACATAAGGATGCTTTCTAGTGCTTAGGGACTCAACAGGTTACATGCAGTGTGCCATTTTATATAAGGGATCTGTGCATCTAGGGATCTTGGTCTCCACAGAGGGGTTCTGGAACCAAATCCTGAAGAATGAGCCTTTACTGGTATATTCTGACAGCATTGATCTCTAAAATACCTCATCTACTTTTTCAACCTGAGGAGCCTCAAGCATGTGAAACACTCTCTCCCTCCAACTCCATCTCTAGCCCCTCAAAGAGTTCCTAACACTAGGAAGAAAGTCCTCTGCTGACACTTCAGAAGTCAGCTACGAAGATGTTGAGTCTGATACCAGGGACATAAATAATACTCAGTAGACTGGAAGGGGCCACACTATAATCACAGGTAATTTCTTTCTGTTTTTTTTTTCCTGACTTAGTCAAGCACTTGCCTAGCATGTATGAGCCCTGGGTAGACCCTGAACACCATAAAATTAAAGTATTTTTCAAAATTCTGTATAAGCATAATTTTGTAATTGAAGTTATTTTTTAATTTTTCAACTAGAACCTAGAACTAAAGGAAGAGGCAAAATAATGACCCCTCAGGCATGTCCATGATATTTACTTTGATTTGGGGGTCCTAACCACCAAAGACTATACCCCAGACCTTCTGCAGGCAGCCTGGAACAGCCCCAAGCTCACCTCGCCTGTCTGCGTTCTGCAGGTAGCCTGTGGTCAAGTACTGTTCCATGTCCTGCTGGAAGGCTTCCTCAAAGAACTTCTGCCGCTCCTTCAGTTTCAGTTGCTGGGTGTGCTCCATCTCCAGGACCTTCTGCGTGCGCTCGGCATCTAGTTCAGCTGAGGAAGCAGAGTGGTGGGGTGAGATCTCCAGAAGGACTACGTGGGAGGCGGCAGACTCTGCCACAGAAGGAAGGCTGTACCACCTTCTGTGCTGCTGTCCATTACTAGGCAATTGCTCCCGTGCGCCCTTTCTGCTGCAGGGTCTCCACGATAGTGCCTGCTCTTCTAGAGCAGGGAGCTGCTGATCAGTCAGTACTAACTCTTCAGATGAATAACGTAATGAGAAGCCTGTGTTCCATCCTGAGATTTCTACTAAATCGTTTGCCTTTTCTTCCCTAATAATTATTTATGTGTCTGTATGCAACCCCGGGAGTTAGATATATAGACAGTTTTAAGCCACCGGAGGTGAGTGTTAGGAACTGAAATCCCATTCTCTGCAGGAACAGCAAGTGCTCTTAAAACACATGCCATCTCTCCAGCCTGTGCTTCATCTTTTTT
>LOEQ01000136.1:62203-84374 GCA_001685075.1 Bramus lutescens | reverse complement strand
TTTTCTTCCCTGAGACAGAGTTTTTCTGTGTAGCTTTGGAGCCTGACCTAGAACTGGCTCTGTAGACCAGGCTGGCCTTGAACTCACAGAGATCCTCCTGCCTCCCGGGCTGGGATTAAAGGCAGGTTCCACCACCGCCTGGCTGCCTGAGCTCAGTCTTTGGAGGCTGATTTATATATATGAAAACACAAGTAAAAATTTGAGTTCCTGGACAACTGTATCCATATTTCATTTTTTTAAATATCTTCTCAACCAGCTCAGTGCCTGAAACATAGGAAACCCTCAACAAATACAGTAAGAACACAAAGAGTGAGTGTCATTCAGCCTGAAAAAAAAAAAGAGGAAATATGGACATGTGCTCCGGCATGATGGACCATGAGAACATTATAAGCAAGTGAATAAGCAAGTCCCAAGAAGACAAATTACTGTGTGACGACACTAAAGTACCTGGAGCAGACCACGTTACAGACAGGGTACAATGAAGGCTGATGGGGAGGAGTGTTTAAGGGCACAGCGTTTCAAATTTTAAAACAATAAGGCTATGAAGGAAGGTAGGAGAGGCAGCCCAATGGGTAAAGGACTTATGGAAGTACGAGGACCCGAGGCTGGATCCCTAACACCCATGTAATAAGCTGGGCACAGTGGTGCATTCCTCTAACTCCAGCACTGCTAAGGGTGGAAAACGGCAGGAACTGGGACGCAGTGACGGCCAGCCTAACTTTTATTCTTTAAGTCAAACTTCAGGTTCAGTGAGACTGCCTCAGGAGAGGGAAAAAGTTTTAGAAGTGGATCATAGTTGCCATTTAAAAATTGGTACAATTTTTAAATGTATTTTACACAGTAAGAAAATTGGGGGAAGAAACATGTAGCTAGACTTGAGAAATGGCTTAGCAGTTAAGAGAATATCCACCTCTTCCAGAGGACCAGAGTTTAATTCCCAGCACATCATAGCTTTCTGTAACTCTTGCTGCAGGATCTCATACCTTTGGCCTCTGTGGGCACTGGAACTCAGATGCACAGAGACAACAAATACATAATTAAAACAATAAATATTCTTTAAGAACCAGATAGCCATTAGGTGCTATACAAAGTGTCTACTTTTGGCTTTGTGATTTATTAGTCATGTAGCCTGGTTAGTAAGTTAGTATCCTATCTGAAAATGGATACAGAACTATTACCCTATACTGACAAGTCTATGCAATAACATTAAACACTCCCAGTGCCCATGCAAGGACAGTAAGTGGTGTTATGTCTCACAGCAGACAAGCCATCTAAAGACCCCGGCTCCTGCATGAATCTGGCTGTCTGGGGAAGCTGGATACCACATCCTAATTAGTTCCCTAAAGACAGATGTTTGAGACCACTGGCTGTGTGACATTGCTTAGCTGAGTTAGAGGAAAATACTGTTGTGGGGTGAGCTGGAGACCCCTAACAAGGCCTTGTTCCATCTAGGACATTGTGATATAATTAAATGATTTTAAACAGAACAAACAACATAGCACAATGGCTCTGAGGCCTGCCCTTCTCCTCAGTACTGCCCCAATTCCTGTCACCATAACTCCTCAGCATAGCACCAGCCTCCAGAAATGATAGACCTTAAAACCTGTAATGGAGTTTATTTTTGATCTCACGCAAAATATATAAAGTTTAGTACTTAGAATACTCTGGGCTTTCTTGTACTCTAATCACACATGCCAGGAGTATAAATAAATGTTAGCTATGACAACAGAGACAGGAAAGTAACCTCCAGCTGCATAGAGCTGAATGTTGCATGTGTCCTTACACTCAGTACTACTTGTTCATGTGTTTTTTTCTATTTCCAGTCACCCTCCTGCCATGCCTGTATTCACAGAAAAATGGGTCATTACAGATGCAGGTGTTATCTTCCCAAGCTGGATCCTAGCCCATTAGCAAATACTGCTGGGTTTCTGTCACACTCCTCTGGGTGACTCTGTGCAGAGGGGTTTGTGCAATTCTGTTATCTGCCTACAGTCCATGCCTGCATGCCTCTGTACCCTCTGTATCCCGGACAAGCCACATGTAAGCACAGCCCTGGAGGTCCTGCACGTGTGGGGAGCAGCGGTGGATGACAGGTGAAGAGACAATGTGTCCATAGTAGGGATGCCCATCCTCTGGGTAGAACACTTCCAAGTCCTTACTGCCCCTGGCTGCCCTTCAACATTGTCTCACCCACTGCCCTGCACATTCCCTGGCTTCCCTCCAGCCTTTCACCCACTCTACCTGGGTGAAATCCTTTGGTTTTTACAGAACTCCAGGTAGAAATCTAATGCGTTTAACCTCTCCAAGCTGCCACTTTATCCTCTCCACAAGAAAGGTAAAAGCACCCATTTCTTAAGGTTTCTGTTTGGGTTCAGGGGTGGCATATTAACCACCAGCAATGTCACACTGGCCACTAACTGACAGCTAATATTCACAGGCAACATGATGTCAATAACAGACTCTCAGAAAGGGAAGGCAGTCAGGTACGGTGGAAGCACTTGGAAGGCAGAGGTAGATGGATAGGAATTCCCAGGCTACATGAGATATTCCTTTCTTCCCTCTCTTCTCCTGTCTCCCTACCCCAGACACAAGACAGGCAGATACTACCAAGAACCAAATCAAGCACAGCACTAAAATCACTTTCTCAGCCGTACACAGACTTCAGAATTCATCACTTTTCAGCACCCTCAATACATCTGCAAAGAGCTGTGTCCTCAGGAAAAGCCTATAGAAAGAGGACACCTATCTGTTTGCTTCAACAGTCAATGTAGCTGTTAAATGCCCGACAACCGCCAAGCGCATTAGTGTAATTCAACCCTAAAACACATTAGCAAACTTCAGGTACTTCAGAGTGCAGGCAAACTGGTTTAAAAGAAGCAATTCCAAAATAAGCCATTCAGAATCAAAGAGCAATTAAGAAACTATCAAAAGGGATTTAATTAAAGAATATCGCATTTCAGCTGAATCAAGACCGTCTGTGGAGGAGTGAAGGTGCCACTCTGATTACCGTGATGACCTAATGTGTCTCAATTACAGGCCTTATGGGGTCTCATCTTAATTCTTTACGTTGGGAGAATACCCAACCATGCCTCAACCCCTCCAGGGGTGGGGTGAGGAGAGTTTGGGTTATGGAACTTAAAATGACTTTAAAAAGAAGAAATCACAATTGCTGAGCTGCCAGGGAGCACTATCAACTGTGTCCTTGCCCTGTGTGGACCCTGACTTCCTCCACGGGGCTGTGTCAAGACACAACACAGATTAGAGAAGTAAGATGACAGGGAACATAGGAGAAAAGAGAGTTAAAGAACATCTCGCTCAGACTGATACACAGGGCATAGTCTAGGTCACAGAACTTCCTGGAGGAAAAGTGGCCCTGGCTCCTGGTTCAGTTACCTGCTATTCTGGGGAAGCAAAGTAAGCACTAAGACTCTAACCTGCAACTACGTCCGGTCTTCAGACACTGTGACATGATGCTGTCACCTATAAAACTCAACTCTGGACAACCATGCAATCAGATTACTCCTCCCAAAACTACAGCCCTAAAGCTTACAAAGGTCTAAGTAAGTTGTGTGTTAGGCTGCACTCATAACTACCTGAGGCACATGTGGCTACCCAAGTAGGCCACACCAAGCTGGATTTCAAAAAATGGTTCCAAGATCAAAAAGAGAAACAGAAAAAAGCCAAAAAGTAAAACTCAGAAAAAGGCACAATAGTTTTTCCCCAGAAGTCTGAAGTGGTCCCTAACTCTGCTACCCAGTCTTAGCTTCAGACACTTTCGCATCGTTATCCATTTCAAACGGACAGTTACTCAGAACATAGAAAGATTCCATTACCACTTCAGATGCCATAATCAATTCATACTTAGGGCACAGGAGGAACAGACGGAGGGGAAATTTACAAAAACTAAGCCAACGTGCTCATCTCAGGAGCAGCGTCCTCCACTCTGCCATTCGGTACCTTTAACAACCTCTGGGACAAGGGACAGATGTGCTAACAACGGACAACCCCAAAGCTGCTGCCAGGAGATGGGGACACCATAATCTAGACTGTAAAAAGAAAAGCAATAAACACTGAATTAAACATGAGTTGAAAAGGTTTTAGTAATTTTTCATTCAAGATAATTAAGACTAAGAATTACTTTTTAAAAATCTGCAATTTACCTACAACTTAATGTCTTCATATTGTGTCAGGAAATACAAACTTCAGAAAACTGTAAAACATGTAACAGGATCATGGAGAAGTGTGAAACCTGTGATTTTTTTATACACAGATCCTTCCAAAACTGTCTTTTGGACTAAAAAACTCAACAAACAAATAGCAGTCAGATTATAGGATCATTAAGGGCAAGAGCTGCTAATGTTTTCATGCTCTGTACTTACTTAATAGTTCCAAAGTGAAGAGACAGTATTTTATATAGTGGACAATGTCTGGACAACAAAAAACACAAATAGGAAGAAATGGTGATACAGCTCCAAGGAAGAGAAGCCCAAGGCACAGGGTGAAGCCTCCTAGACTGCTTTAGATCTTTGGGATATATCAACTTCTCCTCTTTCTATTCAGTTGACTGCATAAACCTGCAACATCCAGCTTTTAAAGCTTTTCATTCTGAAATAATTTCAGATTCATAGCATGTTGGCAAAAAATATATATCTTGAGTAATGTGGACTATGGCAAAGTCAATGCTGAGCATTCTCACAGACTGGATTAAGTGTTTAATGCCATAGATAGAAATATATAGACCCTGGGGCCTCTTTCCAAATCTCAGGTTTCACACAATTATGGTATGATATCAAAGCCAAGAACCCGACAGCACAACACAGCTTGTTCAGATATCCACTGTGCATGCATTTGGTGTGTGGGTGTGCGCACTGGCAGCTCTGGGCAGGTTTACTAGCTCACAGTCTGTGTGGCCTCGGTCTAGATCCTCCATTGTACACCACAAGACTCCTTGTGTGTTGCTCTTTTATAATCTTCCCCAAGCACTGATCTATTTGCAAACCTATAATTCTACTGTTGCACAAATGCCACATCAACAGAATCCTATATGGCTTCTTTCACTCAGCCCGTTGTCTTGGGCTCATCTATACTGCTGTATGTTCTGAAAAACATGTTCCTTATATTTCTGGATGTCTCTTTGCACCACTACTGTGGCTTACTGCGGGTTCGGGTACCCTCCTCCTCCTCCTTTCCCACAGCACTTCTGGCTATACCAAGTTCCAGCTCCATCCTAAGTATCTCCAGCAGCTCTTGTTTCTGAAGGTACTTTATAAAGGTTCCTGGATGTAACGCTGTTCTAATTTACTTCCCATCTCATCTGGACTTACTAAACATATTTAACTGTGCTTGTACAACTTTGTTCAGAAACTGAAGACATTTTAGGCAAGAAGACATACAAGCCTTTATTCTAGTTTAAACAGTCTCTTCTGTGGTTTTATTATCTAACAATAGCTGCACTTCCTTCCTATGACAGCTTCCACAATAAGACACTTCCTCACTCACTCCCAAAGTCTCTCCTACTTCCCTGCCCCATCACAAGACACAAATACAAATTACCCAATGAGAGACTTTTAAAAAGATGTTCCTGGAATTAGGATTACATTACATGCATTTTAAAAATATTAACTTCTTAACCCTGCATTTCAATAATGTTTAAAAGTTTTATATGGTAATCTGGAGAACCATCTAGAATGCTGAAGTTAATAATTTTATTTTATTCATTTATTTTTTATGATGCTGAGAAGGATCTTGGGCACTAACTTGTGTCAGCCAAGCTCTGTCAGTAAACTACATCCCCGCCCAAGTTAACATATTCTCAAACAGAAAGCGAAATGACTTCTTACAGAGCTTTTACCTACTTGGAAAGCACAAATGGGTGGCAGGGGTTAGCTTGGTACACTCCTCTAGTACAAGCAGGTTCTTAGTCTAAGTCTGAGTACACAGCTGTGAGAGGAAGACCCCTGCCCACCCATGTAGTAGTCAAGAACTATGCAAGTTCTAAAAGTTAAGAGTAAATAACGTTTCTAACACCACAAAGAATTCACAGCAGTTCCAGGGCTGCTCACCAAAGGCAGTGAGGTTTCTACACTCAGGCAAATACTATTTCTACACAGGAAATACTATTTCAGTATAGGCACTTCCAGGACACATCGTCCAATTCTATACATAATTACTCTGGAGGAAATGGTTATTATCTTGACTTTCACCAAAACACATTACCAAAGAAATACAACGTAAAGAAAAGCAAGGCCTGCTGGATGTTCAGAGACCCCTCCTTCCCTGCTCTGCCCTAAGCATACGATCACACTGGGAGAGGTACTCAAAGCATGACCTGGCTGCACTTCAGAGCACAGCCCTTGATCTGCACACAGCACTCACTCCTGAAATCCAGTGACTAAGAGGGCACAGGCTGAACAATCATCATATCCAGTTCTACAGTCTGTTTTTACTTACTTTTGATTGGGTAGAAAAAACTAATCCCACATTCTGTGTGTTTTTTAGTAGAATTCTATAAATATTAGTTCAGCATGAAAAGATTTGGAATCTTTGAAATTAGAGAATGACATGTAAAGAAAATTAGACAGAAGGTGTTCTTGCATTCATTTTTTCTAGCTATTTCAGCTTAAAGAACCAACAAGATAGCTCAGTGGTTCACCCCAGCTTTGTTCTACTGCCCCGAAAAGATCCATTTCAAAGAAGCTTAGGACAGGTGAGAAGAGCATTCAGTCTGTGTGGAGGCTTCAGGAATTATTAACCTGCTCAACATCCCACAAGGAGGAGGGTAAGAGAAGGGCTTGGTGGCTGCAGTGAGGTCAGTAGCACCAAGAAGCTGTACTTTCTGCAAAAGAACAGTAAACAACTGAACGAACAAGCTCAGTCTCTCTCAGTAAAAATGCTCTTCTGGCATAAGCTGACAACAGAAAAAAAACAGGCCAAAATGCTGCGGAAAGTATCAAGAGTACACTATGCCATCCCGTTTTAAGGCTTGTTCTAATGAGCACTCCCTATCGCCCTCTTTTCCCAGCAGCCATCCAGCTGTACCACATCAGCAGACACTCCATGTTCCCAATCCCACAGGGTGCATCATCAGTCACTACACCATAGGTTGGTGTCACAAGCCCTCATGAGTACACCCATGTTTTTTATCTTCTGTTCCAGCCTAATAGATGTGAAGTGGGTTCTCATTTTCTCCATTCTCAGAAACAATGGAGAAGTTTTCAAACCATTTCCACTTGATATCCTATGCCATAATATTAGGACTAGGAGGCAAAGCTGTAATGAACTATGTTATCAAGAGAGAAAGAAGTAGACATACACACACCCACAGAGAGCTGGGAAAGGACATGCCAACAGACGGCACACAGATGTAAAGTGTGTCTCTCCCACTGTGTGTTAGTTAACACAGCATACAACACATTTATGATCAAGTAAGTACATCACAGAAATGAAGAAATTAACTGATCAGAGTACTGTAAACTGAAACTTCCCCATGTTCTCCTGGGGCCAAGTTTTCCTCCCACATTGTGCTGGTTAGTTTTTTGTCAACTTGACACAAACTAGAGTCATCTGGGAAGAGGGACTCTTAATTGTCTTAATTGAGAAGTTGACTCCATTAGAATGGCCGACAGGCAAGTCTGGGGGGTCATTTTCTTGATGAATGAATGATGTGAGAGGGTCCAGCTTACAGGGTCACTCCTGGGCAAGTGACCCTGGGTTGTGTAAGCAAGCAAGCTGAGCAGCCATGAGAACAAGCCAGTCAGCAGCCAGTAAAGTCTCTGCTTCAGCTCCTGCCTCCAGGTTCCGGCCTTGAGTTCCTAGCCTGACTTGCCTATAAGATTAAAAAAGTATTTTCCTCTCCAAGTTGCTTTTGGTGGGACACACACACATACACTCATAGTGAACTGTACCCTGTGTAAATATGAGGTAAAATAAACCTTTCTTCCAAAACTTGTTTAAGTATGTATTTTGGTTACAACAATGTTAGAGTAATAATATATGCCAATATTTCCTCCCATATAGTGACTTTCAGTTTTTCAATATATTCAATATATTCTTTGTTTTATTTTGAGTGTGGTTTTTCTAAAATAGGGTCTCACCAGGCAGCACTGTCTAGGCTGGACCCTGGTATATGAATCATGTTGGCCTCAAACTTGTTACAGCTTCCTGAACCTCAGGTTACAGGGATGACCCACCAGGCTTAGCAACAATCTTTTTTTTTTCTCTCTCCTTTTTTTGAGATAGAATTTCTCTGTGTAGCTGTGGAGCCTGTCCTGGTACTCGCTCTGTAGACCAGGCTGGCCTCGAACTTACAGAGATCTGCCTGCCTCTGCCTCCCAAGTGCTGGGATTAAAGGTATGAGCCACTACTGCCCAGCATCTTCAAATATTTTTATTTTCATTGATTTCTTTCATTATTTTTGAAAATAATTCTGGCACAACTTTCTGTAATGGTATTAAGTAGCTTTAAAACTAAAGATCCAAGCAAGCATAAAATTCTATGACTACATTAAGTATAATCTAATTCTAAGTAGCCACCGGAAATATATATCACCAAGTTAACTAACATTCCAATTGTGTGTGTGAAACAGATGAAGTTAAACAGCTTTTAAGAATTTTCAATTCACTTATTTCTATACGATATAACTCATAAATTTAGTTAATTCAGTATATTTAGGGAGCACATTTGTTATATCCTTTTTGACTTTGTTAACAATTTAAATTATCTTTGTTGCAATACTAAAAAATCTAAAGTCCTCTAGAAATTTGGTGAGATATTTCTTGCAATCAGTGTTTTGGAGTTTCATCACTATGTCTAGATGATCACAATAATTAAGTATTGAAAGATTTTCAGAGCTTTCTGAAACATTCAAATTTTTATGGTACTTTCTACTATTTTGAGAATCACTGTCTTTAACAGACTGATGATAAATATCAATAGTAAAAATATTTAATTAATTTAAAACTATTCCAACCTTGATAACTAGGTGTGTTTCTCACTTAGCTAAGCAATTTTTCCTATTTGAGGTGCATGGCATTTATGTTAACCTGTTTATGTGTAAGACAGATCACACCTAGGGTTCAAGTTATTATGTTTTGTTTATAAATTATGAATCTAAGTAATAATAATTTAAAAAGCCAGGCATGTTGCCATATGCTTATAGTCACAAGCACTTGGAAGACAGAGGCAGAAAGGAGTACAATCCTCAGCTACAATCCTCAGCTACACAGTGACATGGGTTAACCTGGACTGCACGAGCTCCTAGCTTTAAAAAACAAACAAGCTGCCAGCTCGTGACGTATGCCTTTAATCCTAGTATTTGGGAGGCAGAGTCAGGCAGATCTCTGTGAGTTCAAGGCCAGCCTGGGCTACAGAGAGAGTACCAGGCAGGACAGCCAGGGCTACATAGAGAGGGCTACACAGAGAGACCCTGTCTCAAAAAACTAAAACAAACAAAACAAAACAAAAAAACCAAAAAGAAACAAAGGACAGGGGAAAAGAAAGGAAAAAAGAAACCATTTCTTCCCATTTCTAACATCTGGGAGGAGGAAATGGCTTGTGCTAACATACAATTCTAGGGCACGGTGATGGTCACTCTTCATTGTCTACATGAAAGAATTTAGAGTCACCTAGGAGACACAGTGAGTCTGTGACTGAGAAGGAAAGGCTGATGAGAGTTTGGGTGGTGTAGTCCCCTGAGCTGGGGTCTGGACTGAATACAGAGTACAAGGGAACAGGAGCTGAGTCCCAGCAACTCTCTCCACTGCCTGACTGCTCCTGTGGCCACAGCTAGAGCCACTCTCCTCAGCATGCCTTGCCTGTCTTGTCAGTTACTTTGTCACAACAACAAAGTTAGCAAAAGTATAGGCTTGCATCCAACTTCAGTGCCATACAGTGCTGACAGCCCAAGCTCACTTCCTTGGTGGTGCTTAGCTGGCTGCTGGTCTATAAAGGTGTCCTGGACTACCTGAAGCCTAAACTCAGACAAGTGTCAAGAAACTCAGCAATGAGAAAGAATGTACTGCCAAAAGTGACCCTTTCCCCAGTTACATTTTAAACCCATTTCTGTACATATCTGTATTACACAACACTGATCGCAATGGACACAAAGCTCAGCATGCTTCTGGTTTCAAAGGCTTCTCATTAAAATGCCCTCATGCCACCAGCTGAAGAGAACTCCTGCCTCCAAAGGATCATTGACAGTCAAAGAACAGTGCATCTGAAGGCTCACTGTATTTGCTGGAGATCTCATTACTTCCACAAAATACCTTAAAAGAAGCAATGTATCACTTTCAATTATATGCTGTGAATGGTTTATAAGAGTGATAGGAATAATCTATATGCTATCAACGGCTGCCTGAGTCCCTTTCCCCCTTTCCAAACTATCAGCCCACACAAGCGAATGAGAGGGACCCTGTACTTCTAGAAGGCAGGCTGGTGTGGAGCTTGCAGGGGTGGCAGATGGCCCTTGAGTAGTCCTGGATCTGTGAGCAAAAGCTACAGTAGTAGCTGCATGGCATCACAGCAGGAATGCCTGTGGAACAGTGTGATTATCCCCATGCATGCCCTCAAGTTCCTCCTCTTCCTGGAGGTTTGTGTGTCCTAATGGATCTCAAGCAGAATGTCACAATTGGGAAAAATGAGAAATTTGTAACATGTGAACATGTGAATCCGTTTGCTATGCTTGCTTTCCATCCTTCTCTGGTGTTTCCTGCTGTGTAGATGTGGAAGAAACCCTGGACACCTTTGAAGAAGAAAGGAGGACAACAGAGTAGCTCTGGAGGGGACTTCAGCAGGAGCTTCTGGCTGACATGAGGCATCAGGGCCTAGCAGATAGAGGGACCACAGTGTGAACAAGATGAGTATGGGATGTCAAATGTTAAATGTTGTTCTGAGACTAACTCGCCCTCTGTTTTTTCCTCTTTTAACCGGCTCCTCCATTACAGATGGAAAGTGAAGACTTTCATGAGAACAACATAGAAATGGGACTACCAGTCAGGAAATACTGCCGAGAAAGTGCTTCCCCAACTACAAATGCACAGCACACTGCCAACAACCTGGGGCTCCTTAAGCAAGTGGCATCTCAGTGCTCTAACCACACTTACCACTCTGCTCACGTGCCACAACAAGCTCACTACAGCTCTACTCAAGTAACTGATGCCTCTTCACAGCCACCACATGGTTGCCTTTCATTCATCCCAAGCACTGGTAACTTCTTTGAGTAGATGCTCTTTCAGCCTCACCGATGCCTGTCAGAGTTGGTGCTCGGCAAACATCTAAGGTTTATGTTGGTTACAATCACAAACTGGGAGCTGCATACTAACTGCCCAATGTCAGGAGCAGGGGAACACCAGTCACTCAGGTGAGTGATTTATAGAGCCTTCAAGTAGTTAGCCTGACTGCAAATTTGCAGGAGTTAGTCACTGTATGCCAGATGTTTGGGGGGACTGATGCAGAAAGTAAACAAGAAACAGCAGGACAGCTGGCAAGAAGCACCAGCATGCTATTACATGGGCTAGGAACAAAGAGCATAGTCATCAAGGCTAAAAGTAGGAACCGGAGTGTCTACTGGCTTTCTGGAATAAAGAGTGGACAATGGTATCACAGGAGGCCATATAACAGTGTCACAGTGATGCAGAATAGGTGATGGCCAGTGGTATCACAGGGATCTATATAAGTGGTACAGTATATACCTCAAACACCTGCCCATTCATTACCCAGGACAATGGGAGCCAAGAAACCTGAACCACGTTAGAAATATCCAACAAAAATATTGAGTCAAACAGCGTGACAGCTCATGTCTGTAATCCCAGCATTACTGAAGCTGAGTCATGATTGCCTTGAGTTTGAGGATTTCTGCGGCCTAAGAGTGAGTGTCAACAGACCAGGCTAGCCTCAAACTCAGAGATCTGCCTACTTTGCCTCCCAGGCACTGGGATTAAAGGCATGTGCCACCACTTTTAATGATCTCTATTGTCAGCTATTCCTTAGAATCAGAAGTGCATGTTAAAGCCAGCACACAGGTTACTCTCCTGCATTAGGTTATGTTATTTTACTGTTCTAGGCATAAAGTAGAAAGTAAATTCTAGGATAACTGAGAACCTACTTAATCAGTGACTAGGGTCAGGAGCCTCAGTGTTCAGGAGACAGACACCCATTTGAGAAAATGCTTAGTCTAGGTGCAAAGGGAAATAGTAAATCACTTACTGTTTTTGTACATGACTACAAGCAGGAGACAGAGACTCTAAAAACAATAAAAACCCTCCTGACAACTGATATAAGACAGTCTTCTTGTAAAACAAGTAACAGGGAAGGGGCCTGGGACTGTAGTCACTTGAATCTCCCAAACCTGCTGGGAATCGAGCCAAGGAGATGAGTTACCCTCAAGCCTGGGGTTTACAAGCAGGGCTCTGACTTGCAGAGCATGGACCTGGACAACCAACAGCATGCCAATAGACATGGTACCACAAACTCTCCCCAGCCACTGGGTACCACATATAAGATATGATAGGAGGAAACAGGCTGCGGAAGTGTGTGAGGGTCAAACACACACTGTCTGTCTGTCTCTTTCCCCTCTCCCTCTCATTCTATCAAATTCTGTTCATTTAGAGGCCTGGTTGTCCGGGGTTGGGGGAATCTCAGAAAAAACTACAGTCCATGGAAACCCTGTGCCAGGTTCTGGAGGTGGTATTCTGGTCCTAGGTAGTAGCATAGAGCAGGAAGCAGAAAGTTCGGCTGAATGCTAGGATTCTGTCTGCTTTGATTTTCAAAAGAATCTGGATAGTTCCCCTGACATTTAGCAAACACTCAGTAAATACATAACTACTACGATTAGAGGAGGAGAAAAAAAACCTCCGGGAGGAGATACAGAAAAGGAAAGTGACATATCTACCTCTTCCCAAAGCTAAAACTGGTCCATCTTTAAAACATTGTACAGGTGCTGACATACACCATACCTAGTATGTGCTAAGCACATGCCCAATCACTGGGGTAGAGCAGTAGAACAAACTTCTGATTCTATATCATTTATGTAAATGTACAGTTGCTTCTAATATTGCCAACACTGTTTTTATTCTGTTCCCAGTTACCTGCCCTGTCTGATAAGGATACATGATTTTAAATACTTTAAAACTTAAACTTCATAGTATGCAAGCTTTTAGCACATAAGATATATATTGTAGGTTGTGTTTGTTTATTTTTCAGTTAGTTTGTTTTCTTTTTTGAGACAGGGTTTCTCTGTTTAACAGCCCTAGCTGTCTTGAAACTTGCTTTGTAGACCAGGCTGGTTTCAAATTCATAGAGATCCATTTGCCTCTACCTCCCAAGTGCTGGATTTAAAGGCATGCACCACCACTGCCTGGCCTCATATTGTTTTAAATTCAGACATGAAATGAGCTGTCAAGAAGGCTCCGTGGGTAACAGCACTTGCTGATCCAGTAGAAGACTGGAGTTCATTTCCCAGTACCTTCACTGAAAGGCTTATAACTGTAACTCTAGCTCCAGGGGACCCAAAGGCATCTTCTGGCCTCTGCTGGCACCTGTACTCACACAGGCACTCAGGCATGCATGCACGTATGAAATAAATAATGCTTTAAAAATCTTTAAATCCAGATAGACTAGAGCCATTTGGATTTCTAAGCCTAATACCTTCTCTTTATGATCATGGACAATAAAGTTCAAGGTATACCATACCCAAACACAGTGCCTTGGCATTTTAAATTGTAAGCTGAGAAAATCTGAAAACACCTCAGAAGCAAAGTCAGAAGACCCTCACATTAGATGCACTCTCCCTATGAAGTCTCTCTCAAGACCCAGGGACACCTGTATGAGTGCACAGGCCTGGCAAAAAGAAAAGAAAAGAAAAGAAAAGAAAAGAAAAGAAAAGAAAAGAAAAGAAACACAAAAGAGTTGTCATGGTCATGGTGTCTCTTCACAGCAACAGAAACCCTAAGTCGGGGGTCCTTGGCCAATTACTTTAGCCTAATCAACAAGCTCCAGGTGTCAGTTGGAGATCCGGTCTCAAAATAACAAGGTAGATGGCTTCTTAGGAACAACAGCTGATATTGACATTTGTCCTATCTATGCACACAGAGAGGAAGTAGGATGGTTTGCACCTCTAATTCTAGCACTTAAGTGAGGGTAGAAGGATCAGTTCAAGGTCATCTTTACACTTAAAACCAACTATGACTACATGAAACCCTGTTTCAAAATAAAATCATTAACAAATAAAAAAAGAATATATGGGATATATGGATTAATGACCTACTTACTTACAAGCCCTGCCCCCAAATTTGAAGAGGGAGGAGGTGACCGCTGGAGAGGTTTAAAGTGACCTGCTATGTTGAAGCATGAAAAGAGAGCTCCTCCTGGTTGCAATGGAAGCCACAGGCTAATGTAATTACCCTTAACATTTTGGGAGATTTCAAGCAAGCAGGCTCTCAAATGTCTCTAATATTCTAATTCCCGCAGGCTAAAGCTGACTGCATTTCTTACTACCTAGCCAACAGCTTCCTAACTAGTGATGGTCCTTTCCAAAGCTATACACACTTTAAAGTTTTTTTAATTTTTTTTTTAATAGCCAGGTTGTAGCCCAGGCTGGTGTCAAATTCATGGCAATACCTCTGCCTCAGCCTTGGGATTACTAGTATGAGCCACCACAGCTGACTTTTCATTCACTCTCTTTCTGAAAAACAGCTCTGGTCACACCTGTCTGCCTACTGCTAATTTAGCATAGATGGCTATGCTTCATAGTATTCATCAAAGACTTCAGGGCACTCACACTGCTCCTGCATATGATTACATGCAGGTATCCAAACTCGGTAATGTCCCACGGCACATTTTAGTCATCCCTCTCTCCGATTGTGACTAACTTCCAGCTAAAATACCATTTCTATGACCTTCCCATCCAAATGGAACCTACCAACTAGAAAACTTCTAACAAGAATAGGAGATCCGCAGTCTCAAGTGAGACAAAGAGTTTTAGGATATGGCAAGAAAGCAGAATTCATTTTTTTAAGTAAAAAGAAACCATTAAAATGAAAACATCTGAAGCTAATCACAGTGGTGCACGTCAGTAATTCCGGATTCTGGAGACAGAGATAGGATTCCAACAAGTTTGAGGCCAACATAGTTTACACAGAAAGTTTCTTATCAACTAGGCCTACCTAGAGAGAGCTTATCTCAAAAACAAACAACTGCCAAACAAAACCCTTACCAAAACAAAATATATTATTTATACTTCAAATCTATTTTAAAAAACTAAAAACTCCTATGTGAGGAAAATACTGGCAAACTGAAGAAGCAGCCTGCCTCCATCTTAGGCTTAAAAACCATCTTATAGTAAAGACAAACTAGGTTCATCTCTGCTTATGATTAAAACTCCATTCCCCACTTGTAACTATAACTACAAATGGTTCTGTACTCCCTGTTTCAGGCATGGCAACTATATCTTTGTTTCAAAATAGTTGTTATGGTTACATTCTTATGACTACCTGTTGCTAACACCACTGTACAATCATGTCTTTGGTTCAGGAGGTCGTTAGGACTAACAATATGCTTATGTTCTGCTCCTAAAACCCTGTCTATTCTGCCTGCCAAATCCCCCATTTGAAAACCCCTACCCCTGAGCTATAAAAGTCTTGTCTTCCTCACATAATGCTGACATCTTGAACCACACCTTAGGTGGAGGGCAGCTTGTGTACATGGATAAAAAAGCTTGCATTAATTAATTTGGCCATGATGATTTGGGCCAGTGGTCTTTCTCCTCTCATCTTTGGGGTTAACAAAACCATACCATGTTCAGAGACAGAACTTGTATAATAAGTTAACAGTTACTTTTGCATTGTTATAACCAAATAATTTTTAAAAAACGAGTTGAGGGGAAAGCTTTGTCTGGGCTCTCATTTTCAGAGGGGACAGTCCATCATGATGGAGAAGATAATGGCCCCAGGAGAAGCTCAGTGCAGGACATTGGAACACACAGTGGTGACTTCACAGAATGGACCAGGAAGCAGAAACTGTTCAGAGAGTCAGAGGTACAGAGTGACTGGCTCATGGGGCAAGGATGCCATGGTTTGAATGCAAAATGTCCCCTACAGGGTCATGGGTTTGAGCACTAGTTCACAGCTGGTGGCTGTTTTGAGAGTATGGAAAATCTTTTGATATGTGCCCTAGTTAGAAGTGATCTCTAGGGAATGGGTCTTTCTTTGTTTTAAGAGTTATCACATGCATGCAATGCACTTAGATGCCAGAAGAGTGTATCGGATTATTTGGAACTAGAATTACAGACAGTTGCAAGCTGTCATGGGGGTGCTGGGAATCTAACCTGGGTCTTCTGGATGAGTGGCAAATGCTTTTAGCTACGGAGCCATCTCTCCAGACCTGGGGAATGGGTCTTAATGGTAGTAAATATGCTGGTTCTACTCCGAATTTTCTGCTTCTTGTCTATCAGCACAATGTGTCCAGCTGCCACATGTTCGTGCTGCCATAGACCAAACTGATCTTGCTATCATGTCTTCCCTGTCAAATGGTCTACTCCATTGAAAACATAAACCAAAATAAATCCTCAATTAAGTTGCTTCTGTCAGGGATGTGGGCGTACTGATGGGAAAAGTAATTTACATAAAGTATTACCCTCAAAGGTTCATCCCAAGTGACCTGCTTCTGACAGCCAGTCCTATTGCCTTCAAGATTGTGTCATATACTGAAGACCAAGCTTTGAAAACATGGGCCTCTAGGAACATTTCACATTTAAATTATAACAGCTTATATCCAGAAGACATAAGAAAAAAACTCATTAAGGTAATAATCCACTAAAGAAATGGGCACAATACTACATTTAATGGTCATTTTACCAAAGGAGATATGTGAATGGCTAATAAAAATTTTTAAATGCTTAATATCAATAGTTATTAATCAGGTCCAACTCAAAATCACATGAGGTATTGCATATTCACTTTTATAGCTATAGTTTAAAAGACAGGCACAGGCTTGGGGGTATCACTTCATACGAGAGCAGTTGTCTAGCACGCGTTATACCTGGAATCAAACCTTAGCACTTCATAAAAAAAATACCATAGTAACAAGTGCTGACAACTAGAACTGCACTACACTGCTAGCAAGAATGTAAAAGGTCAGTGCCATTCTGGAAAAGTTTAGTGGCTTCTCCAAAAAAATAGGCAAGCAAAACTTACCACACATCTCGGCACCTTCTAGGACTCTAGCTAAGGTGAACGAGGACACGTCTATATAAAGCCTGTCTGAAGGACAGGAATGTTTAAACAATATTACTCACAATAGCCCCTAAATGGATCCAATCCAAAGGTCCGTCAGTTTGGGAAAAGACCAACAAACTGTTGTGCAGTCATTCACAAAAGGGAATGAAGTACCAGTACCTATCATATTGCAAATCTATCTCAACCCATATATAAAGGAAAGAAGCCAAAGGCTGACAGATCCAGAAAAGTACATACTTCTTCAAGATACAGAGACTTGGAGAGGGCTGACCACTCGAGCCTTACAACATGACTACATATAATACATGTCATTTATAGAAAATATCAAGAATATCCTGTCTACACACAGGAAGCTGACTATGTTTGTCTCAAGTTGGGAACAGAAAGGCATCTTTTGGGGATATTGTTGTAAACTAGGCTGTGCCAACAACAGCAACTTTTAAAATGTATTAGAAATATTCAAGTATACACTTAGAAAGGTACTGTAATGATTGTTCTGTCTCTTTAAGAGACAAGTCACGCCCACTCCCTTCCATCCACTGAGGCAGGCAGGTTTTCCTTCTTGCAGCCTGAGTTTTCTTTTCCGGCTCCCTCTTGGAGGCAGCTTCGGTCTCTCCTCTCTCTCTCTGCCTCTCTGTTCTTCTCCCCTTCTCCCTTCCCTTCCATAAACACTAAATAAATATCCAACCTCACTCTGCATGGCGAGCCTCCTCCATCTGTCTCTTGCCCACCGCTGCTGGGGACCAGTCACCTTCAGAGACCTGCCTTGTGGTCTCTTGTGTCGTCCCTTCCCGGGACTGGCTGCTCTCAGTACCGCTGCCCCCTGCCTGCCATCACATGCCCGGCTGCCTGCCACCAGCCTGCAGCATTTCTGCTGCCTGCCTGCAGCAATTTTCATTAATCCATTACAGGTACCCTTATAATCTATATGCTATACTCAGTGAAACTGCTAGAGCCCCACAACCTCACAGGACTCTGCAGCTGCCTAGAGCAGCTGCGGGGAAGTACCAGCATATTGAGTACTCGGAGGAGAGAAGCAGAGCACTCTGCTTCCTTTCTACAAGACAACAATTTAGCACAAAGAGCCCTGAAAGGCTCTGAAGTCAAGACCACAATGCTTGGCCATCTGCCTTCCACCGACTAGAAAGGGTCGGGTTAACAACTATGTGCAACATAGCAAATGTTTTCTGGCAGGATAGGTCACTTTTAAGACCCTTTCGAAGCAGGGCACAGACCTTCACTCCAGAGATGTCTTCCCTATATCCAGAAGAGGACACCCTTCTTCAAGACACAGATGTGGAGGAGGCTGACCACTGGGGCCTCACTGAACTTCCCCAGCTCACTGCTAGGAAGTTGCACCTACTTGGCTCAACAACACTCTGCCCAACTCTCTATATACCATCAAATGTAATAGAAAACAGCTTTTTCCTGTTTCAGGGCCTGTCCACATCAGAAGCTGTGTGTATCATACAATACGTGCATTGAACAGTTCTTGGCTATGAGCCTTGCAATAAATAAGAAAAAGATACTTTCTAGAAGCCCTCTGAGGTCAGCTGTTGTCAGTTTCTCCCACCTCAACACATACCAGTTTTTCAGGCTTTTTTCTAGCTGTTTCAGGTTATCAAGGGTAGCATGTCCCCAGACCTTATAAACATGCGCCTAAGCCCTCAGGTCATCACTACCCCTCTTTACCTTGCTTTCCAGTCTCAATCACATCCCTGTGATAGAAATGTCCTTTGACTAGTCCCAGAAAGATGTCTCACCTCCCTCTCTTGTCAGCTGAACATCAGTCTTTGGAGGGCCCCACTCGCATGCTGGTGGTCTTGCCTTCTCTCCTGCTAACCTATTTTTAGTTTATTTTGTAGATTCAAATTACTCAAATCTAAGCAGTAGAAAGATCCTTACATCCTTAAACTACCATTTTTATATTTGTGGCCATACATTGTAGTAATATGACCTACTCTGGCCTAGAATTAATAAATCCACTTATGATTTGCCATCATTTGCCTCCTGAAATAAAACTTAACTGATACAGAGACAGGAAAGGAACTTTTTATATGCTCAAATCTGGCCACAGGCACACTTATAAAGATGACCTTCATGGTTTTAAATACTTATTTGGGTTCCAATCTTCTGAGAAAAAAAAGGTTCTATTCAACAATATATTGTACTATATGAAAAATGCTCCCAGGGACCGGTTCCTGTTTTCACTTGATATTTTACTAAAGAATATTAACTGAAATATCTCTTCCTTTTAAATCATGTCATGCAATGCTAACAATACAAAAGTTCTTTGGATTTTTCCCCCCTACCTAAAAAACAAGTGCTGTAGAAATGCAGGTTTGTGTCGATACTACAAAGGTTCAGGAACTAATTATATTAGTAGACAGATTATTCCTCCAGTTAAGGTTATTTCTCTCTACTTGTAAATATCATATGGTACCTCACATGGAAAAAGCCTGATATTAAGTCATTCTGTTTTTATATCCTATTAACACAAACACAGAAAGACTCAATAAAGAAAACCGCATTAACAGAAATAAATTAAATGAAAAGTATAAATGAAGAATATGAACTCAGCACAGATGAAGCAGCTGAGGCTCGCAAAGGTAGACGACACACCTCAGGTAAAGTCTGGAGCATCCATGTCCTGTGGTGGTTGCTGCTGCCCTGTTATTCAAGGACAAATGGATTTAGTTGTAGCTCACAGTGTCATATGTTAAGACAACTTGAAATGGCATCTAAGATACCACTAGAATTTCTGTGTGACAGAACCTACGTTTGAAAATTTACACAGAAATAGCTCTGCTCAACATCCCGCCCTTGCTTCCCAAGAGAACAAAAGGCAGACAAAGGAGGAACCTGCATGAGCTGTTATTTTATCACCTGACCCAAGACCCATGCCCTACTTCTGTACCTCCCCTCTTCCTTTCCTGGAAAGAGTACCCAGAACATCCCTTCCAAAGCAGGAACACTGGCATGGAGTCTCATTACCTAAAAAAGGATGTCCATCACAGAGGAAGGAGGTCAAAGTCAGAGCTGGGAAATCACTGACCCAAGTTACTATCTGTCCTTGGGTTCATTCATTTCCTCCAAATAGTTCATCATCCCTTTGAAATTGCTGACACCCTTGGCTTCCTAAAAGCCTTGGTTCCTTCTCCACGGGAAGAGAAGAGTGGTGTTTACATCTCTACCATCTGGCTCTTCTTTGACATCATACTAACTCATCAATGACTTTCACAGCGTCGTCAGTACACCAGAATCAGCCTAGTCCTACTTCAAAGATAAGCAAAAAGACAGAAGTCAGTTGCTGCAAACACACAGCTGTAAGCAATGAGGTGTGCTGCAGTGATGGCAGACTATCCTCCAAGTTTATTAGGAACAAAACAGTCAGCTCTAACTGTGGGAGCACAAACTGCTTGTTTCTGTTGTTCCCTGTCTCATTTTAAAAATACAATGCAGAAACTAAATTTTCAAAAAGCCATAAGTCACTAGCCTGTTTACCTTGAATCTGTTATCACAGCAGTTAACTCATTTGTAGGGAGTGAGAGGGCTGCTGGAGAAACAGACCCAGGGCTTGTGCATGCTAGGTGCATGGTGCACACTGCGCTGTATCTGCAGCTCCACTCTTATATACAGCACTTAACACAAGGTCATTTCTACGTACCACTCAGGTGATCTCTTTAGCAATTCAAGAGCAGAAGACAATGTTTCAGGATGTTTGGAAACTTAGCTTTCCTAGCCTGGCCCCAGATGCTTGCTCACTGGTTCTACCGCCTGGTATACACATATACACATGGGCTCCCTCAATGTATAGATCATGATTAAATGACACATAGCCTTAAATAAGAATGACATTGTTGTTTCCACTATACTATTTTATGAGTATATTCTGTGTCATCAACATTCAAATTAGGAATATATATATATTAATATAAATTAACTTGCTGAGGTTGTAATATGTCTTTTCCATTTTTATCACCATACAGTAATATTTGATATCTGGTACAACAAGAGAAAACTAAAGCAAAGGTTACTTAAACTTCTTTAAGAGTGTGATTTATCAAAAACTGATAACATTCCTGGAGTCAGTAACCAGTAACGAGCTTCTATATGATACAATCAAGAGCCACTTAGAACATTCTTAAAAATAAGAGTTTTTTTCTTATAAGCATTTTCTTCTGCTGTATGCAGTAAATATAAATTCTTAGCACTATTTAAAAAGTCTCTGGTCCTATTGTTAAAGGACTTTGTCAGAAAGACAATGAATCCACGTAGTCAGTAACTTCAAAAGCACAAATATACATCGTCCACATCTTTCCAGGCAGTGGTGGTGCACATCTTTAATCCCAGCACTCAGGAGGCAAAGGCAATCAGATCTCTGTGAGTTCAAGGCCAGTCTGGTCTACACAGCAAGCTCCCGGACTGGCTCCATAGCTACTGAGAAACCCTATCTTGAAACAAACAAACAAACAACAACAACAAAAACACTGTCCACATCTCTGCAGTCAAGCAAACACATTTAAATGGATTCTCATTACCACCACAACTAAAAAGCAACAAGCACTGGGCTGTAGAGCTGGCTCAGAGGCTTAGGGAATGTATAGGTCTTGCAAAAGAGCTTGGTTCCCAGCACCATATGAGAGGATTACAACCACCTGTGACACCAGCTCCATGGATCCAACGCCCTCTTTGGCCTCTGAGAGGAATTGCACTCAGTCTCATTTACCCCGTGCCCCACCACATAATATAGAAACAAAAAAAGAAAGAGCTAAAGAGATAGTTCAGTGGTAACTGAGTACTCTTTCAGAGAGCACAGACTTTGTTACCAGTATTCACATGGTTGCTCAAAACCATCTGTAACTCCAGTTCCAAGAAATCCAATACTCGGGGCTGGAGAGATGGCTCAGAGGTTAAAGAGCACTGGCTGCTCTTCCAGAGGT
>LOEQ01000136.1:29069-41966 GCA_001685075.1 Bramus lutescens | reverse complement strand
TACATGGAAGGAATGTTGTATACATAATAAATAAATAAATCTTTAAAAAAAATTGTGTGTCCCTACTGTGTGCTAGGCACTGCTTGGAGTGCCTGAATCTCTACTTAAAAAACAAACAAAAAAAAAAGAAATGCTAAACTGGTTGATCAAAACAAAGGAAAATCAGAATTTTATAAAGATTTCAAATCTTATTCAAACAACTGGTAAAAAATACTACCCATAAACAGGTGATCACAATTAAATAAAAGCAACAAGAGCATGACAATACATGGTGTCACATGGTCACGTACTATTACCTTCAACAACTAACTGGCCATGAGCTTAATCACAGAAGTGGGTGAAACAGAAATTGAGACAAAACAGTCTGTTCAGTGCAGCCACATGAGGAATATGCCTTCATGACCCTTGTCTTGAAGAATAATCATTTTTCTGAAACATTCTAACAGATAAGACACACAGGCAATTCTAACCATAAACAACAACACTGGAAAACTTTTACTCATTCATTAAACCTAAAGGTCAGGCAAACTTACATGAGGAGTAACAAGCATGTATGAGACCCCCAAAAGACTCAACAAGTAATTGACCTCTTCGATCTCTTGATAAGAAAGTCTCTAGGAACAGTAGTTTTACGGAATTAGTGCAGAACAACTGAAAGGAGGCATAGTTTGGAGGACTCTGTGTTGCTGGGAAGTCTGTGGGTTTCTCCAGGACCAGTGTGGGGGTTTGCTCAGGGATGTCCTCCATAGCTTCAGGCATTTGAACACTTGGTTCCCAGTTGGTGACAACGTTTGTGAAGGTTTGGGGAGATACAGCCCTGCTGAAGGAAGTAATCACTAAGGGCAGACCTTGAGAGTTCCTAGCATCAACCACAGGACTGTGACCTCTCAGCTTCCTGTTCCAGACTTCTCTGACATGCCTCCCTCCCTGCCATTATGGACTCCTCCTCTGGAACCAAAGAAACTCTTCCTTTTATAAAGTACCTTACCACAGCAACAAAAAAGTAATTACTATGATCTAGTATGGGGCACCACGGCCAAGAATGACTCTGTGTCTTCAAAAGCTCCTCTAAAATAGAAAGGAATACTGGTTTGCTCTTCAGAATCTCAGAATACATTTCATCCAAATTTCTAATTTTGCAGATGGAGGAACCAAGCCCCAAATAGGAAGACTAATCAGTCACAGAATATGCCGAGAGCAGGGCCAGCACCGACAAGGCAGACGTCTGAGAAGCTCATGAGACTATTAGGTACACACTGAACTTCCTCCCCATCTCTTCTTTTCGTGACCCAGAGGGACATTGCACAGCAGAAACATTTCTGAAACCCCAAGCCTCAGCAACTCGAAGTCAGCACTCCACCTTCTAAACTCTCTACTCAGCGCAGAGCCTCACTTGGCACCTGTGCGCCAGGTAAACCAGAATTTCAAACTTGTTTGATGAAATAAACTTAAGCAAACAATATTATGCTAATTTCTACTTTCTTTTTGGGGGGGGGCGGGGTGGAGTTCCAGACAGGTAGCCCTAGCTGTCCTGGAACACACTCTGTAGACCAGGCTGGCCTCAAATTCATAGATCCACCTGCCTCTCTGCCACCTGAGTACTGGGATTAAAGGCGTGCCAAAACACCACCAAACTCAAACTCAACATCTGCTTTTTAACATAAACTCTCTTATTTAAAAGAAAGGGAATTAGCTCTTTTCATTGTCACCATCCTAGAACATCTGGCATGATTAATCCCCAACTACTGTAAAGTGAAGAATTAAACACAGAATTACCTTTGAAGGCTTCAAGCTCCTTCCTGTAAGAAAAGAGAAAAGCAAACTTAAAACAATTTCTTCTCACTGAAAATTGCTCGTGCATTGTAACAACAGCTTATGAGCTTGAAAAACACAGAACAGCTTGGGATACTTACATGTCAATTATATGTCACTGAAGATATCAACAGAAATAAGACTAAAGTAATGATTTTCATTTCTGTTCTTACCTCCTAATGGCTCAAAAACTCTACTAAAATTTAAGTTATAAAAACAAAATTTAAGAATACAGAGAGCAGGGCTGGAGAGATGGCTCAGTGCTTAAGAGCATTGCCTGCTCTTCCAAAGGTCCTAAGTTCAGTTCCCAGCAAACACATGGTGGCTCACAAACCATCTGTAATGAGTTCTGGTGCCCTCTTCTGGCCTTCAGGCATACACACAGAAAGAATATTGTATACATAATAAATAAATATATATTTAAAAAAAAGAATATAGAGAGCATTCAATGCCGTATGTGGTCCATCTCATACAGAAACAATTTTAAAAAGGCGCTTTTTATAATTTTGATAAATATTAAACAATAGATTTCTAAGGTCTTCAACTAAAATTTATCCAGAAGAGCAATAGTTATTTCCTCATTTAGTAGCAAAGAAGAAAAGTGAGAAAACCAAGGACAGACATTCAGAGCTCACTCTGCCCCTGAAGAGCCACACACCTCTAGGCATCTTCCGGATTGCTGAACATCAATGTCAATTATAGATGCTAACATGTGTAGTTTCCTGGGGCAATACACAGTGGAAGAAACAGACAAGGTTCTATAAAATCGACACTTTGTGACAAAAAAGTCACAGTAAGTTACATTCCAGCACAGGAGGTTGGTGGCTGATGGACCAGAAGGTTGGATGATACTGAGCAGAAAAGGTGATTTCTTCTCCTAGCTTAAGGTTAAAATCTCTCAGGAGTATCTTAGAAGCCTTGATGGTAATTTATTCCACACACAGAACCTATCCAACAAGACATTCTGACACTATTTGGAAAACAAAAGCTCCTGAGAAATAGCTAATTCATTTGTAAAAACTGTGCTAAAGTCTTAAAGTCTTATACTACTACTAATATAAATTTAACTTTATATGTATATCTTTTGGGTAAATTCAGCACAGAAGCAGTAAAATGATAAGACCCTAGATTCACAGGCATTTAAAGTTGAAAAGAATCTGAGAGATATGGTAACAACGATGGCTTGGAATTTTAAAAAGTACTCCAAAAAGAGACAACGAAGGTCTAAGGAATGGGCTTGTTAGTGATGCTATACATGTATTACATCCCAGCAAAGAGCCTAAGAAAAATCACTTCCAAATCTGTTTTATGTGAAAATAATCTGCTTCATGTGAAAAGCTATGCTTTGGGGACTAAAGGGAAGTTGAGGAAAGAAGGGTGGGGAAAAGAATATCACTGGGCTCTTACTGTATATACTATACATTACACAAGGAACATCTTGTATATTCATTCCCTGTATACACAACTAGCCTCAATATGAGAAAACAGAACTTGGTGACAAAAGGCCACATGGGTATTAGGTGATAAGACAAAGAATAAAACCTAGAGCTCTCACACTGTCAATGTGTACAGTCTTTGGCATCCAGAATTGCAGGCTAAGTCTAAATTTGACCCACCTGCACGCCAGTCACCTGAGATAGTTTAGCCCTAACAGAAAATTGCCTGGTAGACCAGAGTCATTGGCAGGAAACTCACTCAGAGCAACCTCAAACCTTTTGCCAACATCTGCTCTGTGTTAGAAGACTGTTAAAAATAACTTGAAAGCCATAATCAATAAAACATGAACTAGAAAACCTAACATATAAGGCAGTATGGACTTTTTGATAAGGGACTCCGTAATTGTCATGTAGTTGACTGGCTGAATGAATATACTATAAAACCATTAAAGCAACTTCTATCATTTGTGTATTACTGGCATTTTTAAATTCAAAAATTTTAACTGGTTAGCCAGATTCCTAAAGAAGGAAATACCCAACCCTCCCATTATTATTAAATCAATGGACTATCATTTCAGTACTCTGGTCTTGCCTTCCCACTACAAACTACATGCCCTTCAAGGTTGGTGTATTTGTGGTTGAGTCAAGATGAGGGAATGGGTAAAGAAAATGGAAAGGAAAAAGCAAAAACTTGCAGCCACCTACATTCAAATGTGTTCCTGCCAGTCTTTGTTTTTCCATATGACAATCAGCTCCTGCAGAAGTCAATGCCCTGAGAAAAGTTAAGATTCTTCATAACTCAGGCACCCAAACCAGACCATGGATGACTCTGTAAGCAGACATACAGAGATGACTAGTTTAGAGACTTTGTTCTATTCTAGTGTTGCCTGCCCCCTCCTGGCTCTATAACCCATGGTAAATCATTTAATCTCCAGTCTTGCTTTTCCTCTTGGTAAAAAAGAGTGTGCACCTACTTGGAAGGTCATTAAGAATTCTGTAAGTTAACTTAGGTTAAGTACTTTTTATACCATTTTTATAATTTAATTTTATCTTTAAAATGATGAGAAGTCTTAATCATACCGATGTTTTAGAAAAATGAATTATCATAACAGTAATATAATCAGACTAGGGGAAAGATTATAGACAGAAAGGCCAATTAGTAGGCTTCCACTATAACTGAAGTTACCAAAATGTGAGTCTGACCTAAAAAGGACTCTAATAAAGACAGAAAGGCAAAGATGGAATTAAAGAAGCATTAGTCTAAACTAAGAACTGAGTAGAGCTGACAGGAGAGGAGAAAGGGATTACCAAGACCCTTAGGACTGTGGGCCATGTAATTCTGTAGAAGGCAGAGTCTGACTGTAGTGGAAGAGAATTTGGGGCTTGGTGATCTTGAGATGTTTGTTGGAACTCAAAGTACAAGTATCTAGAAGGTACAAAGATGCCCACACTTATAACCAGAATCACCATGTGTGTGGCAGATGAGTAGGGTTATGTAAAAACTCCTGGGGAGGGCACAGAAACAGAAAGTGGCAGTAGCCACTAACAGAATCCAAGAGACACCAACAATGGAGCATTTATAAGGAAACAAAAACCTACAATAGAAAAAAATGCAGTTTAACAGCGCTGGAAAATTTAAAAAAAAAAACAGATTTCAGAAGGTCTGGTAAATAAGAATTAGATTTAGTTACCCAAAAAGCTAAGAAAGATGTATGTAAAACATTCAAGTACATCCTAGGTTTATTATCTATTGGTATCTGACACAATATTTATAGACTCCCCATTAAGGAGTATTTTAAATATCATATGCTATGCAACTTGTTCACCATTAGTCTTTTTTCAAGAAGCATATTAGTAGTATATTTTACCTTTTCTTTAACTAGTCCAGTATTTACCTTTAGGGATAATTTCCATGTTTCATTAATCCACATAAAAGCATGGATCACCCCCAAAATTCCCACATCTTGCTACAATAATTTTTGAGCTACTTTTCATTTCTATTTTCTCTTCTTTAATAATGTGTTATTTTATGACAAGGTATTTCTTAATATAAGGACAAGAACTGTCAAACACAAAACATGATGTGAAACTTCAAGAGAAAGAAAATGATGCTCAATTACAGAGAAATGTCCCTCTGTGGAAGCCAGTAGCATAAATGGATTCATGTCCATTTATGGACACGACAGTGACAGTGAGGTTTTCCCAAGCTGGAACAAAAGACTCGAAAGAGTAGAGCTAGGAAGAAAAGATACCCATTTCTCAGCCACAGAAAATTTGAGCCATTATTGCCATGCTTGGGATGCTGAGAGGCTGATCTGGAGCAATGGGGAGGGACACTCAGTTCTCTGGTTCCCTTTTAAGTCATTTCTTCGGTCAGAGCAGCAATGCAAATGCAAATGCACAGAGAGCAACTCTATACCCTGGGGAAAAACTCAAAACTCAGCACTGATTAGGAGTTCAAGACCGAGCTGGACTACACAAGACCTAAGTAATTCAGAAGTTTGGAAAGAAAAAATATCTTAAATTACATCCTTATGCATGATAGGTGTGTGGATTTTGTTGCTGTTTGCTTTGGTTTGGTTTTTCAAGACAGGGTTTCTCTGTAGAAAAGCTCTGGCTGTCCTGGAACTCACTTCGTAGACCAGACTGGCCTCAAACCCACAGAGTTTGGCCTCAAATCCACCTGCTTCTGCCTCCTGAGTCCTGGGATTAAAGGTGTGTGCCACCACCGTTCAACTTTAGTTGTTCTTTTTCATTCTTACAAGTCTACTTAGTATTAGGACACAGGGACTCTGTTCATACTGTTCCTTCTGCCTAGACTTGTATAATCCTAGACCCACATATTGCAAGGTTCAGGACTCAGCAATATGTACTTTCTTAGGTCTTCCCTGACACGTAAAGAAGTCTATCCCTTTCTTACTGCCGTATCATCATTCTATTTACCCAAAGCTTAGTCTACCGCTTGAGGCTATCATTTTATAAAAATTTTTCCTGTGTGCCCCATATTTCATGACTAACATGCAAGCTGACTTCAAAATATCAAGCCATTCAGTGACTGTTAGCTAAAGAAAAGCATGTATGTGGTTTGAAGTCCTTTATTTTGACTTATAGGGTAAATATTCACTCATTTCTTTATGTGAAATCTATGTACAACTGGTTGCAAAAACATTTCCAAGAGATTCTTGAGATAGACTTATAGAGCTAAATAATTACATTCCCAACCACCCCACACATAAGAATATAATTTCCTGTCTGCCCAAAACCATATTCTATCCACACCACAATAAGTACTATTTGTCAAGACAGTCCCTGTTTCTGTCTATAAAAACTTTCAGCAGGACTAGAAGGATAGTTCAGTCCATAACATGTCTACCATATAAGCATAAGGACCTGAGTTTGAGCCCCAGAACATATACAAAAACGTAAGGCATGGTGGCATGTACCTTAACCCCGTAACTAAGGAACTAGAGACAGCAGAATCACTGGGACATGCTGGCCAACCAGCCTAGCCTAATCAGTAAGCTTCACGCCAATGAGAAACCTTGTCCCAAAACAAATAAATAAAAGCTAAAGTGGGTGACAACTGAGGATCAACACCCAATGTTGAATTCTGGTCTCCCTTCATATGCACAGAATACGTATACACCTACATGAATATGCACAAACACAGACACAAAAAGATATCAGTAGCATTAATACCATTATACATGCAGTGCTGTTCAAACACAGTTGGTATTTTCCCGTATAACCACACAGCTCCCTATATGTGATTTTCATCAGATAGCTAAAGAAGGATAGCCTATTTAAAAGACTTATTTATAAATGTGTATTGAGTGTTTTGCTTACACATATATTTATGTATCGTGTTTTTGCCTAGTAGCCACAGAGATCAGAAGACAGTGTCAGATTCCTTGGAACTGGAGTTACGGACAGTTGTGAACCACAATATGGGTGCTGAGAATTGAACCCAACTCCTCTGTTAAGAAACCAGTTCTCTTAGCCACTGAGCCATATCTCTGGCCCCAAGAAGAATATTCTTCAGTACCCCATAAACACATTGGTTAAAAATCATCCATTCAAAGTGTTTACCGAAGGTAGGGGAGAGCTCTCAGGTTTACAAATAGTTTCCTATAGCTACACTTCCCTCTACCACCATGAGAATCATAGTCATTCTAAGCCACAGTTAATACTGGGCATGGTTCACACTCCTGCTTTGGCAAGAGAAGAAAACCATTCTCTGTGCTGAGAAGGCACAAACACAACAAAATAACACATACCCTTTCTCAGCTACCAACATCTGGGTCTGATTCAGTTTATTCTAACTCAAAAGTCTATACAAAAGGAAAAGTTTGCAGAGATGTAGGAGTTAAAACCCTGGCTTTGATGATGGCCCTAAATAGTTAAATGATTTTATGTAACTCAATCTGCCATTCAATTCCAGTGGTTGCTATTCTGCCCACCTCAAGTTATGGTGGGCGTGGATTGCTAAACGAGAAAACACACAGTAGCCACTGAAGAGATGCACAGGAACAAAAAAGTGATTATAAAGGGGCCAGCCAAAGAAACCAACCAATCCCTGAGCACGAAATCTAGCACCCTGACCCTGAACCCAGAGCCAGTGAAAGAAACACGCACTGAATCTGAAACACAGGCAAGTGAAAGAAACACTTTAACTCTGAACCCAGAACCAAAGAAAAACACCCAGACTCTGAAACCAGAGCCAAAGAAACATACTTTGGCCCTGAAATAAGAGTCAGTGAAAGAAATATGTTCTGGCCCTAAATCTAGAGTCAAAAAACAAACAAAAGGTCAGTGAGAGAAACACAGTTCGGCCCTGAAACCAGAGCCAATTCTTCCCCTAACCAACTAAACCAATCAATCCCTGAACAGGAAAACTAACCAATCCCTGAGAAGAAAATCTTCTCCCTGGGAAGCCCTGTATAAAAGCCCCCTGCCTGTTCAGTTGCTGGCTGCCCTTTCCCACCCTGGCAGAGGCAGTCACTCTCCTGGACTCCTCCTTCCCAAATAAATCTCTTTCTTAAAAGAGTTTTGGGTGGAACTCTTCACAGGTATGAAAAAGAATCTTTGCTGAGACGTTCCCTTAGTGGGGCTGAGCATAAAAACCAGAAGAAACAGTTACATCTGCTAGGAAACTTCCTTGGGAGTTGGGCAGAGAAACTGCTTTTCATTGGAGTCCAAGGAAATTGCTGTATTTCTGCAGGGGCTTCTCCTTTAGCAGAATGAAACAGATGAGGTAACATCTTGTGTCTGAGAAGAGCAGAAGAAACAGATAGCTCTGCTAGGACATTCCCTTAATAGGAAAGGAGCAGAGCTCAGCTGTAATGGCTCTCTCTAGGAAAAGAAGCAGAATTGCTACATCCTATAGGGAGACCATCCCCCACTGTACCCCAACTTCAGGTATAGCCTGACTTCCTGATAAGCCAGATACTTTACCCAGCCTCCTGAGCTGTCCTATTGCAGTTCCAGCCTCCTATTGCAACTCTGGGTATAGCCTGGCTCCCTGACAAGTCAAGATACCTTTCCCTCCAGAGCTGTAACTCTCACAGCAAGTATTTTCTCCCACCTCCCAACTCTGTTCTGGACTAGATTTGCAGGAAATGTATAAGCCATAGACCAGGCCAACATGAAATAAATCAAAAACTTACAAAACATGAGATTTGTTTTGTTCTGATTTTTGGTAATTCAAATGTGTGCATCTCAAGCATGAATTCTTTGGACAACATCATTTTGTCACAGTGTTAAGTTGGTAGGACATCCCTGTAGGTATATAAATCCTTTTTGTTTATAGTACACTATACCCATATATATGTTATGCATCTAACATCTTGTACATAATCTCTTTTCAAATCAAGAAAAGGAAAATCACTTGTTTGATTGCATACTATTTTGTTAAAGAGGTGAGTTTATTTTCTAAGAACTAAGAACTCTTCATTTGAGAATCAGAAAGTTAAGCTTTCGTGTCATGGTGTGTACATGTGCACACTGGTTTACTGGTAATATACATGCCTGTGAAGACCAGATGATAACAGGTTTTTCTTTTCTTTTCTTTTTACTCTTTGCTCTTTTGGGAGGCCCACCAAACAGCTCCCAAATAAATCACATGGAGACTTATTCTTACTTATGACTGGCCTTAGCTTGGCTTGTTTCTAACCAGCTTTTCTTTACTTAAATTATCCTGTCTACCTTTTGCCTCTGGGTATTTATCTTTCTCTAGGATCTATATACCTTTCTTCTTAATTCATTGCTGGTTGTATTGCTGGGTGGCTGGCCTCTGATGTCCTCCTTTCCTTTTCCCTTTTCTTGTTCTCAATGCCTTTTCCCAGATTTCTCCTCCAGTTTATTTTCTCTGCCTGCCAGATCCACCAATCCTTTCTCCTAACTCACTATTGGCCGGCCAGCTCTTTATTAGACCAAGCAGGTGTTCAGGAAGGCAAGGCAACAGAGCTTCACGGAATTAAACAAATGCAACATAAAAGAATGTAACACCTCTTTGCATCTTATATATTCCACAGCATAAACAAATGTAACACATCTTAAAATAATATTCCACAACAGATGACTTCAAATATTGTTCTTAAGGCACCATTCACTTTCTGTCTCTCTGCCTCTCTCTGGAAGCAGGGTCTCTCACTGGCCTGGAGCTCATCAAGCAGACTTGGCTGGCAGACCAATGAACTTCAAGCAAGGGTCCTCCATTCTGTTTCTTCAATGCTTCAAGCACGTGCTAACCAAGCCTGGCTTTTTATGTGGGTTGTGGGAATAGAAATCTGGTTGGTATGCTTGGAAGACAAGCACATTATTGCCCACCGAGCCCTCTTCTTAAGTTCTAAGCTCATTTCTTGTTTTCAATACTCTAAATTTTGCAGTGTTATATAGAAAACTAAGGTGCCTATTTTAATATGAATTATATGTAAATTGGTTCTATAAGGGAGAAAGTTGTGAAACACCAACTCAAACAAATGCTTTTCCTCCAGGAATTCTCAGAGCCTTTAATACACAGACATGTAAGGCAAGTGATTCTGTAATGTATTTGATCATGGAATGTTCGATCAGTAACTACTCATATAAAACATTTCCGGGGATGTTGCAGCTGATTTGTGGCTTATACTACATGCACATTTCTCACATTTCAAGCAGCACTTGTGAAGGCTTATCTATAACACAAATTGGTTCCCGTCTGCAACTCACTCCACCTTTCTGTCCAGCTTTTCACAAGCAACTATATTCAATTCTGTTATTTCTAGCACTGGCTTATTTATAAATATATGCCCCAAATAAAGTTCTTTTTTCCTATTTTAAACATTATTGATTTCCTGTTGTACAACATGAGAATTCATTTTGAGATTCCCTCCTACACTTTCACACAAACATGTTCTCTTGTGCCCAGCTCCCCAAAAAGCTACATCATGATTCTGCATTAAAGGATCAAATATTTTGTGAATGTTGTTTATAACTGAGCCATGCTGTCTTATGTGCTGCCTTTAATATTTGTCTTGTTCTTACTTTCTTGGGAAAAACAAAACCAACCAACCTATGTGAACTAATTTACCATCAACTTCTCAGCCATAGCTTATAAAACTGCTCAACAGTCAGGCTTATTTACCTGCTCATTCCATTTCCTCTTGGAAACACTGCTCTTGGCATTTGGTAGACTGGCTCGGCAATGTCCTCCAGGGTTCTGGTCACCATCACCCTGGACACCTTCCCCTATGTCTCCCTCCTTATTGGCTGGCTGGAGCTTTCTTCTGCTTGGTTGGTTCCCTGGTGTACAGACTATACTCTCCAATAATTTCTTAACAAAGTATACATGTGAGCTAAACCAGAGTTCTTCTATGCTTGGAAATGATTTTATTTCCTCATCTGTGATAAATAGTTTGCTAAGTAAATACCCATATTCTAAGAAGAAATCATTTTTTCTTCCTTATCTTTTTTTTTTTCAGCGTAAGCTTTAGAAGGAAGAGAAGAGCACATTTTCCCACATTCTATTCAGTCCAGTAGAGTCCAGATTCTGGTGCTCTTGCTCACAGTCTTCAGTGGAGACCTCAGGCTTTGTCACTGAGCACATTCACCAGGGCTCTGGTTACTTCATCAGCACTCATGATGTTAAGAGGCACATTCTTCTCCTGGGCAAGTGCATTGTGGACCAAGAGCTTGGGCAGCACCTCTGATCATTCACTGATTAGAATAGGTAGGCACCTTCCTCAACTCTACAATTGCTTAATGAAGTCCTCATAGCCAGGCTGTCTAGCAAGCACTGACATAAGTGGATGTGAATTCAAATAGTCCCAGCTTTGTACCAATCATCTTTGCAGCCAACATGTTTGTTAGCCCAGAAATAATTATTCAATTGCAGTGCTGTTAAGTAAAGTTTTTTAGATTCATGTTCCTTAATATGCAACTTCTCTGAAGTGTTTTACTATCTTTACTCCTGAGGTACTGAAGCTTACAAAAATACCCAAACAGTGGACCTTTCCCCACTCACTATGCTGGGTACTTGTTGGGCCCAACAAACTCAAGCAAGGATCAAACTTCTCCACATGTGTCCTTTCCACTAGAATTCCTGCTCTGAGCTCACTTCTCCTTTCAAGGCACTGGTGCTTCAGTCCCTAAGCCTTTCCAGAGTTCTGAGATCCACAGCAGCACACTTCATGTCTGAGTTCTCCATCTAGGTCCTTAGTCTCACCCCCATTAGACTGTTCTGTGATCAGTCATCACTATATTCTTACACTTCTAGAACACTGATGTTATCTATGCCTACTGCTGTTTCCTCTTTTACCTTCTTGCTCATTTAACTTGTAACATTTACCTTCCTTAAAACTTTACTGTGTTTTCCATAAACATAGTTCAATTCTGTTTTTGTACCAAGATTATTTACTCTGTAATACATTATTAATCAGTCATATAAATAATCAGGTTGATTTGCTCCTAAAAGGGTTCTTTTCAAAGAAATGTTCACCTGAAGTTTCAGGAAGGCTGCATTTATAAGCAGATAAAACAGCATCTCACAGAGTCCTACTGCTCACAGTTAAAGATGCAAGGTAACTAGAATTCAGAATTTGCAGGGATTTTGTAAGTTAAGCTTCCTCTTAGCTGGCTCTTTGGAAACAAAAACAAAACTGTCTATTTTCTTCAATAACCCCGTCAGAAATTCTCATTACTTCCAATTTACAGTTAAGAAAACTGATGATTGGCAAAAGGTCAAACAGGTAGAAAAAGAGAAGAAAGTCAAAATTAGGTATCTAAAGACATTACCAATAACTCTAATTGTATTTTATTTATCCTTTTGAGATAAGAGATTCCAGTACCCCAGTTGACCTTGAACTTCCAATAGAACTTCTTGCATCTGCTTCCTGGGTTCCACTATGTACCACGAAATCTAAGCCACCTGCATTTCTGTTACAACTCTGAACTAAATCAGTAGTTATCACTTCAGAATAAAAATATGACTTCAATTTAAATAATAAATTAAGTGTTCCCTAGACTGGTATAAAATGCTTTGACATTTCCCAATATTGTATGCCGATGTCTTAACAAATACCTATAATAGATATGGACCGTGAAGGGTGCGTCCACCCACTGAGACGATGGAGCTGATCTAATGGGAGCTCACCAAGGCCAGCTGGACTGG
>LOEQ01000136.1:14634-27441 GCA_001685075.1 Bramus lutescens | reverse complement strand
GACTGAAGAATGGATAAGGAAAATGTGGTACATTTACACAATGGATTACTACACAGCAGGAAAAAATTATGACAGCTTGAATTTTGCAGGAAAAATGGATGGAGCTAGAAAGCATTATTTTGAGTGAGGTAACCCAGACACAGAAAGACAATTATCACATGTACTCATTCACTTTTTAAACATAAAGCAAAGAAAGTCAGCTTACAAACTACAATCCCAGAGAACTTAGACAACAATGCAGACACAAAGAGAGACTTACATAGATATAATCTACATGGGAAGTGGAAAGTAGAAAAAGACAAGATCTCCTTAGTAAACTGGGAGCATGGGGAGGAGGGAGGCAGGGAGGGGAATAGAGAAAAATGTAGAGCTCAATAAATATCAATAAAAAATGTATATAAAAAGCAAAGACAAACAAAAAAAAATTACTAACTTCTTCCCGGGAGAGTATTTACCTACTATGAGTTGTTAAATAGGATACTAACCTATCTACTTCTCACTCTTGTATACCTTCCTGTCACATAACAGCCTGGAAATCCCCTAAGTCATATGCTACCTATTCATGCCAAAGATGTTCTTATGAGTAAGATGGCATTCTCAATGCTGTCATATACACCCTGATGATCTAGGAAGGCCAAATTTATAAAAAAAACCACCTCCACAAGGAATCTCATGCATGCAGTATGTGAACACACATGGCTCCCTGGAGCTCTTTTTCATGTAGAGCCTGCACACCCTGTTCTGCAGTCCCTCCAACATGCACACCAATACCTGGGAAGCTGATTGTAAGCAATATCACTGTGGTGAACATGGGACAGTGCAGAGTCCAGGAATCTGAATACTCAACTCCTAAGGCTGACCAACACTGGAGACACATCCATACACACATGTGGATGGATGGGGGAATGTCGGTCACCCTTAACAATCAAGGAAACTTTAATGGCAGTATGACCCACCACTTCCCCATGTTAAGTTGTTTTCCTTCACTTCCAGAGTTGTGAAGTTTGATACATTATCATCCCCACTAGAAGCCGGTGTTGTTGAGGCTAAGAGATTACTGTGCAGTCCTGCATTTAGTATGTGACAAAAACTGAGAGTCAAGCCTATCCAGCCCTTCTCCCAAGCCTGGACTCAAGTTCCTTCCACTCTGTACTATTACAGGGATAAGAGAAAAAAAGAAAGAGCCGCTCAGATTCCTGCCACTGGAGCACAGCAGGCCAAAACCAAATCTGTGAGCAACTTTTCCCTCTGCCCTCTTCTCCCTTCAGAGTAGAGCATTCACACTTTATCCTGCCCCTAGCTTCTGGCAACTCATCACTAAGTGGCAACATATCATAATTTAAAAATTAAACAGGCAAATATTGGATGGCTTATTAATGAACTTTACAGATTGAAACCTTTATCTTTACCACTCAGAAAATATGAAGAATATCATGGCGGAAGGAAGCTGGTTCACTGGGTAAAAGCATTTGTCTGCTAACTTGAACGTGATTCCCTAGGGTCCAGGTTATAGAAGGAGAGAGAACCAACTCTCACAAGCTGTCCTGGGACTTGCACATATGTAACATGCCACTCCCAAACACACACACACACACACTAAATTCTATAATTTTTTAAAAGACTAGCATGTAAATCAATATAGAACACTTTGAGATTAGATTGTTGTGGCCCAAGTTTCTAACTTACCTCTTACTTCTCTTGTGATTTTCCAGGTGTTGGGACTGTGCATGTTTGTGTCTTTCTAACTCACACTGCCCACACAAATCCTCCAGATGCAGCAGGTGGTTTTCTACCTCTTCAAAACTTGTCTCTAAATGAGCTGAAAGTATGACACAAAAAGAAACAACTGTCAAGTATAAATCACTGGCCAAAAAGACAAAAATTTTAAATTATTGTTGGAGAGATGGCTCAGTAGTTTTAAAAATACATGCAGCTCTTCCAGAGGACCCAACACACACACGAGGCAGCTTGCAACTGCATGTAACTCCAACTCCAAGGGAAACAACAACTTCCTCTTCTGTCCTCCACAGGCATACTTACACTAATATGTACACATATCACACACAGACACAGTTAAAAATAAAATACAATGAACAGCATCTCTCTCTTTAAAAAAAAAGCTATTGAAATTGCTTTGTATTTTCTTGGTATTTCTTATTTAACATTATTTAGGCAAAATTAAATTCAATGACATTACAGTGTATCTCAAACATTTCTCAAGACATACAAGCTCAAAATACCTTGAACATTTATTATTAAAATGATGAATATAAAGTATCCCAGTTAATCTGATGTTACCTCCAGTGACCTATGTATACCACAAATGAACCAGGTTTTTTGTTTGTTTGAGACAGGGTCTCATTGTGTCACTCTGACTGTCCTGGCACTCACAATGTAGATCAGGCTGGCCTCAAACTACAGAGATCTGCCTGCCAATGCCTCCTGAGCACTGGTACCAAAGGCGAGTGGCACTACACCCAGAAAATGAACCAGTTTAAAAAAAAAAGACAAGCTAGCCAATGTAAACAGCATACATCATACCACTGTAATTTAGTATTTATAACTCCAAGTCATTTTAAGATCTGTCTGGCCTCTGGCACATCACAGACAATAAACCTCTGCATGAAAACTACTACAAATACTTAGCAAGCCACTGTTACTGAGTCAGTCAACGGTTGGGGGCACTCAGTTCTTGCTAGTTGACTAGTCTTTCACTAGTCTATCTGCAGATCACAAAACTCTATACTTTATTGGAACATAGAGAGCATTTAGTCAAATCTTTCATTCAAAATATTGAAGACCATAGGCTAAAGAGATGTCTCAGAGATTAAGAGCACTGGTTGCTATTCCAGAAAACCCAGGTTCACTTCCCAGGACCTGCATGGCAGCTCATAACTGTATGAAGTTCCAGTAATAGGGGATCTAAAACCTTCTGGCATATTTCAATGCTGGATACACATGGCACAGACACACAATACAAGCAAAACACCCATGTGTTATGTGTGCATATGTATACAGTATATACATATATATATGATTATGGATACACACAATAAAAACAAAAATATTAATATCCCTTTGAAAACTATCCAAGATCAGAGTCTTGAGAAACTATCCCAAGTCCACCAAAAGGCAGAGAAACAGCTGTGATCCCAGTTGAGTCAGTGTTACAGACAATTGGTCGGCTGAAAGAAAGCCAATGAACTCACTTCACAGCCATAGGCAGGAGAACTGCATGTTTTCTCTGACAACAGAAAGGTTTTAGAGGTCAAATATTTTTAGAACTCAAAACAGCCTCATAACCATATACTGAACATTACTTGCATATATAAGACACAAGGACACAGCATGAAAGACAGTCCTGATGCTCAAGGTGATGGCAGAAGGAAGCAGCAGCCTGAGAGGGTGAGGCATGAGGGGGACCAAGGGAGCAGCATCTAATACCGGGGTGGGGGAAAGTTCCATGAGGGACACTCTAGTAAGGACATGAGCAACCCCATATTTTTCAAGAGATATTAAGTCTAAGAACACAGCTTGGAGTATAATTCATAGGAATATGAGTTTGTGAGGAAAAAATAGAAATGTTAATGCCTCTTTGATCTAACTGATTGACCTAATAAGATCAATTAATCTTGTTTACATTCTGATTATTACAGGTCAAGAAAATTACTCATTCTAAATGACTTTTAGTTGCTTTTTCTCAATGCTGCTATGTCACGCTATTCCTGAGGTGACATAAACAAATGTCTACTCACCTCAGATAGGAAACCAATGACAGGCTAAAAGTAAGGGTACCATCAAAGTCCAACTTGGTGCACCAATGAGTTTTACTGGGGTTACTCATAGTATAGGTTGAGGGATTATTATCAGGAGCAGAAATGTCTCAAAGACAGCTGCATAATAAAAGCCCCATGGGTTGAAGTTCATAAAAGTTGGAACCCTGGGCACACTGCAATTTAAAGGCAGCAGCAGGTTAGAGAGCATCTTTTTCAGATAGCTTATCTGGTTGTTCTAGGCAGCTCAACTGGGTTCTGTCTCTCTCTCTCTCTCTCTTTTCTTTCTTTTTTTTTTTTTAATGTTTTTGAGACAGGGTTTCTCTGTAGCTTTGAAGCCTGTCCTGGAACTTGCTCTTGTAGACCAGACTGGCCTTGAACTCAAAGAGATCCACCTACCTCTGCCTCCCAAGTGCTGGGATTAAAGTTGTGCACTACCCACTTCCCAGGCACATTTTCTAATATCCTAAATTTGTCTCTTCTAAACGTCTACGTTTATATATGTGTGTGTGTGTGTGTGTGTGTGTGTGTGTGTGTGTATAAAAAAATCCGTTTTTATTTGGCAAGGCCAAAGACCTATGGACATTAGTAGAAAAAACTTTACTACAATGAGTAAATGTAATGACAAACAGCTTTGCAGTTCTGCTCAGAGACTTTAAAGTTCTGCTTGCCTTTTTTCTTCTCTTTTCTTTTTCCTTCTTTCTCTTTTTCTTTTCTTTTTTTTAAGACAGGGTTTTTCTGCGTAGCTCTCTCTGGCTGTCCTGGAACATGCTCTATAGACAAGGCTGGCCTCAAACTCAGAGATCTGCCTGCCTCTGCCTCCTGAGTGCTAGGATTAAAGGTGTGAGCCACCACAAGAAGTCCTGCCTTTATTCATGCTGATGTATTACTGGAGACCACAGGAAACTTTGAGAAAGGTTAATAATATCACTGTTAATAATAGTTTGATTCTATCAAAGGCAATAGAAAGCCCCCCAAAACAAGCTTGAAAAATCTAAACTCTAAACACTGAATAATTATAGCTATGATTTTTCAAAGTTATAAATGATGTACAAAGGGAAAGGCAAAATGCTGTATTAATCATAATTTCCACTACTACTGCAAAAGAATATTCTTGGTGTCGCACAAAGAAACATATCAACAAGTGAAAGTAATCTTGCAAGGCAATTACCTTTTGTAAATAGTGTGTGCCATGACCTAAACTAGAACTAGCAAGCACATATCAGGATAGGAAGTTCCTTAGTTTTTAATCAAACACTGGTGTTGACTCTTTCTCATCCCATTAGTAGAAGCTCCACCTCAATCTAATACAATGAGATAATTCCTAATTGGCTTGAAAGAGGAGGTTATGAGAGTCAAGACTTAGGAAATTCCAGGAGTGGGAAAACAAGCACATACACAGTTTTGCAAGATGAGGAAGTTCGCAGGATACTATGCTGTCGAACAATCTTTGAACACTATAAATATGTATTACTTTCATTGTTAATAAAAAAAACTGATTGGCCAATAGCTGGGCAGAAAGAGATTTGGTGAGACAGCCTGACACAGAGAATGCTGGGAAGAAGGAGGGCAGAGTCTCAGGAGATGCCAGCAGATGCAGAGAGAAGCAAGATCGGCATGCTGTGCTGAGAAGAGGTACCAACCCATATGGAAAAGCACAGATAAGAAATATGGATTAGCATAAACATAAGAGTTAGTTAGTAACAAGCCTGAGCTACTGGCCATGAAATTACAATTAATATTAAGACTCTGAGTGGTTATATGAGAATGGCTGCTGGCACAGGAAAACTCTGCCTTGAACACTGGCCCTTGGTGTATTAGATACTTTGGATGGGAGAACAAAAATGTTTCTCACACTAGTTTTTATTTTATTAAACAGAAAAATGAGACTAGCAGACTCACCCTGGGAAGTGGTACAGTAAGCACCTGAGAAGCAATATGTGCCTCATAAAGCATACAAAGGACAACAGAGCCAGAGTAATAAGATTCCACCTTGACTGGTAATAAGAACTAAACTACAATTAACATGAAATCCAGTTAACTCTAAGGATTTTGGTGTCGTGCACTGGTTCAGAGAAGACACTGAAATGCAAGATTAAAAATCCAACTCTGCTGTTGCTTGTAAGCTTCAATGACAACTCAGCTGCAGAGGGAGAACTAAAAGCGCACAACCTCAAGACTGCCACAAGGGAGAAGTGAACACAAGTACTTAAACTTAGCATTTGATAGTAACTAGATATTCAAATGTAGAAAAAATGTGTAAGGGATTAGCTAGACTTTATCAGATGTCATTTACAGCTTCGCTAGCTGGACATGAAGATACATACCTGTATCCCCAGTACTGGAGAGCCTAACGCAGGAAATGTGTTGAAGGTTTGAGGCCAGTGTAGATTACATGGTAAATTCAAGGCATGTTTGAGCTACTTTGCCAAGATCCTATCTCAAAAACACCAAAAGTGCTGCCAAGCATATGAGCACATGACTGTAATCCCAGCACTTGAGAAGTGAGGAGGCTCGGAATTCTAGACCAGCCTAGGCTATATGAAACTCTCTTTCTACAGATGACCTAGGTTTGGTTCCTAGGACCCACATGGTGGCTTACAACCACCAGTAGTACCTCCAACTCTAGGGGATCTGATACCCGCTTCTGGCCTCCATGGGCAATAGAGACACATGTGGTGCACAAACATACATGCAGGCAAATATGTCCATACTTATAAAATAAAAATAATAACAACCTTCTGAATAGACCAACAAGCAACAAAACAGAAAATGCAGACAGAAAATGCCTAGGGTAGTCAATGGTCACTGTTACTACCACCAAATCTTTATTTACGTTCTCCCCTTTGAGAAGTTTTAAGGGTCCTGAGTCTTATCGCAGCAGAATTAAGCTTCTAAACTTAGCTTAGGGTCATAACCCCTGGTCATAATCTGTTACAATCTTACTACCACCACCCTCCACATATTCTACTTTACAACAAACAGGCCCGCTGGCCATTCCAAGAAGAGCCCCGTGTCCCCTGCCTCCTTTCTGGCTGTGGATGAGATACTTCTGATTGTCCATTTCCCCTTCCTCCCTCCACATCCGCAAATGTCACACCAGGTTCCCTGCTAGCCCTGGCTCCAGACTACAGCTGTACTTTACCTGTGCTTCCACAGACTTCTCAGCTTTATGAAGATTCTCATCTGACTGACACTGTTTCCTCACATCTCTCTCAGGAATCAGTTAGGGTCAGGCTAAGGGTACTGTACCCTTATGTCTTTGTATTGCCTAATACCTATATAGTAAGTCTGATGAATTCAATAAAGTTCTGATAATTCTACTATTCTACAATGCAAAATAATTGGGGAAAACTCTGTTATTCATGCTCATCTAGTATTATATTGATAAACTAATTAAATTAATATTAAATTAAATATAAGAATTTATGCCAAATTTTGTAAAAGAATAATTTAAACATGAACTTAGGAACTATTAAACAACATGATGGTGCTTTACTAGTCACATCAAATTTGGCCAAATCATCCCAAATTGAAGCAGAAAAGGCGATAGGGATTTCAATTTTGACTCTGTTTTGTTTGGTTTATTACGGCAGTCACATGCTGCCCAGCCCAGCTCTGTATTTCCTATGCAGTCCAGGATGGTCTTGAATGTCTGATCCTTCTGCTCTACCTCTCAAGGGCTAGAATTACAAGCAGGTGCCACCATACCCAACTCTGCATTTCAACTCTTAACAAACTTGAAATTATTAATAAAATATAGGAAAAATACATTTTACCTTTCTGAATTAAATTATCATAAATATATACACAATATATTCCAAATACTTATTTTAAATTGGTACAAATTTAACTACCCTAACACAAACAGCTCATTTCCTGTTACAAAACCAGTTGTAGAGATAAGTAAAGTTATAACTAACTAACTTAGAATAACAGGTGTACATAAAACACTGGCAGGCCTCCATGGACCCAAACCCATCTTGCAAGGAACTCAAGCCTCACTATTTTGCTCTCTATAACAGCATGTCTCTTTAAGTGACTGGTGGAGAAGTCGGAGAACTTCACTGTGAAAGCCATTTGGGAATGCCTGACAGCTGTGCAAGAAAGAGCTCCACAGATCTTGATCATCCCAGAGGGAGAGCAATTCAGCTTGGAATTTTTCTTTGTGCCATTTGTTTCAAGTAGATATAATCTGTATGTAGTACAGCCGTTATACATGAAGAATGAAGTAGCATACTGAAATTATTTAACATTTAATTAGTTTCTTTCTAACCAAAATAATTAGCCTCAAAGAACAAAGACATTTTCTTTGTCTGCATACCCACAAGTCATTGAGGCCAGACACTAAAAGACATAAGACCCTTCAAATGCTTGTGCCATACTTTTCTGTACTGAGGCAATAATGTAATGACAATATGTAAATAAGGAATGTTTAAAAGGTTCATTAACTTGCAAAAGCCATTATGGAACAAATGAGATCTTTGTAGCAGACTAAAAAGGTATTGAGAGAGTTAGCGTACTTGTGATGGCACTAATCTTGAAAAGTAACTTGGACAGGATGATCTAGCTTATGAAACACAGCTATGAAAGTCCCTGCTAGATGTCTTCACATTCTATAAGCAACACAGTAACATATCAGGCTAGAGCCTATCAAAAGCAACACAGACACTCAATATATGGCTACTACTTATCCTAGAATTAGTAGAATTTCTCTTCTAGATGAAGAAACCGTCTTCTAGAACAGATCACATAAAATTAAGTACTAGAGAAAACAGACAAGGCCTTGACAGTTGAAATGTGATGAAAGAACAGGATTAGACTGCCCTCTAGTGGAAATTCAAGAGAACTCACCATACCCAGTACTTTTTTTCACTAGACCGCACTAAACTTAAACTCAAATTCACCCTTTGTCTCAGATGCCTACAGCTCAAAGCACTCCTTCTACTTCAGCCTCCAAAATACTGGAATTATAGGTATGAAAAACCATTCCTAGCAACGATAACACAGTACTTTCAAACTCATATTTCCTAGTTGTTATTTTTTTGTTAAAAAGTGCACTGTGGCTATTTAACCTAGTAAGAACTATACAGCCTTTCAAACATTTTTCAATGCACAGACACTGTTTATCCTGTCACATTTAGATGAACATTTTTACAGACAAGTCTCATGTAACACAGGCTAGCCTTGAATGTGCTATGTAGCAGAGGATGACTGTGAACTTCTGATCCTCCTGCCTCTCCCTCCCAAGTGCTAGGGTACAGTATGCACCACTGTGGATGGATGCTATGTTGCAGGTCAAACCCAGGGCTTCCTGCATGCTGGGTAAGCACTTTACCAACTGAGCTAAGCCCCAGCCCTCATCTTCCAACATTTAAAGTAATGGTTTTGTAGGCCAATCTAAACTACACAGTATCCACCTTTTGACACAGAAAAAAATGACTCTGTAAACTTCCAATGGTTAGACAAACTACTAGTAGAATGTCCATACCCTCATGTTCCAGACTTGTTCAAGACCCAGAAATAGACATGCCGGGCACGTGCTATGTGGTTTGACATTTGTCATCTCATTTAACCCTGCAACTATCCTATCAAGCAGCATAGGCGTCCCTCAGTATCCCCAAGGGACTGGTTCCCAAAGCCCCATGGCTGCCAAAATCTTTGAATACCAAAGTCCCTTACCTTAAATCAGCTCTGTATTATTTAAAATGCCTAATACAATATAGAAAGTATTATGTGAATACCTTGTACTCTATTGATTAGGCAATTACAAGATTGAAAACAAACCTGCATATGTATTTATTATGAACAATTTTAAATGAATATTCTATATGCACTTGGCTGAATCTACAGATGCAAAACCCACAGATATGGAGGGCCAACTGTATTCTGAGCCTCATTTGCAGACAGAGGCTGAAGCAAGGAGCATTTGAGAAACCTAGAGAGAAAGAATTTCAGAGCTGTGAGTTCATATTCATTATTTTTGACTTTCCAGTACACTTTTATCATTTATTTCCTAAATTGTAGTTACCAGTAAATATCAATTAAACAGGCATTTGTAAGCTAGATGGACCACATCCCATTAAAAAAATCAATATGAATGGATTACCCTTTGTTACTTAGCAATTCCTGAAGGACTTAGATTTCAATACCTCAATTTATTAAGCCACATGATAGCACAGTTAAAAGCACCATCAAAGGTCTTAAATTGCTCACAAAATACAAATTCCTTACTCTTATAAGGCAGACCATCCAGGAAACAAAGCAAGAAGAAAAGATGTAAGAATCCTGGAAAATGGAAAGAGCAAGTGGACAAAGTATTATACACAACCAAGCCATTAAAAAAAAAGTCAAGGTTAGTCTGAGAAGACAGCTCACTGGATAAAGAGCTTTCTGTGAAAGAATGGGGACCTAGGCTCTGATCTCCAGAACCTATTTCAAAAAGCCAGATGCTGTAGTCCACCTCTGTAACAACAGGACTGCTACAGGGGAATGAGCAGTAGACACCAATGAGTCACCTGAGGCTCACAGGCCAGCTGGTCTGACACATACAAGAGGGAATAACAGAGACCCTCCTCAAACAAGGAAGAAAATGAGAAGAGACACTGAAGGCTAGCCTCTGACCTCCATATGCACATCATAGCATGCATACACGCACAGGGATGTAGGCAGAGGAGGGCAGACGGGAACACACAATCAAAAAAAAATTAAAGTTAAGGTCAGTTACTACTTTCTTCTAAGTTGCTTTTAATTTTTATTATTGTTTAACTAGTTAAGTCTTGTGAGGTTATACCTAAGCATCTAGGTTATGGTAGGACATATAATATTTTGAAGCTATCAAAAAGGTAATTCAATAGTGTATGAATTATCATTTAAAACACCAATCACTTTGAGAATCTAAGAATTATGTCCAAGCTCATTGAATATTAATTTCTAAAGTACATTAATTGACACGAACACTTTTTAAAAGCTATTCCATAAAATCCAGCTTCATAATGCTTCCTTTATGATATCAGCACTGATTCTATGAAATTGAGTTGTTTTGAATGGGAAAGGATCCTAACCAACCCCACATCAGACATAGTGCTGACCTGCAAAATATACTCAGAACTTAAGAAATCGGTCATCAAAAGAACAAATAATAAAAAAAAATAGGGTACAGATCTAAACAAAAAACTCTCAACAGATGAATCTTAAATGGCTGAAAGACACTTATAAGGAAATGCTCAACATCCTTAGCCATCAGAGAAAAGCAAATCAAATCAACTCTTAGATTCCATCTTACACCGATAAGAATGGCCAAGATCAAAAACACTGATGACAGCTTATGTTGGAGAGGATGTGGGGTAAAGGGAACACTGCTGCATTGCTGGTGGAAGTGAAAACTGGTACAGTTTGCCATTTTGGAAATCAATATGGCAAATCCCAGAAAATCAGGAAATAATCTACCTCGAGACACCACTTCTGGGTAGATACCCAAAGGATGCTCAACATAACCACAAGGACATGTGCTCAACTATGTTCACAGTAGCCGTATCTGCAACCAACCTAAATGTCCTCGATTGAAGAGTGGATAAAGAAGATGTGGTACATTTACACAATGGAGTACTACACAGCAGTAAAAATGACATTTTGAATTTGCAGGCAAATGGATGGAGCTAGAAAACATCATATTGAGTGAGGTAACCCAGACCCAGAAAGACAAATATAATATGTACTCACTCATAAGTGACCTTTAGACATAAAGCAAAGGAAAACTAGCCTACAATTCACAATCTCAGAGAACCTAGACAACAAAGAAGACCTTAAGAGAGACATACATGGATCTAACCTACATGGGAAGTAGAAAAAGACAAGATCTCCTGAGTAAATTGGGAGCACAGAGATCATAGGAGAGGGTAGAAGGGAAGGGAGAGGAAGAGAGGAGAGCAGAGAAAATATAGAGCTCAATAAAAACAATTTTAAAAAAAATTCAGAAAACAACGACAGCAACAACAACAACAAAAAAGAAATTAAGTTGTTTAGACAAAAGTCTCACAATTTCAAAACATCATTCTTTGAGCATATTCTAAGTTGACACGATGTTATTTCACACAGTCATCCACTATTTGTGTGTTGGGGGAGGCTTCGTTTTGTTAAGGCATGGTTTATTCTGTAGCTCAGGCTTGTGTGGAATTCACTGCGTAGCCTAAGATGGCCTCTAACCAGTGGTGATCCTTCCTCAGCCTCTCAGTCATTCAATATCTCTAGCCCAAACTACTTCTCAAATAAGAGTAACTATAAAAATAATTGTAACAGAATGTATTCAATTAGTAAAGTGTTAGTATTAAACACAGAACAACTACAATGAAAATTTATTCTCCTTTGGGGGAAAAGGTTCAGTTACTATAAAACAATAAAAATCAAGTGACTGGGAGAGGTTCAAGCAGGTAAGCTAAAAGGAAATGGTAAAAATGGCAATGTCTACCAGTTAGAAGGACTGTTAACGTCAATGAGAGAATCAACAGAAACAAGCAATGTAGACGGAGAGCTACAGACCACAGAAGTTCTATGTTTCTCCTTAGAGTCAGAAGCTCTTTTCTATGTCATGCTTTCAGGAATGACACCCAGCCCCAGAAGACCTTTGTAAGGACCCAGGACACAAAGACCATGAGCCATCATCCTACTCCTCACCACCCCGAGGGTTGCTGTGTGCTAACGTCATACTAACTGTGAGACCCTGAGCCAGTCACAGCCTCTCCCAGCCTTTGTTTCTCTGCATAGAGAGCAGGGATGGTAAAGGCTACAGTCACAGGGCTCTCGGAGAAGTAAAATGGGCTCTGTAAATGCCACGCCTACGCCGGCACCTGCATGACAGAATGTCTCTAAGGTGGGAGTCGGCGTCAAGTGAGGGGTGAGAGCTTTCCGGAGCAATGCCCCCAGCGGTTTCTTGGCGAGTCGGCAGACTAACGCTAAGCCTTCTCCTTGATCAATGAGTTCATAGCCACGCTTTATTTGGTTTGTCTTTCTTTTCCTTTCTTCCTTATCTGTTATG
>LOEQ01000136.1:0-10824 GCA_001685075.1 Bramus lutescens | reverse complement strand
CTTTAATCCCAGCACTTGGGAGGCAGAGGCAGGAGGATATCTGTGAGTTTGAGGCCAGCCTGTTCTACAAAGCAAGTTCCAAGGCAGACAGACACACACACACACCAAAAAAATTAAACCAAACAAACAAAATCCCCCCAAAAAGAAAAAGAAAACATACAGAAACAAATCAAAAACATGATTTACAGGTAATTACTTGTTTTATAAAATCCTTTTATTAGGTAAGGTCCTTAATGCTTTGTGAATACCCTACAATCACATTATATTCAAACAGAACATTTCCTACATGGAGCAAGGAAAATGATTATGTTCAGGAGGAACTACTGAGGCAACTGACCAACTCTAGGAAAGCAGGAAGCTTGAGGCTGACTAGCAAGGACTGAGGTACAGAAGGTCTGAGACCTGGACTAGTCTATGGCTAATAACAGACTTTCTGTATGTTATACATACAAATAACAGACTTTCTGTTTTAAAACTCTTAGAAAGCTGGAGATAGGCAGCAAAGATAAGACAAAGGAATAAGGAAGCAGTCTGCTTTTAAAACATGACCCAAATAAGTAAACTGTGACAAGTATTCTCTGAGCAATAAAAATAAAGGCTGTAAAATCTACTACAAATGAAATGAAAGTATTTGAATTTCATATGCAAAATTACTAAGTTCAGAGTTAAATTAAAAAAAAGAGAGAAAACAGTTTATATTTCCCAAGGTTAAGATTCTTCAAGAGATAAGACTATGAAAACATGTAAGAATTTTAGAGGAAAAATATGTCAAAATAAGGCAGAAAATTAATTGTACGTGGTAGTAGATTGCTATTTGTTTACTTTTTATAAGATTTAGACAACATCTCAATATATAGCTCAGAATGGCCCAGAAGTTGTAGCCATCAGTCTTTCTACCTTTACCTTTAGAGGAAGTGCTGGGATTACAGGGTGTCACTACAGTTGACTGTGTATTCCAATACATCAGGAATTCACATCTTAAGTAAAAGAACTGCATCTCCCTAGTGCTCTCTAGCAGACACCTGGTGGATAATACCAGCCCTTAAACAGTGCTGGAAAGGTGACACCAGGTTTTTCACAAACTGCACTTCATTCACTGTGTCACCACGGTTGGACTCCTGATCCTGGGACTCAAGAATTCCCAACTCAGCTCCTGAATAGCTGAGGTCACAGGTTGTACCACCCCTGTCCCTAGCTTCATTAGTTACATGTATTCAAAGTGCCAATATCAACAGTTTTTATTAAAAAATTTCTAAAAGTAGTTTTAAAAATTCTGTCTAAGGGGCTGGAGAGATGGCTCGACATTTAGCAGCCATACTGCTCTTGCAGAGGACATGAATTCAATTCCCAGCAACCACATCTGGAAGCTCGTTATTGCCTGTAACTCTAGCTCTAGGTTCAGAATCTAATGCCCTCTCTGGCCTCCATGAACACCTGAACTCACTCACACAGACACTCATGCCTACACCAATCAAAAATAAAAACAGGGCAGGAGAGATGTCTCAGTGGGTGGAGATGCCTGCCACCAAGCCTGATAACCTGAGTTAGGTCCTCGAGACCCACATGACTAGGAGAGAACCGACATTCTAACGGTGTCTTCTGACCTCTTCTCTTGCACCCAGAACACATGCGTAAAATATAATTTAAAAATTTTGCATAAAAAATTAAAACAAATCTTAAAAAATACCGAGTAATATTAACGAGCTGTCAGACAGTAAGGAAAACATGCCTATGCAAGGATCTGTGCCACAAAACTGATTTCTAATATTCAAGCAATTCCTTCTGACCATCTTATCTGCCAGCCCTCTTTCCCTGACCACCTTATCTGCTGGGCCCTGTGTCACACACTGGAAATGGAACAAGAAACAGACAGGAAAGAAAACACTGTCCTCTTGAGCACACTTTGGTATCAGGTCTCTCAAATTAGCTGAGCTTTAGATTTTAAGACTTAAAAAAAATGCAAAAACAAACCAAAATTCACAGGACTGACTAAATAAGTATTTAAAATATTTTGCCTGGTACATGGCATAATCTTTTTAAAGCATTATAAATCTTACCTTGATTTATTAGATAACTCGAAAAGCCTAAAATAAGTAAGTTTTAGATAATAACCATTTCTTACCAAAAAATTAAAGTATAATATATTTAGATATTAAAGCTTAACAATGGCTTATTTAATTTACACTTTACATAAAACTCAAAATTATATTCTGCATTTAGAATGTAAGAGGTATATGTGTAGAAAGAATATAACAGAATGCACTGAAGTATTTTAATATAAGAGAGAGGCTGAGCGACTGTCAGAAATCAAAGATAATATAAATGATACTAACATATTTTGAGCACTTGCTATAGGCCAGATTCTGTGTTAAGCAATTTAGATATATTATCTTATTTAAATGACATTTTGTATGTCCTTCAAAGGCTTGAATGCTAACAGCTTATGTGGGAAACAGTGGAACATTTAGTAGGTAGAGCTGAGCATGAGAAAACTAAGCTACCATGGTATAGTGATATTTTGTTTGTGTTTTAACAAATAAAGCTTGCCAGAAGATCAGAGTGCAGAGCTAAGCCACTAGAGGCCAGGGAGTGGAGGCATACATACACCTTTAATCCCTGGACTCCGGAGACACAGGCAGAGAGATCTCTGTTAGTTCAAGGCCACCCTGGGCCACACAAGATTGAATCTGCCTAAAAGAGAAACAGCTCACACAGGTGATTCCAGCATTTGGGATCACACACCTCCAGCACTAGGGAGGTGGAGACAGGAGTTATGATATGGCTGGGCAGAGAGAGGAATGTAAGATGGAAGGAGACAGGAGTTCAGGGCAGTCTGAGGTCTGGTGAAGACAGAGGGAGTCTGGAGATTCAGTCTGAGGACAGGATGCCCCTTCGGTCTGAGCACTGGTAGAGGTAAAAGAACTCTCTAGCCAGGTGGTGGTGGCATACACCTTTAACCCCAGCACTTGGGAGGCAAAGACAAGTGCATCTTTGTGAATTTGAGGCCAGCCTGGTCTACAAGCAAGTTCCATGACAGGTTTCAAAGCTACACAGAGGAACCCCATCTTAAGAAAACAAAACAAAACAAGCAAACAAACAAAACAAAACAAAACAAAACAAAAAACAAAAACCCAAATCTCTAGTGGCTGGCTGTTCTGTTTCTCTGATCTTCAGTATTAGCCCTATATCTAACTCTGGGTTTTTAGTAATAACACCAATTAGAATTTGAACTACACTGTAGGCATGTCTTTCAAAGGATTTTAGAATCCCAGCTTCTTTCTTTGGGTCATATTCCTGGGCTACAGTGAGATGAACATAGTTCCTCCACCAAATGCTCCACAACATGACAGCATTTTATGGATAGAGAAAGACAGAGACTAGGTTGTTTGTGTAAGACTAAAACAGATTAGTGCACTAAAGACACAGAATCTCTTTTACCTATCCTGGAACTCGCTTTGTATACCAGGCTGGCCTTGAACTCACACCTCTGTCTCCCAAGTGCAGGGATTAAAGGCATGTGCTACCATGCCCAGCGAGAAACAGTTTCTACCCTGCACCCCGGCATAGAAAATGCAGCCCAAACAGGGAAAAGAAAGTCTCACTCAGCTTACTCCACACATCAAACTGCTGAATAAAACCATGATTCTTAAAGGTTCAGTCATATCAGGAATCAAAAGCAAACACTACAAGTCTTGCTTTGGAAACCACTACGGAAGCCTAACTAACCCTTAAGTCACTTTTAACTACTCAGCTGTAAATTGTTAAGGAGTGAAATTAAAAAAAAAACCAACTGCTTACACAAAGTTTAAACAACCAGATTACCACTGACTGCTTGCTTTTATAGGTAGGCCACACAGTAAGAATATGCCCTATGGGGAAAGACGCTCAGCAGTTAAGAGCACTGGCCCCTATTCTAGCAGAACCAGGTTCAACCCCCAATACCCACATGGCAGCCCACAAATGAACTCCTGTTCCAGAGGAACCAACACCCTCATCTGGCCTTCACAGCACCAGAAACACATGTGGTGTATATACATATACGCAGGCAAAACACTCATATTCATAAACTAATAATACATTTTTAAAGACTGTGCTCTAGGAATAATTGTAAAATCATTTCTTGAACAAGACTTAAGTGCCCATAAGTACATCTACCTGCCCTGTGAGATGGATACTGCCTGATAAAAAGTTGTTGTTTTATCAGAAGCAGGCCTGATAAAATAGACACAAATTTAGTAGTAGTAAATAAGACATTCATTTACACATTTGTAAGTTTCAAAGACACATCACCAAGAGGGTCTTTTGTTTTGTTTCTATGTTTCTGAGACAGTCTTACTTTGTAGAACCCAGGCTAGTCTAAATTCTGTGTAGTCAAGGCCAAGCTCAAGATTAGAGCAATTCTGCTTCAGCCTCTCAAATGCTGGGATTACAAGGGCTCACCACCACACCTGGTTTAAATTTTCATCCTTAAAGCTGGTACTGTATTTCAGGATGGCATCAGAGGTCATCTTTGCTTCTGGTGACTCAAACTTTGAATAGCTTATGTTATTTTTGAGAAGGAGGAAGAGAGTCTAAATTAGTCTGTGAGAATCTGAGGGATCTTGGTGTAAACTCTGATCCATGGGGAATTTACTGGGTATCAAAAGATACACGTGACTTTCATTTTTTAACTTAGGGGTTATGTGTGCATACAGGAAACATAACTCAGAACCCAACACTATGTGAAGGGTTATAAAACATGATAACAAATCCAGTAAGGAAACCAGTTTGACCAGCTGTACTAAAGACTGCCAGGTTTCCCTCTTTCCTCCCTAGTTTAACCATTCGCCAGGGAATGAAGCCATTTCAAAGGTCAAGGGGCACATGTAAGCATCCCAAATCAGCACACCATGAACAAAGCTTCCAGTTTCCGGCTCCAGCTTCCTGCTTTGCTTACAACCACTTTGACTTCAGTTCCTCTTCCTTTTTCCCCTTTGGGAGTCCCTTAATTTTTACAGGCTTAGTGTATGTTAAAGAATTCATAATACATGTATATATACGCATGGGTTTTAGAACAGAGAAGCCATTCACTGCCTTCCTATCAGCCTCTGCACATTCCCACTTTACACTCACAAGGAGTAATGACTCTTCAGGGGTACACAGTGTCCAGAGCTCATGGCCGTAGGTGGGTCCAGCCTTTCCTTTCAATATTGCAAAACCAACCAACCAAGCCTTTTACCCTGGCCTAGACCTGGCATTTAGCATCGAAAAGGGAAAATCTGCCACAAGAAAAGATCAGCAAGCTACCTCTCCAGCGTCTGCACATTCCTTCGCTCGTCTATGAAGTGCAGCCCACGTATCTTCATACCTAAAAACACAAAAGACAATTTAAAATGTAAACAGACATCAAAAGGAACATATCTAGGTAAGTTTATAATATATTGAGGCTGCAGAAAAGAGCCAAAAAATAATCGCACATGGCACAAGAGCACAGAAGACAACTTGAAGCATAAAATATCCAGAGACCCTAAACACACAAATAGTTGAATTTTTAATGAAAAGATTTTTTTTTCTTTTTTGAGAAAGGTCTCAGTATGTAGAACTGGCTAGCACAGGGCTTTTTATATAAACCAACCTACATATTTTTTAAATGCCTTAACTTCAAAAATGGGAGTCAAAAATTATGTTGGGCAAGAAGTGATATTTTTGTTTCCAAAGAAAACAAAAGTCTTCAGAATCATTCAAGATTAATTGTGATCAGGTTTTATTGGGAAAGAACCCCTGAAAATCCTGACTACAGATATAAAGAAATAAACCTAGAAAAACTACGAGACCAGTGATGTATACTTTCCCTGCTCAAACAGAAAACAATCATCTTTGGCTGGCTTGTGTACGATGAACAGTTCATACTTGTGTTAATGCAGATATGTATGTTACCTTTGAAAGTTTATGTGTTTTCAGAGTAAGGGGACCAGACACCAATGAAAACAGATGGCCCAGGTGAGTCAGCATCTCAGAGAGCCACTGTTGCAGTTTCCTCGGAGTTCTGCATCCAGAACAAGCTTCAAGGCTGCTGGTTGAGATGGTTCAGCCTCAGACTTCTCCAGACAGGACTACAGATAAGCTTTGCATTTTCCCGTTACACAGACATTGGACAACAAACAATACAGATAGCTCTCCCAGGACTTGAACATTATCCCAGTTTTCTCAGGGTCCCCCCCTAAAGATGCCAGGCCCAAAGGTAACAAGAAGCAGTCTAGAAAGGTAGGATGGGTGGTTTTTTTGGTCATTTGGTGAGTTATGAATGCTTGCCATTATCTAGTAGGGATATAGGAATATAGTATAAAAAGACAACTATTAGCCTCAAATATTTTACATTGATGGGACCTTGGTATACTGATACAATTTTTGTTTTGTTTTTCAAGACAGGCTTTCTCTGTAGCTCTGGAGCCTATCCTGGAGCTAGCTCTTGTAGACCAGGTTGGTCTTGAACTCACAGAGATCTGCCTGCCTCTGCCTCCCAAGTGCTGGGATTAATGGTGTGTGCCACTGCCACCTGGCCTGATACAACAAATTTAAGGTTATTTTGTTATAATATATATATATATATGTTTCTATTTTTGTCTGGCGTATTGTTGCTATGCAGCTCATTTCAAAATGTATAATTAAGAAATACAGGTTAGTAGTTACCCATCTATAATATTCAAACTTGTAGTTATGTTAGGTATGTTTTCAATGTTAAGCAGAGATATATTTTAAATAGGTAATCTTCAAACACCTACAGATTATGACATCTAAAAGGTTTAATAATCTCCGGCTTTTCATGACACGTCTGCTCCTCAACACCGAGTTACTTCAGAGATGATGGGCACTGAAGAACCTCCATATGTAACTTGCTTTCATTGTGGCAAGGTTAGCCACTGGGCAAAGAAACTGCTTTTGTCTTGACTCCTGACAGTATGCTATTCAAACTGGACAAGCAGGACACAAAGAAAAAATACTGAACTTTGCCAAAACAAGGTAGGACAGTCCTTCAAAATTCCTGCCTCATAGAAAAGTCTGCTAGGCATTTTGCAGGATACAAAGGAAAGTGGCTGTTGAACTTTACCAAGATTAGGTGGGATAATCTTTCAAAATTCCTGCTTCATAGAAGAGTTTGCCAGATAGTCTAGCCCTACAGGCCAAAGATGTCCCAATATTGTAGGGAAACCTTGGGTGACTATCCAGGAACTAGATATCTCTGCCGGTTCTATAGTTTTGGAAGTGGGTTGCACTGCACTTCCTGTATACTCTGGTAATATATCCTTTTGAAGTCTTTGATGGAGTTGAAGACTGGATAATTATAGTTTTCCTTAGTTATGACAGAAGGCAAATTAGGTACAAAACTTTAGACTCATCAAGACAAGGATTAATAATGGGAGTATTTTCTCTGAGTTTGCCAAATGCAAATGGACTGGATATTGTGAATGTAATTCTCACTTGATAATTGTTATTATTGTATATAGTTTCATTTGTTAAAGTTAATAATTTTCCTTTCTATTTAGATAATACCTGATAATTGCTTCTACTGTATATAATTTTATGATGTTAGAGTTAAGACTTTCCTTTTTATTTAGACAAAAAGGGGAAAATGTGGGTTATTTATACTCTGTGTGAAAATGTAATGCTGCGATTGGTATAATAAAAGGCTGAACAGCCAATAGCTAGGAAGAGGTTAGGTGGAACTTCTGGGAAGAAGAAAGGCAGAGTCACCAGCCAGTCACAGAGAGGAAACAGGAGCTATAAAATGCGATAGAGATAAAAGTCACATGGTAGAGCACAGATTAATAAAAACACAGGTTGCCAGGCGGTGGTGGCGCATGCCTTTAATCCCAGCAGAGGGAGGCAGAGGCAGGTAGATCTCTGTGAGTTCAAGGCCAGCCTGGTCTACAAAATGGGTTCCAGGACAGCCAGGGCTATTACACAGAGAAACCCTGTTTCAAAAAACCAACTAAACAAACATAAACAAAACAAGGGTCAATTTAAGTTATAAGAGCTAGTTAAGAATAAATCTAAGCTATAGGCTGAACTTTCCTAACTATCACGTTTCCATGTCACTATTTGCCAGCTGGCTGACAGGACAAAGAGAGACTCACCACAGAAAAGGAGGTAGCATACCGACTAAATACGCATGGTCCTAGATACAGAAAAAAGGGATACCAGTAACTGATAAAATTTGAATGGATTTGTTGGCAGTAATATAGTTACCAACTTAGTTCCTGCTTTGATCATCATACTCTGGTTATAGAAAATGCTAACACTTTTCCAACTTGTTGTCTCAGTAGTTAACACAGAGAACTTACAAAATGTCTGACAAGGAATGATCACACTAATTTCAAATTCAAGACTTCACAGCAGACTGACAATCACTTCTCAATCAATGGAAAAGAGCAAGTTAAACACTGCTTGCCATTTAAACTCCAGATCCCTGTTCCCATCTCTTCTTCCCCTAGTGTGCACAGGCTTCACTCCTTACGGTTTTGTATCGCCCTCGTACCAACTGAGTGTGTCACTTTTCTGATGACTCATTCTCTAAATAATAATGCAGACTTACTCAACGAGACTTCTGAGACAAAGGGTTTATTAATTCACAATTCCAGATTACAGCCTACCAATGTGGGAAACCAAGTCTAGAGTTCAAAGTTATTCCTTGCATAGGCAAAATAAATTTGAAGCAGTTAGTCACATTACATCAAAAGTCAAGTGCCAATAGCAATAAACAAACAATAGGTGCTCAGCTAGCTTTCCCACTTACACAGTCTAAGATCCCTGCCAGGGAAATGGTATTAACCATAGTAACTGTGTCTTTCCACGTCAATTTACATGATCAAGACAATATCCCCACAGACCAGTGCCCACAGGCCGACCTAATCTAGACAATCCCTCATTGAAGCTTCTTTCCCAGGCAAGACTAGACCACCACACCCAACTATTCATTTTCTCTACTATGAGGTGATTATGTTACTGGGCATGGTGAAGAAAGGGAGGCAATTTATTACAAAGACATACTACTCAGTCTTTCATGGGTCTTAGCTGTCAGTTACAATTTTTAAAAATTCATTCCTGAGTAATCCACTGCCAGGGGAATGGTGCCACTCTCAGTGGGCATGTCTTCCAACCTCAATTAACACAACCAAGATAGTGCCCTTACAGACACATCCATGGGCTTTGAGGGAAGACAATCCCTCCAAGCAAACATTATACACCTCATGTACAAAGTCACTTTTAATACATATGTGATTTTACCAATTTTATTGAGGTGAAGACCCTGCCTATAAATTCATCCAATTTTTTTGCTCTCATATTTCTCTAAGTCAATAATGGGGAAAAAAACAGAAGGAAAAAACACATACTCATAATGCATCAATTTATCAAATAATTATTGAGGACATTATGTATTATAGCAGAAGTAGTGGAAGAGACCATAGCATAGACAGATTAACATGTAAACAATTACCTTCTGTGCTGGACAAGGCAAACTGCTTTATAAAGCCTTTGACTCTAAGGACTTGGGAATCTGATTTTTAAAAACCTATGACAGTACAGACAGAGGTCAGTTACAATGGTGGCCACTTACAATCCCTGCACCGTGTAGATGAAACTAGGCACATATCTGGGCCTCAATATCCAGCTGATCTGGCCTACTTGGCAAGTTCCAGGCCAGGGACCTACCCTATCTTAAAATAATCAGGGAAGCAGCTGAGGAACACCCAAGGTTAAGCTCTGACCTCCATGGACATATACTTAAGCTATGATCTAGAGGACAGAGAAGAAAGATGGAAAAAGTAAAAAGGGCTAGGAGTCTATCTCCCCACCTAGACCCTAATTACACTGACAGAGAGTCCTTCGGATGAAACCAGCCCGATGGCTTGCTAACTGTAGGGGAAGGTCTGGATGGAAAACTGCTTAATTTGGGTCAACATACATGGTTTTATCAAAGTAGCAGCTACCCATGCCCAGAGTCCCCAGGCCCCACAGCTGCAGCCATGTAATAGGAAAACTGTCTTGTGGTTATTAGAGACCTGTGCTCCAGTCCCTAGTTACTGCTTCTGCTCTGGGAGGTATAGACACAGAGGCAGTCACCACTGCAAATCCCTTGTATTCATGACAAAGAGACTTTAAGCAGATTTAAAAGGCCAGCATCTGGTTTCGGGCTCCCATTATTTCTTTTTCTTTTCTTTTCTTTAAATTAGATGCCAATCATTTAAAGAGTAAACTAAAATAGTCACGAGCAACCACATATATGGAGGAACTAATGGGGTTGAAACATGTTATGCTTGCCAAGCATAAGACCCTAGATCCAGTTCCACTAGCACAAGTGTGTTTGTATGTAAATAAACTGTACACAAATGGTTTTTACCAATACTTCCTTTTAGATTCACTTATGCCCTTCACACTACAAACACAAGCAGAAAATTAGCACCAAATAAACATACATTTACGATCTCGAGCTCAAACAAGGTGTGTGTGGGGGGAGAAGCCCTCTAGATTTAGCAACTACAGAAAAAATCCAACTGTGAACTAAAAACATAAACTATTGATGAAAAGAAGTGAACAGATCAGGAAAAAAAGCTGTCATCCACTGTACACACCCACCAGGTCTCATGTCAGAGGACTTCACTAACATAAATAATACACAGATTTATTTCATAACATCTCTGGTATAGCTGACATACTATAAAAATCACACTTTCAAGTGTTTTCATAGTGGTTTTCAGTACATTCATAAGACTGTACAATTATGACATTACCTCTAAAATATTTTCATCACTGTAAAAAGAAAACTCATATTTACTCACCAGCAGT
>LOEQ01000135.1:812640-826343 GCA_001685075.1 Bramus lutescens | reverse complement strand
TTCCTTCCTTCCTTCCTTCCTTCCTTCCTTCCTTCCTTCCTTCCTTTTTTTAAGGCAGGGCTTCATTAATGCTGAGGTTATAGATTGTAGGTATGCACCATCATGCCCGGTTTATTTGTTTGTTTGTTTTAGTTTTTTCTTTCCAGTACTGGGGATTGAACCCAAGGCCTTATATATGCCTGGCAAGTGTTGTACCATGGAGCCACAGTCCTTGGCCACTTATTTTGTATGTTAAAGAATAAGGAAATGTGAAATAACGGCAGGCATGGTGGTGCACATCTTTAGTCCCAGCACGCAGGAGGCAGAGGCAGGCAAAGCTCAGTGAGTTTGGGGCCAGCCTGGTCTACAGAGCGAGTTCTAGGACAACCAGGATTGTTACACAGAGAAACCTTGTCTCAAAAAAAAAAAATAGAATACTTTCATTTCCAGACTTCATTTCATTTCACACAGCACCGAAAGCTCTAGACTTCTGTGTTCTATGTTCTTGGTCTGCTTAGTAAGAAAAGCAGTAAGGTCATTTTCTGAGAGAAGATGGGAAATCCTTGGTTTTGAGGATTTGAATATTTGAAATATTCATTTCACCAGTGTCCAAACTCTGTTGTTTGTATCTCAGACCAGCAGACTAGAGAGCTTTGAGCTCTCACAGAAGACAACAGTAAGGTGAGCAATGCAGCGTTCTGGTGTGAAATAGCCCTCCCTGAGTGGGGAGCTAGAGCCCAGCTGTCGCTTCATGACCCTCTGTCAGCTCACATCCCCGGAGTCACCTCTCCTGGCCTTCTGGGATCCCAGGACCACATGTGGACTGCCTCCATGTTGTTCACACATGCTGCAGCTGTCTGTGCTCATAGATGTGTGATGAGGGTGGCACGGGGAGGGAGGGCGGACTGGCTTGCACACAGCTTCACGCTGTTTCCAGGTGAAGCCTGAGAGCCACAGTAAGGAGGCAGCTGGGCCTGAGTTAAGTGGGCTGGTGTGAGGGGAAACGCGGCTATTAGCAAGAATATCACACCTCGAATGTGCCAGAAAAGCCACTGCTGCAGAGCTATCCATGGAAAGAAATCAGAGGAGAAAAGATGCAGAATTTGTTATGAAGTAAAGAGTGCTTCGAAGACATGTGGCCAAGGAGACCAATGTGCTCTGGATTCTTGGTGGGCTGTAGACGATCTTCTAAACTCTCGTCAATAAGCAACCTTTCCCCAGACACTTTGTCCTGTGCAGGGGTGGACAGCCTGTCTTGACTGGCCTACACAGGAAAGTGAAATGGCCTGCCATTGTTCTCACCAGAATACCTGCTGCGGGGCCGGGAATCCAGTAAACTGTAGAGCTGGGGCCAGGGTTAGAGGGCCCACAATACTGCAATACTGACTTTTGGTTAACCCAAGATATCTCTTCTTCCAGGACCAGAGACAGAACTCCGGGTCCTATTCTTCTGACTAGCAATTAAAGGCCTCGGTTTCACAACTTATTGGCTGTGGGGGAGGAGTCTGCTCTAGTGCCTGCAAAGCCAAGATTCCTAACTAGTTATTTAAGTAACATCTACATCTGCAGTCTCCACAGGGCTCTTTGGGCTTGCTCGTTTCAATCTGGTACCACCGGAGCAAAGGTCTCTTGCTCCCCGCCTCTGAACCCTTCCTTCCTCACACACAGCTCCCGATTCTACTGTGTGACCGGTTTACTAAGTCAAAAGCCAAAATGAGTGTCTTCGTGGAATTTGTTGTTTGTCCATTTTGTGCCTTTGGAGAGATCTTAGCTCTATCGCTGTAACAAAATACCCAAGGCTGGACACTTTGTAAAGAAGGCTTATTTAGTTCACAGATTTGGAGGCAGAAAGTCTGGCCCCATCTCTTCTCTGGCAAGGGACTCTCTGGTTATTCCAGTTCATGGTGGAATAGCAGGAGGAGAAATGGCTGTGTATAAAAGGTGTGGAGCCTGTGGAATGACCTTACTTTGTAACCCACTGAGTGTGTGTGTGTGTGTGTGTGTGTGTGTGTGTGTGTGTAGGTGTACATGCCACAGACAGCGTAGAGTTTGAGGATCTCCATCATGTGGACCCCATAGATTGAAATCAGGTCATCAGGCTTAGTGGCAAGTGCTTTTTTTGTTTGTTTGGTTTTGTTTGTCTGTTTTTGTTGTTTTTCTTCCTTCCTGAAAAGTTTCAGCATCCTAATAAACCTCTCCGCTGATGCAATGATGCAAATCAAACTGAATTAGAGAAAACCAAGGTTTAATGGATACCAATGCTCCTGGATGATTTTCCAGCCCCCACCCCCCCGAGAGGAGACAGGAAAGGAAGACTGGAAAACCACATGTTCTCTGGGGTACAATTTAAATTCCCTGTGGGAGTGGTCTTAAGCATCTCTGGGAAGGGGTCATCATTTGGTGGGCTTTCTTGGAGGTGGACTCTGGACTGAGGCAACTCCTAGGGGAGGGGGCTTAGGATGGAACTTCCACCTGAACATTCCAGACTCTTTGGGTATAGGGATGCCAGGGGCTGGGGTGACACTTCCAACCAAACACTTCCTTCTCCTTCTCCTCCTTCTCCTTCTTCTTCACAGAATGTGGGTTCTGGGGATGGAGCGCAGGTCCTCACACTTGTATAGCAAGTACTTTTCTGACTGAACCAGAGTTCTTTGAGAACTCCATCTCTCCTTTCCAATGTCAACATCCTCGGGCACATAGCCATGATTTACTAGGTTGCTTTCTTGCAGTTCTATCTCTGTCACATCACATGCTGGTCACTGAACTTCTAATACACGTGCGGGACACAACAGGCCAACTCAGGCGGTGAGGCAAGGTCTTTCATGCATGGTGACAAGCCATAGGAGGTAACACTGTCGTGCTGTGTTGTCCCACTGAACCCTAAGTCTTGGTGGCACTAAGGAAATGGCTTCTCCGTTTGCTGCTCTGCAGTCCCTTTCTTCAGAACTGTCCTTCATAAACCTCATGACAAACAGACTCATGGATCTTTTCAATTTCCAGAAGTTGGGCAAGCCCACATCTGTTCTGCCAGGTTATGCCTCCCTTTCTTTGATTGGAGTTGCTGGAAATGGAACCTAGGGCCCCACGCATGCTGGGCAAGGGCTCTACTCCTGAACTAGACCCCCAGCCCTGGGTGGGACTTCTGACAGAACAGAGACAGCCCTGCCTCTTCAGCCAGTTCTGACCAGTTCCATCCCCACCTGTGTGCTACCCTGTCAAGGAACTGATGCTTTCAGACAGGTGGCCACCAAGGCTGTGGCAAGCATCTGCTGTGACAGTTGCCCTAGAGGTCTGGTACCAACACTGGTCAATGCAGACTTGCCCTCAGTCTGCCAAGGGCCCCTCCAAAGCAGATGTGCCGAGACCCTGGATCTCCAAGGGACTATTTTGTGCTTCTGACAGGCATGACTCTAAACTACTGGCTGGTCTCTATCTCTAGAATCACTGGGCTTGGGCCAGAGGTTCTCAGTCTGGGGCCTAGATCCTTAGGACATGCCCTAGGTTGATCTCAGGTGTCTGTAACTCTACTGTAACACTAAGAAAAGGTAAGTTTTCATTTCAATAGAATCTAAAATAAACAAGAATAATGGGTTATCTGTAGCTAGCTGCTTATTTATTTTTATTTATTTGACACAAGTTAAAGAAGCCGGGCAGTGGTGGCACACGCCTTTAATCTCAGCACTCGGGAGGCAGAGAGAGGCTGATCTCTGTAAATTCTAGGCCACCCTGGTCTACAGAGCAAGTTCCAGGATAGGCTCTAAAGCTACAGAGAAACCCTGTCTCAAAAAACAAAAAATAAATAAATAAATAAATAAATAAATAAATAAAATAAAATGAAGAAGACACACTGGGGCACTGGTGGGTGTGTCCAAGTTCCTCCCTCACATCCTGGCTGTACATCCCAGGACTTACTTATCCTCTGAGCTGAGAGCTTTCATCGGGTTGAGGGTGGTGTGAGAGTTAAGTGCCTTCCATGGAGACGCTCAACCTCAGCCTTAAGGGCTCATTGACATTACAATCACAGTTGCTATTGTCTGTTACTTGGCCAGGACTGCCACAGGTGCAGAAATGAACAACAGAGGTGGGCTTCTTGTGGGGTTCTGTGTCAGAGATGTTCACTGCGGCTTAAGTAGAGAAAAACAGTGGAGGCCTCATGCTAGGCTGGACAGCCCAGAATGATCCCTGAGCCACACTGGGCTCATTGGCTCCACGAACCACTATTTATGCCTCAGGAAACCTCATCTAGCCCTCCACACCAATTTGGCTAATGTGTTTTGTTTTATTCTTTAAACCAGATTTGTCATTTTGTTTGTGCTTAATCTACACATTTGTTTGGCTTTTCCATGAAGGCTCTTAAGCGCGGGTTTGTATTCAGCTAGAACATGCGCGTAGGTGATTTTATACAAATGATTCATGTCTGGGTTGGCCCAGCGCTCGCTTAGCGTGTACAGAGCTGTGATCTTGAATCTCAGCAGCCCCCAAACCTTGCCTGGTAGCACGTGCTGTGTAGCCTAGTGCTTGAGGTGTGGAGGCAGAGACATCAGAAGTTCAAGGTCACCCTTGGCTGTGGAGGGAATTCAAGGTTTCTGGAGACTCTTTCTCGAACAAACAAACAACAGCAAGAAGATTAAGGACAGTGGCATTCTTTAAAAGCTGTCCACACGTCAGTTCATGACCGTCTGGAACTCCAGTTCTAGGAGATCCAGTGCCTTCTTCTGGCCTCCATAGGCACTGCACACTTAGGATGTATAAATGCACATGCAGTGAAAACACCCATACACAGAAATAAATGTAAAAAAAAAAAGCTATCTGTATGTTTTTCAAGACTAAGGATCCTGCTCCAGGTTTTTCTATCAGACTTTTGTTTGTTTTTTTGAGACAGGGTTTATCTGTGCAGCCCTGGCTGTCCGGGCAGTAGCTCTGTAAACTAGGCTGGTCTTGAACTCACAGAGGTCCACTTGCTTCTGTTTCCCCAGTGCTGGGATTAAAGGCCCGTGCCACCAGCGCCTGGCTCCCTCAGACAGAGGGAATTCGCACGTCTCTCACCTGCACAAAGTCTTTCATTTCCTGACTATTCCAGAACGCTCCGCTCCCGTTGCAGGTGTGGAGAACAATCGAGTCGTAGTGCACTGGAAAGCAAAGGTAGCCCAGTGAGTTGTTCCTAAGCTCCAGCTGAGCCTTTGGGTTGGCTACTAGCTGCCTGACTCCGGAAGCTTTGCGTGTAGAGTCCATTTTGCAATCCAGGTGACCACCGTGTTCCCAGCCTGGTTCCCTAGCTTTTTTCTTGTTTTACCCAGGTTCTTTGAGACTTGTGGCTCCAGGGCATGACATGTTTTCTGATGCTTGCTGTAATAGGCTCCTGGGCTGGAAGGCCAGTTCCCAGGGCAGCAGGCTGAGTGGCGGAATCTCCGACAGATGGGGCTGGTGAAGGTAGTTAAGCTACAGGGCATCACCTTTGGAAGGGACGCATGCTGGTCCCGAGGAGTGAGGGAGCTCTCATGAGAATGGGGTAGTAGAAAGTGGGGCCACTCATGTTCTTGGCTCCTTCCCACTCAGGCAGATCCCTTTTCACTTTTTTACCATCTCGTGACTCAAACAAGAAAGCCCTCATCAGAAGCAGACCAGATAGGACAGTCCAACCTTAGACTCTCAGCCCTTCACACTGTGAGCTAAATAACCCTCAAGAACTCACAGTGTGGGCTAGAGGAGACTGTGCAAGCATGCGCAGAGAAGAGGAAGAGAGCATGAGTGTTTCCTGGGGGAGACATGGAGGATGGCTGGAGCTGCAGGTTCCAGGGCTTGGGAGAAAGTGCAAGCATCCTTTGGATGGCACCCTGGGATGCAGGAGGGACGTGGCCACCAGTTTGAGCTAGGTCGAGGATTTGAGGAAGGCCTAACCAAGCAGCAGTTGAAGAAGTAGGATGCCACTGGACTCTACAAACAATTCCCTGAAGATGTGCACTCTGTCAGCACTTAGCTCCTCATCTCCTGTTCAGTGGACTCTTATTTTTCTCTTTTGCAGCAGAGTAAATTCCTCTTCATGGAAGGAAGGGGGTTTCTGACATAGCTTAGGTCAGGTTCCAACCCTTGGGTCAATCAGAAGTTGAGGTCAGGATGATTGTGGTGGGAAGCAGGAGGATCGTGAGTTCAAGGCTAACTTTGGTGGAATAAATAGTGGGAGAGACTCAACCTAAAAATGAATAAATGAATGAAAGAAACTGGGGGTCACATGGCTTCAGACTCCTTTGTGACTGTCAATAGAACACAAATGAAAGTCAGTGCTCAGCAGCCACGTCGAGTCACCCTGAGTTTCAGACCCCAGGAAAGAATGGACATTAAAACCAACAGGATTTTCCCCCTTTTATTCATAAAACAAATTTGCAACAATTTATTAAAAATCGATACCATGCAGTGGGGTGAGAGAAACTCCTCATTTACATTTGATTCTGCCAGTTCCGGTCTAATTGAAAGCAGTTGTGTGTGTGTGTGTGTATGTGTGTGTGCGCGCGCAGGCGTGCACTAATGTCATTGGAAGATGCCCTCGGGCGGAAGCCTCTAGGAAATGGACCAAGTGTTTGCTGCATATAAAAGAACAGAACCAGTAGATAGCCAGAATCACTTTGTGGGGCTTGTTAATTGCAGAGAAATTAATTAAAAAACGGTGAACCTACAGAATCAGTAGACAGAGATGTACCTTGTGGGTTTACCTAGAAGACAGAGCACGGATCGGAGTCACAAGGGATTACAGACACACGCTCACCTCCGACAATCCAATACTTTTGTTTTTGTTTTCCTGCTATGCTGGAGTAATATTTCTACAGGTTTTTTTTGTCTGTATACATTATGTACAGTTAATTATCTCTTTCCCTTTGAAAAAATGTGATCTTTTAAATGAAATTTGGTTTCGGTGAAATCAAAAGAGCAAGGAAATACTGGTTAACACACAGTGAGTGACAGCAGGGAGTTTTAGTGCCTAAACAGAGAATGACATCAACTTGACCTGTGATGTGTTGACATTTTTCCCCCTTAAAAGCTACAGAACCTCCGTAACCTTTCTTTGAGGGAAGGAAAGGGAGAGCTACGCTACGGGAATTAGGGTGTCTTGAAATGTCGGTGATGGTCATTCCCACGGGCCCTTTCGTCACAGCCTGGTGGCTGACAGCAGTGTGTTCCTGACTGCCATGGTCTGGGAAGAGATTATTGCCTGCTTGTGGAAGCTGCCGTTAGGATTCTTTAGGGCGCGAGCGAGCTGCTCAGTTGTGCAGACGCCCCTGGACATTGCCATTCAGGCCTTTAGCAAGGGATGAACCTGTCTAGGAATGTCAGGAGAGTCCTGAGCCTCCCTCCCGCTGGGCTGTCCCTGGAGAGAGGGCCTTGCTGGAAGCTTCTCTGGGCCACACCGCACCCCCGGCTTGTGGGAGGGCTGAAGGTCATGGTTACACTAATACCTCACAGGTCAGGGCTGCTTCACAGTGCAAAGCTCTCCTGGATGAGTGTCCATCCCCAGAGTGACCCTGTGAGGTAGGCAGGATGGGTGTTATTTCAACCCCAGTCTGTTATGGAGGGGAAACTGAGGCTCAGAGAGACACTGGTGACTTGCCCAAGGTCACGGAGGGAGCCTGAGGGGACTGAAGACTCAAACCCAGGTCTGACTCTCAGGCCGGTGCTCTTTGGGGTTCAATGACAAGGGAAGTATGATGTGGAAGGTGAGAACCAGCCTGCTGACTGACCACCCCAGTGACACCCGAGGGGTCACACACGGGCTGGGCTGGAAGGGCACTGGAAGGCAACCTTCTGGAAGCCAGGGAGTCCTGGGCCAGCAACTCTCCCCTGGAACACAGGGATGACTTTTAGCAGAATGCCCCTGATTCACTTTGGTCAGAAACAAAGTNNNNCCAGCAGCCCTTGGGCCCCCACGGGAGAGGTTAAAGTGCACAATCTTTATCGTGTTTTCTGGGAGCAGACATTCCATGATTAGCTCGGGTGGTTCCCCTTATTACCGGGAACCCTAAAATTGAACACAAGGACATGGCCGACATGGTGGGAGCAAGACAGACTATCGGTTGACCACTGCAGAATGTTTCTGCAGTGAGGTGCCCTGAATCCCCACAGTCCCCAGAACTGGTGTTATTGTGTTAATGTGTGGCGTTTATCAGAGAGTAACAAACATCTCTCTTCCGATCAGTGTCCCCTGGGAGCATGCACAGCTGCCGGCTCTGGTCCCCCAGCCCCAGGGCTGTGTCTGTCTGTCTGCCTGCCCTTCCTGCGGACTCCCTGTTCCAGGGAGCCTGAGGTGGGCTGGGCCAGCTGCTGGGGACTAGTGGCCCTGCTCACCGTCTTCCTCAGAGTGAAGAAGGGCTGGTGTGTGGGGGCGGGCACCGTCGATGACGTCTGTGCAGAGTGCAGAGGCCATTTCTGCCAAGCCCTTGCTCTGGCCACTTGGTGAGGATGGCTGGAGTCCGTGACCTCTCTCCTTTGTCTGGATTTTGATTTGTTTTTGCAAGTTTCAGGTGTCCCAACTCCTCTTTGCTTGCAGACACCAAGGAGAAGTCATCGCCTCCCTCGCGAGAGTAAGACCTTCCACAGATAAGGCTCGAGGTCGGTGCCGAGTCCCTCTGTCTGAGCGCTGTTCCAGCCCTGGAGAGCCAGCGTAGCGCTCAGCTTCTCACCGCCGACANCGGGTGTCTTGGCCCAGCATGGTGCTGTCCCCGGGGAGGCCCCGGCCCCAGGCCTCCTCCCCCTACAGGCCCGAGACCATGACTCGGAAGGAGGGTGGCACATGTCTGTGGCGGGGGCTGGCGGTAGGGCTGACACAGGGGCTCACACAGCTGGCGTCCACGCCTCCAATGGACGGGAGGTAGGCGTGGTGGAGGATCGGGAGCTGGAGGGACAACCGGCGCTGGATGCTGCAGGAAAGAGACACAGTGAGGGGTGGTTGCTCTCCTGAAGGCCCTTTGCTCCCACTCTGGCTAATCTGTTATGAATGTAGGGACCTGATCTCTGTCCCCTTAAATCCAAGATCTGTTGGCTCAATAGTCTAAACCTTCAGACACAAAGCAGGCATTTGACCGAGGCTCACAGGTACCTACTATCCGTCTTGGGACTAGCAGGAACAAGATTGCATCTTGCCAACTCCCTATCGCCTTCATGGTTGGGGATCGCTGACCTACTGTAACTATCATGGCAATATTATAAGGACCCAACCAATGCTTCACACATAGGTACCACTCATCTTGAATTGCACAAGGCTTTGTGTGCTATGACTTTTAATTCCAGCCCCCAGCTTTCAATCCTAGGCTTCCCAGCTGCCTACTCCCTCCTCCCTGCCCTCTGCCACTGCTGTAGCCTGCAGCCCAGCGCTCCCAGAGGCTCCTTCTTGGCCTTACAGCTTTTTTGGTGATTAACCCTGCCATCCTAGCATTGGGAAGTCACAGAAGGTGGGACACACACACACACACACACACCCTGACGTGACCCTTAAGGTCTCTCCAAATGCTCTGGATGAAACGTCTGTCTTCTCCGCTGAGTGCTGCCCTCTGGTGGCTCATTTCTGACAACGCACCCTGGTGCTCCTTGTGGTTTTGCTTTTATGTTTCCCGCCTGGAATATGATTCCTCTGAAGCTCATGACCCAGTTTAAGTATCACCCTCTTTGTGCTACCTTCTCTGGGAGTGAGTCCTTTCCTCGTCAAAGACCCCAGAACTCTTGGAAGGAAGCCAGAAGCTGGGGATGGGATGAGCTGGCAGTGGGAGGAGGCACGGGCACGGTACTGGTGGAGTAGGGATAAGAAGGGAAAAGGTAGCTGCCCTTTGGCTCCCTTCTCCTGGCCACATCCTTAAAGTCTTATTAGACCATCAAGTCGGAGAGTCATTTTAGTTTCTAAAAAGGCTGTTTACAGGGAATGTTCCCAAGGGATGGCTTCCTGCTCCCAGAGGCATTTTTGCTGGATTTTGCCTTGCAAGTGCCTCCAGGGGTACGTTCCATATCTGGGTTCTCAGGGGGCAAACCGCGCCAAATCAAACCGAGATCCTCAAGTAGAAAAACAGAAAACAAAGAGCAAAGCATCGCTACCCCTGTTACAAAGACAAAGAGAGACAGAGATCTCCAGCAACTTGTAGGGAAACCACAGTGAAGCGGAACCACGGGGAGGCTGGGTCCTAGCTTCTGTGGAGTCACAAGGCTTTGGGGCAAAGGCACTCAATCCCAACAGGGTGTTTCTCAGAGTTTATTCAGGGCCTGGTGGCCTCTGAGATCTGTGGGTACATATGAAGTGAACCCCTGTTCCCCAAGCACCTGTTGCTCAGGAAGACTTCACAGAAGTTCACAGAAGAGAGGGCTAGGAACTTTGTAGTGGTCATCCCATGCTGAGAACAGGCTGGGGTCCTGGCTGGCAGAAGGAACTTTCAAAATTCATAGGAAGAAAAATACCTGGGCTCTCCTTGCTGAGAGCAGAGACAATGGAGGGAGCCTGGGACCAGTCACCTTCTTCTCCAAGGGCTAAACCGTCTCTCACTAAAGCTCTGTTACTTCTGCCCTTTGCCTCAGGGTTTGCCATAATCTTCAGACAGCCACCAGCACATTGGAGGGAAAGTGGGCTCTTTCTCTCTCTTCAGTTTGACCAAATTATAAATCAGTCCAGTTTCTGTTATCTAATTTATATTTTTAAATTTCTTCTGGGATCCAGGGAAACAAAGCCAGCAACTTAGGGACCTGAGTAACTGATAATAGCTTCATGTTTGAAATGAAGTTAACTGTGTATGATGTCAGCCACGTTCATTCCTCGGGGTGAGATCTGTTGGCTGAGCATCTGGGAGAAAGACGAACCGAAGAACACACTTGGATACAGGGAAAGGTGCCCATTCAAGCAGTTTGGGCAAGGCAGTCTGTCTAGGTGAGGGGGTATGCCCTATGTTTTAAGAGCCAATGCATCCTGTCTGCTAAGATCCCAATCCCCTTCCCACAGTCAACACATCTTTGGCAGGAACTCACGCAGCAGCAGAACCTGAGTTCAGTCCAGGGGACTCACAGGTTTGCCTTACTCTGGAGGTGGCGGGCCAGTGAACTGCTGTGTCCTGAAACACAGACAGGGGTTCTGATTGGCCAGTCTTGGCATTTGCTGAGTTGATGATTTATTTAACACCACATGGCCTGGGTGACTTGTTTGCCTTTGCTGGTTCCTAACTGTTTGTCGCTTCCCAGATGCCACATGTCAGAGTGTATGTATCTACCTCTGCTTCCAGTACACCAGAAGGAGCTAAAGTCACTGGTGGGAACAGAGCTGAGATGGGCTGGTGTTTTATGTCTTCTCTGATTCATCTTATTTAAAATGACAGACACCTTCCCTGCTTCATTTATCTCCAAAGCACCAATCATGAGCATGCTATGCTTTGCCCTTTTAATTAATTAATTAGCCTGCCAAAGAAAATAGAGACTCTATAAATATGGGCTCACTGGAAAGAAGGGGTCTTCGTTTTGGACACTGTTGTGTCTCCAGTGTCTGTCTGACACTAACTGGTTTCAAATATCATCAAGCATATGAATTTCATAAGGTTAAAGCATGCACACAACAAAAGCAGTGAGCTCTGGTGGAGAACATGGGCTTTAAAGTGGGATAGTATCGAGTTCAAATCCTATGTCCTGCACTCAAGTACTGGGTGAGCTTGTATGGGTCACCTCCCCCTTTTGGATATTATCTTTCCCGCCTGTAAAAGGAGCATTGGGATATGCCTGCATTGGGATATGGCTGCATTGGGATATGCCTGCATTGGGATATGGCTGCATTGGGATATGGCTGCAGAGCTCAGGTGAAATAATTGCTGTGCACATTATAGACAGCTGTGCTGGGGCAATGTGTTCTTGGGCATGGTTCTCGTGGTGAAGGTACTTACTGCTCTGGGGAGTTGATGTCTTCTATGGGATCTTTGCATGTTCTCGAGGGCTCTGTTGTGTTCCACTGTAGCTGGGGATTTTGATCGAGGTGATTTTTTAGAATGGCCTTTCCTCCATCTGTTGAAAAGAACATCACACATTTTGTTAAGTTAGTTTTTAAAAATCAACCAGGATGCTGTCCATGGAATAACATTCTCTGAGCCAGGGTCTGTCCCCCAGCCTTTCTGGATCCTGCCATCCATGGACAAGGGGAAGCGTGTGACTGATCTGTCCTCTTTCAATTCAAGGGGAAAATAAAGACAGCGTGGGAATCAAGTGGACTGATTAGGGTTTGTTTGGCTGGGGAGGAGCATCCGTTCTTTTGCTTGGTTTTTGCTGTCATGGGGGATGGTATAGGTGTGCAATTTTGCATCCCTGTGATTTGTTCCACATTATTCATGGATTCTGCATTTGCAAACTCATTTGCTTTCTCAAATGGACTTGTCAGCCTGCAATCAATACTTCAGATGCACCATGGTCTTTTTTTTTTAGTGCATATGGCACGTGAGCAATTTTGAGCTGTTGTCTGAGTAATTTTGAGTTGCCTGGCATATATACTCCAGCCCAGGGTGGTCTCTTTTGGGTAGCATCCACACTGCTCTATCCTTGAAGTTGCTTTAGTGCCACTTGACACGTTTTTTGTTTTGGCTGCTTTCCTGTTTAAAATTGTCCCCAAGTGTAGTGCTGAGTGTTCCTAAAACACAGGTGTCAGGCAAATTTCCGTCAGGTGCAAGGTACAGTGCTGCTGGCCATGTGCACAGTGCTGCCGAATGCACAAGCTACAGTGCTGCTGGCCATGTGCACAGTGCTGCCGAATGCACAAGCTGTAATGCTGCCAGCCATGCGCACAGTGCTGCTGCATGCAGTGTGTGCTAGGATGGTGACATGTACCTAGCAAAACATGACATTCATTGGTTGACAAAAAGTGCCAACCTGGGAGGAGCTCACAGGAGCCTCCCCCTGGGCTTCCCCCAGAGCAGTGGTGTTTGTCACTATTCATGGTGACCTTACAGAACACAACCACACCAGTGCCGTGACTCACAAGAGTCAACGGTATAGTGAAGAGTCCAAGAATAAGAATATAGAAATGTAGATTCCAAAAATAAGAATGTATAAGTAAAGATGTTGTAATGTTGTAAGCCTAGGAGAAGGAGAGCAGGCTGTCGGCAGCTTTCTCAGCAGCTTAAGGATTAACTATTAACAGTGGGTTACTTTGCTTTACAACTAGCTGCTCTGTTTATAAGACCGAAGTATTCCTCTACAAACTGAGGGTCAACTCTGTAAACTGAGAGATCGAGTGCTGGAATTAAAGGTGTACGCCACCACTGCCCGGCTGCTGAGTTAACTTTTAATGATGGGATGTATGCAATTTTTGACTTTTTGGTTTTGCACTGTCCCATACCGTTCCCTGCTATGCAAAAGTGGCTGTATCAGGGGAATGCAGAGCTTGGTAAACACCATCAGCAAGTACCAGGCAGAAACAATGGGTTAGATACAATAGTTTAACTGAAAAAAACCTGTTAATGGAAAATGTAAAGAAGGGCAATTTGTTTCTGAGTTTTACCTCGAGATTGTAAAAATTTGTTTGTTATTGCCTAATGCTTGTTGTTTCTTGCTATAAAAAGGGGAGTTCAGAAACTGTTTTTTGCCACAGCCTTACAAGTCCATCTCTGGCTGTGGTCTCAGCTAGCTGCTAAGCTTTTTGTTCCCCATGGAGATTGCTTTTTTCTTTTTTTTTTTCCTGGAAAAAAGTTTGCTTCTGGTTTATTAGACTCTGGCGGTCTGTCCCATCTTTG
>LOEQ01000135.1:756471-789181 GCA_001685075.1 Bramus lutescens | reverse complement strand
TCTCTCTCTCTCTCTCTCTCTCTCTCTCTCCCTCTCTCCTCTCTTCCTTTCCTTTCCTTTCCATTCTTTTCTTTTCTCTGTGTAGCCCTGGCTGGCCTAGAACTCGCTCTGTAGACCATGCTGGCCTCAAACTCAGAGATCCACCTGCCTCTGCCTCCTGAGTGCTGGGATTAAAGGCATGCACCACCACCAGCAGGAAGAAGAATTACTATTTGAACATTTTGATTACAAGTTTTTACCTGCCCCCAGAATCACAGCTCGGACAGGGAAGTATGATGTCATCCCCAGGCACCCTTGAGGGCACAAAGCTTTTCCTTTGTGGGTGCAGAGTGTGGGTCTTTATGGTGAGGGGGTACCTGTGCTTTGCAGGATACCCTGGGCCTAAGCACTAAACACCACTGTGCCCTCTAGTCTCGTGACAGCCTCTCTCTTTCCCTGACTCAGTTTGCAAACACTAAGAAGTTCATGCACAAATCTAGCTCTTCTTTTCATATTAGAGAAACTGAGGCCCAGAAAAGGACTCCCAGCAAGTATTGGTGCAATGTTCTGGCCTCTTTCCTATGTGCTGGAGGGAACAGCCTGGGCAAAGGCAGAGGCCAGATCATTGAACTGTGCCCAGAAAGTAGTGAGGGAAGGTGCTAACAACCAGGGGATGCAAAGAGGGACAGTGGGGGCCTTGGCTGAGGAAGCAAGGACCTCTTCATTCTCAGAGGTATCCTGAGTATGACCTTGGGGTCCAGTGGACATTCCAAGGCTCTGTAAGGGCCACAGCAGTGGGGGGATTGAGGCTGACGGTGCAGCCACATGTTCTAGTATTTGCAGCAGCCCTTTGCAGCTGCTGCAGGCGTTCATCTATCTCTCCTGGACTGACCTCAGGGCAGTATGGGAAGGAATAGGAGTTTTATATCCACATAGAGCAGAGCAGACAAGACACTTGTGTGAGAGGACTTAGCAAGAGAGACAGCAAGGCAGAGGCAGAGTCTAGGCCAGAGAGCCTTCCTGCAGAGTATGTGGGAAATCTCCACTGCCTTCCGTGTCTCTTCTCAGGGAGAGAGGCCTTCTGCACGCTGTGGGGTTGTGCACCTGTGCACTTCCCTGATGGTCTCACATCCTGGGAGGTAAAAGACCTCTTTGGCATAGCCAATGATTCCAAGCCAACCAGCGCTCCTCAAGGGGAACTTTCATGAGGGGCCGTGGGTTTGTTGTCTCCTGGGGGTCCGCAGGGTCTGGCACAAGGATGGTGACGTTGAACACTCTTCAGCAAACTCGTCAAGTCAAGGGAGACCAGTGTCTTGCACCTAGAATCCCCACCCTACCCCCACTACAAATACAAGGATGACCTAGCAACCAGTAATGGGAGGCAAGGGACTTGTAGAGATGGTCCTTATGCTTCAGAGGAGAGCGATAGATTGGTGGTCTGCAGACATACATTACTTCACTTGGACCATGGTTAACATTGTTAGGCCTCATTACCAGTGGGTAAAACTCTAGTGATTTCATATGGAACACAGATTTACAGCTTTCTTTGGAATAAACAAGCCCCTTGGCAACATGGGGTAACCTTGGCTTGAGGTAGCCTTGGCTCAGTGCTGCCATAGTGAGGGTGGGCTGCTTGCACTTCAAGTGTAGCCTTTACGGGGACTGATGTCTCCACTCATGTCTTAGAGTCAAGAGGAAGCCTGAAGGAGCCTTTGCTTCTCTGTGTGTGCATGTATGTTCGTGTGTGTGTGTGTGTGTGTGTGTGTGTGTTGCATGTGCCCGTATCTGTACATGCATGTGAAGAAGTGGAGGCCAGAGGAAAAGCTTGGCTGCTGTTCCTCAGGAGCTGTCAAGCTTAGTTTTTGACGTAGTAGTTCTCATTTGGCCTGGGACTTGCCAATTGGGCTGAGAGGCCAGAGAACCCCAGGGATCCTCTTGTTTCTGTCTCCCCAGTTGTGGGATTATAGGCATTGACATGCTTGGCTTTGTTTGTTTGTTTTTCTGAGACAGGGTTTCTCTGTGTAGCTTTGGCTGTCCTGGGACTAGCTCTGCAGACAAGACTGGCCTCAAACTCAAGAATCCGCCTACCTCTGCCTCCTGAGTGCTGGGATTAAAGGTTTGCACCATCACTGTCCAGCTTGATTTAAAAAAAAATAGGTTGTACAGATGGATCTGTAGTGACATTTCACTTGTATTTTAATAAATAAAGCTTGCCTGAAGACCAGAGAGTAAAACAGTCCCAATGGTCAGCCTTACAGACCAGGCAGTGATAACACACACCTTTAATCCCAGTAGCCACACAAGTTGCCATAGAAACCGGGCGGTGCATACCTGTAATCCCAGTGGTGCACGCCTTTAATCCCAGGAGTAGAGAGGATTATAAAATGGGAGGAGACAGCTCTCAGACACAGTCTCATTCTGAGATTCCTGGAGGCAGGATCACCATTTTCAGACTGAGGTGGAGGTAAAAGCTAGTGGCTGGCTGTTTTGCTTTTCTGGTTTTCAGGTTAAACCCCAATTTCTGTCTCTGAGTTTTTATTAATCATGCTTCAAGATCCACGTCCTCATGCTTACAAAGCAGGCCCTTTATCAGCTGAGCTATCTCCTCAGCTCTTAGGAGCTTTTTCTCCCAGGTTTTCTTAGTATGAGCAGCCAGAGATGAAAGTCTGTGGATGGGAAGCAGGCAGGCACCCGAGGTACAAAGTGCTGGGGAACCTGCTGCACCGGAAGCTGGAGGGAAGTCCCTTTAGGAACACCACCCTCTGTGGATACATGTTCAAGAATTTCTACCAATATCCAGGGAGGGCTGGAGGCATGTAAAGGGAGCTGGGACTCTGAGCAGGAACTGGCCTAGGAGCCTACAGGAAAGGCAGACATCTGGCTGACTCAGGATTTCCAGGCCTCAGACTTGAGGTTGGAGGCAGACCTTCCTGGGAGGTCTCTGCTGATGTGGGGAATATAATTAGCCACATGGTCACCTGAAGTGACAATACTGAGCTGAAAGTATCCCTGCTGACCTTGGGAAAGCGAGCCCATTTCCTCCTACGTCCTGTAAGGGCAGCCCTGGGGATGCTAAGGCAGCAGCTCCCAGCAGCTCCCAGCAGGCAGCAAACACTGCTGCAGTTTGACCTCACAGGTGCGTTCAGGTTCAGGGGACTCCTGAGAGTAGAGTCCCCTCCAACTTGCCATCTGTGAGCCAAGGACAAACATCTGGAGACTGGGGCCACTATGGAACAGCAGCCAGAGCCAGAGACAGCAGGAACGAGGAGAAATGTGGGTTCCTCAGACCCTGAGGCAGCACAGCACTAGCCAAGGTGACATTACCAAGTCCTGAGCACAGGTCATTTGTCCTGTACCCAGCACTGACGGAACCTGACCACAGGGAAGAAAGCAGCAAGCTATTTGCTTCTGAAATCACCTCAGACCCACCTCACTGTCACGCCCGTCTCCTGTCTCTCTCTTTCCACTCTCTCGGGTCTTCTCTTCTGTTCCTCAGCCTGAGATGGAGCCTGTGATCTTTGCCTCCTGCCGTTCCACTCCCAGTTCTGTGAGCACTGGTTCTGATGCTCCCCTAAGCTAGGAAAGCTCCCAGTGGCCCCTGGACAACTCCAAGAGACCCAGTGCAGGGCGCCTTTGAGCATTACAGGTCTCCCAGCTTCTGCTCACCCTGTCCTTCCCTCTTTGGGTCCTTCTTAGGGATCTGCACTTACATCCTGCTCCCCTCCTGCCTATGGGCACCCCTCTAGCCCAGCATTCACCAACGTGAGCTCACCACCCTCTCCCTTCAATCTGTCACTGCTCCTGGATTTCCTGGTCTAAGAGTGGCCACAGTCACTATCCACCAGGTGAGACCTGGACCAGATGTCTCCCTAATCCTTCTGGTTCCTTCACGCCCACCTACCCCTCACCGAGCAGTTACATGGAGTGGCTGGACTCACATACCTGGGTGGAGGTCTGACCCCTGGCAACTCCTTCCTGCCCCAGGCTCCTGAGGCCTTTAGTACCTGGTCGCTTCTAAATGTCCCTCACCACCCAGCACCTCCAGCCACACCAATGGCTTCCATACTGCAGGAAAATTCTTAATCCTCTTGTCTGCCTTGGTGACAGTCCCATTACCCATCCAACCGCATCCCCTGGCTCAGATTCACCCCGGGGTTGGGTCCTGCCTTTATTCTCCGGGTACTGCGGCCATCACAATTGTTCTCCAGGCCTTTCTTTCCCTCAGTGGTGCATGTGCGCCTGCCTCTGCTGTGGGAACTGCTGAGGTGTCAGAAATACCTGTGCTCTGCTCTCTCCTTTGTCCCTACCGCTTGTCCCTCCTCCGGCTAATCCCTGCCCTGACCGACCACTTGCTTTGGGCCAGATTCTAGACCAAGTGTGTCACATGACGAGCTCATTTTATTCATCCATCCTCCTGGGCTTGGCTCCAGGACACCCTCTGTGCTAGGGAACACTGTGAGGCTCAGAGAGGTTGAGTAACAAGCTCCAGGTCACAGAGGCATAACAACGGACAGAGTTGGCACTAGCGCCAGGGTCATAGGATCTCCAAACCTCTGCTCCAACACAGGGTACCCAACAGTGTGGTGTGCCAGGAGGAGGTCTCAAACGCCCCTGGATGGTGCTCCCTTCCTGACATTTTCCATGTACCTGCAGCCAGAGTAGCCTCTGCGGCCGCTGGTACTGCCCAGTGCAATGCCTTATCCTTTGTGCTTATGACTCAGGGGAGGATGGGAACCCCATCCTAAGCTGGCCAGGGCTATCCCCTCTTCTCCGTATTTTCCTCCTGCTCTGCTAACCCCTTAAGTTGGGGACAATTGCCTCTGACTTTGGGTGACATCTGGGTCCCCTGAAATGAGACAAGCTCTCAGAGGGCTACGTCCAGGCTTTCCTGCCCCATAGTTGGCAGGGCTGAGCTCTCCTACCCAGTCTCTGACCTTGAGGCAATGGGGGTACACAGCTCATCCAGGGCCTGGCCACACAAGCCACAGAAGCTTCTCACTCAGTACTAGACCTGGCAACTTACAGACTACGCTGGCTGTCAAGTTCCAGTCCAGTCTACCGTGAAGAGGGACGTGACAGAACTAGGGTGTGAAGAGGCTTATGATCAGGACACTGTGCCAGGGGACTAGGACAGAGCCTGGCCACGCCACTCCGGCTGCATGCAAGCTCCGTCTTACATTGGTCACTACATCAGTTCACCGCTCTGCCACCCACCCTGATCATTCCATAGCCATCTGAACAGGAAAGCACCGATCCCGGTGGACCTCAGCCAAGGTCACACAGCTGACGCTTGAGCCCCTCCTTGCACGTCATGTTCTTCTCTGGCACTCTGGGCATTCCTGCTCACCAAGGAGAAAGGAAGGGTGCTGCCTGGTGGAGTTGGATTGCCCCTTTTCCTAGTCCCTGCTTCTGCTCCAAATTGACAGTTTGCATGTGGCTAAAGGTAACCTGGAATTCCCTTGGGGCCCTGGTGTGATGGCAGGCTGGTGTGCTGGACCAGGGCTGCCGTGCCAGGACCACTGCGTGCTCACTTGTCTTTGGAGAAATGTTGGCATCACCTGCTAGAGGGTTGTTCTGAGCATTTAAGTAAGAACACGAGGAGACAAAAGACGACAAGGCCATGAGACATGCACGCTCGTGTAACACAGGCGAGAACAATGCAGGCATTTGATTTTTCCCGTTGTCATTCCATGAAGCATCATCCTGGGAGCCCCCAAAGTGTGCTGCTGTAGAGACAGTTCCAAAAATAGCTGCTGTGGCTGCTGCCATGTTGGGTGGAAGTGGGGATCCCCGTGTGGCCAGAGGCCACAGAGTGTGCACCCCTTCCTACTCTACACTGTGGTTCATTGTTCCGTTCCTGCTGGGGTTGTCGGCTCCATGCTACTGCCAGAGTCACTAGGGATGACAAGGTGCTCCCAGGTTAGAGCATGAAGCTGCTCGCCCCTCATCTCTCCCATCCCTTTCAGCAAGGAACGGCAAGCAGAGAGCATATGAAGGTGTTGCATATCCTGCGGGGAATGATCTAAAAGGCAGCACTGTGCCTCTGAACAGAATCCTCCTGGGCTCCCCCAGCCTTTCTTTGCATAGCTCTAGTGGTGAGGAGCTCACTACCTCCTAGGGGAGCCCAGTTTACCTGTCCTTAGGCAGGGCTTCAGAAGAAACGTTCTCTTCTGCCTAAGCTGGATCCAGGGGCTTCTCCACATGCCTCCACTCCCTCCTTGGGGTCTCTTCCTTCAGTTCAGCACAGCCCCTCTGAGGTTAGGGACAGAGCTCGTCCACCCTGCCTGCTCTTTCCTGGGTAAATGTTAACTCTGCCTGCACAGGACAGTGTCTAATTCTTTCTCTACCTAGCTCCCCTTAACTGTTACATTACTTACTATTTCCATGGGCCATGGGGTCTAACCTGATGTCCACTCTCCATGCCTAGCATCCTATTTACCTGGGGCTGTCCCCTGAGCTTGCGTTGGTTATGTAACAACACACATTGAGGAGGCTCACACACTACATATACACACCCATACATACACACACTTGCACACATATATGCCCATGCACACCCCTCTTTTGTGTGACTTGGCACCTGGGCTTCTTGCAACTAGAAGGGCCCCCTCGGTCTCCCATCACCCCTCCTGACTTTTTCATGTCTTCTTTTTGAGGCAGGATGTATCACTCAGCATGCTATTTCAAAACTAGGTCACAAGGGCTACCGATAAATGACCTTAATGATCTGGGGCCAAAAGGATGACAGAGGCCCAACCTGAAAGAAGAGCAACAATACAGGAGAAGATGAGTAGGGATGAGATCTGGGAAGTTAGACTTGTAAAAGACGCGGAGAATGTACCTGCCTTTGGCCCAGTGAGAAGGCAAGCCTGTAACATTAGCTTAATTTTCACAATTACAATCTTCCGGGACTCTGAGCCAGTGTGGTTGGACAGGAAGTATCTGTGCTAATTATAGATGAGGGGATCTGGGCTTAGGGGGACAAAGGGGACTGACAGGAGGGGTCAGAGGCAGCACAGACTGGTGCACACTGACATCCCACTACACACTCACATCTTAGCCCCTATAGCCAGCTGAGGGCCATATCACTAAGCCTGGCCAATGGGCTGTAAGTGGATGTGTCAGCTGACCCACCTGGGCTGAAGTATGGAGAGCTGTTGTGAGAGCCATGCTGCTTTATTTGTGGTCCAGATGGCAAATTGCCTCCAGGAAGAAGATGGCTGTCCGGGACAGCCACATGGACTCACAGCTGGACTGAGTCTCTGCTGTGTCAGCTATGGAGACACTGTGGCTCTTTGTTATTGTGGCCTGGCTGAGCCTTGCCAACACAGGAGCACAGTGAGACTGGCCCTGGGCTCAGTGCTTTGCCCAGTCACCTTATTCACTCTTGGAAAGGGTTCCCTCAGCATCCCATGGCATGCATAGAGGACTCCCGTGAGGACTCAGATCCACAGATACCCAAGCCCCCGTGTAGAACAGCTGATGCTCATGCAACTTTCATGCATCCTCCCATGCATGGGAATGTATTTATGTTACTTATAGTTTTTCTTCTTGCTATATAGAGAAACTGAGGCATAGAATAAGGAAGCCAGTTGTTCAAGATCCCAGCATCTTAGGTCTGGTGGGCCTGAGAAGTTGAAAGCTTCTGGAGGCCAGTGGTTTTGGGTTCTGGCAGAAGCAGGCAGCCATGATATCCCAAGCCTCTGTCGGGCTAAGCGCTTTCACCCATGACGGGAGACTGACCAGACCACATTCAGATTTTATGGCCAAGCAAATCCTTGTGTTGTGATTTATTACAGCAATGCTGATTTCCCGATTTTAAGCCAACAGCCTGAAGTGAAACGGAAGGAAAACAGCGAAGCATTTGAGACTTTCCGTTTAGCTCATCGTGTTTTACCGGAACAGCTCAGCAGACTCCCTTCTGCTCCAGTCTCCCTGTTTTGGTTCTCTGAAGCTTTCTGAGGTAGAGGGGTTCAGGCCTCCCTGAACCCACGGGGAGATGCTGCCCTTCAGGTGTGTTGTGTAAAGAGTGGGCCTCAGCACGTGGAAATGTAAACAAACAGCAAGCTGATCCCTGGACCAGAGGATTGGCGAATGCTAATTAAGAGATTTTCCTAATATAAAACATTAAAAGTAATGGACTAATTCAAAATTTTAAATTGTATAACTTTCCAGACTCTTCAACATGCAAAAGACACACACACACACACACACACACACACACACACACTTTGCAAGAGGCAGAGATAGCTCCTAGGATTTCTTCAACTTCAGACCATGAAACCCATGACTCTGCTTGATTTTGGGACATGTGATGGGGTCTGTGTTCTATGTCAGTCACCATGTCTTTCTTCTTACCATCAGACAAGGGACGCCTGATCCTCCTGTCTGTCTGCTGCGTACTGCCTGGGATGTCTGGGATGTCACTTAGGCTGATACCTGCTCATATACTTTGGGAGGGGATTGGCTGTTAGAACAAGTCTGACGGTCTTAGCACATGCTGGAGGCCTCCTGGGATGTGTTCCTACTCCCCATCCCGCTTCTTCATGCTGCACTCCCTCGGTCGGTTCCTGACTCCTCAGTCCTCCCCCAGATTTCTTAGTGGTTGTCACCTCTCTCAGTGCTAGGCTCTAGGGTTCTCTGAGCTGTGATCTGAGGAGAAAACAAAGCCTGGGAGACAATGTCTGAAGCCCCTCAACATGGGCCTGGGTTGCAGGGTCAAAGTAAAACCACCGTTCCTGACACGCCATGAAAACAGGAAGACCGAATTCCTTGAGACTAATCGAAAGGCACGTATTTACTGAGGATCAAAGACGCTCTTCCAGAAGTGAGTGGGCCTGTGTGTGCCAGTGGGCACAGCAGAATGGGTGTGCACTGGTGACAAAACACACAAGATCTGCCAGGAAGCACCAAAGATATGAGTGTAATTAATAGAGTAATTAGCATGCACAGGAAGCGAGGAGGCTGCCAGGAGACTGATAAGAGCAGTTATTAAATAGAGCGAGTGTGTGGAAGAGAGGTCGGGGGTGGCTGTATTTCCTTTTGTCATGGGTCCCCCAAACACCACAGGAGTCACAGACAGACCCGAAGTAGCACTAAGGCTGGGACCAGCATTCACAGTCACCCCCTCCCTGGCCAAATGAATCAGCCAGTTGATTGCTGCTGTTAGGTCAGGTGACACTGCTGTCCCTTACACCAGGTGGGTCGTGTAGTAGATAGCAAGGTGACCTTGGGGTCAGCTGCCTGGACTCCAGGCTCAACTATGTCTTTAGAAATACGACTTACTGATGGTCACTTCTCTTCTCCCCTCCCCCATACCCAACTAACCCTACTTTGATTCCTAGTGGCTTCCCCTGTTCTAGAAACTCCTTGTCAGTAGAATATTTACTAAGTGGTTTTTGGTGAATGGCTTCTTTCACTGAACAAAGCTTCATAAGTGCACTTGCGTGTGTCAGGTGTGAGTGCATAGTTGTATAATATTCCCTTGCCTTGATATACCACTTTTGCTTGTCTGTTTACAGCTGATAGATATGTGCGCTCTTCTGGCCCCTGGACAACAGCACTATGGTACGCAGGCACACTTTTCTACGTGATGCATATTTTCACATCTCTTGCATGTCTACGGGCAGACTTCCCAGTCACGTGGTGACTGTTTAATGTTTTGAGGGGCGGGCCTTGATGTTTTGTTTCAGTTCTGGTTCCCAAAATCCTACTTGTGCTTTCAGGATGAAGGGATGCTTCCCCCTTTGCATATGAATTCTTTCTCAGGGCAGGACAGGAAGACACCTCCTCCAGTCTTCCACAGACTCAGGCTGGGCTGTTACGGTTCTTGTCATCCACACGGGCATCTCCAATGGCTTCTTTGTCCCCAGCCTGGGACCAGGGTCAGGGCCTCACCCATCACCGTGGCGTCCATCACCTTGGCTCTGTGGCTGGCGGAGGGATGATCCGTGTAGGGTTGGGAGATGAATGAATGATCTCTCTTGTGCCTCAGTGGGCAGCTGAGCTCCACGAGGTATCTTGAAGGTAGGGGACAGGTGTGGTGAGCCCTCTAAGCCACAAGAGCATGTGAGTGTGGCCAGCAGAGGGTGTGGGTGCTCTAGCAGTCCCGGGGTGGCGATGGGGTGTGTTGTTGCCACGTGTCCTCAGGTTCACAAACTGCCTTGGACTGAGTCACAAGAAGCTGGTCCAACGGGGTCATACCTGGGGAAGGGGAAGAATGGAAAACGAGTTTGGAGGGCAGGTGTGGGAGAGATGGGAAGGGACATTTGCCAGGGAGGCACTTTGCACAGAAGTCTCTGGCACCCTTTGTCCTGCTTCTCAGGCAGCTCAGAGTGTGAACAAGCCTGGCTTCAGGGAGCGTGGACTAGAAACCTAGTTACTTCCTGAACCAGCATGTATATGGCCTTCCAATGGGAATGGAAAATTCTGCAGGATGACATTCGTTCATCTCCAAGATGGCATGAGAGGATGTCCATGGAAGGCACTAGGAGATCCACTCCCATGCTGGCACGCAGCATCACTGTGCCTCAGGATGCCAGGATAGTTAACTTCCTTACAGAGTCAGGACACTCTGGGTCGGGATCTGGATGATGATGTCATGCTGATCTATTGCCTTCTGTGTGCCAGGGTCAGGTCTAGATGCTTTCACATTAACCTCAGTTCATGTCCACAGCAAATCTAGGAGAGAGGATGCACCTCTCCTGTGGGCACAGGAGCTCAGAGAGGGCAAGTCTTTGCTCCAGGTCACACGGTCGGGAGGTGGTAGACCATGAAGTTAAACCTATTGAGGCGTTTTTGGCTGTGCTATCACTCTGCAGAAGCCCGTGGTGCCGGAGCCCAGGCTGGGGATATGGTCCATTTCCTCAGCAAGTGAATGCATCCTCAGAAGCCTGACACATATTTTTAATAATTGGTAAGAACAAGCAATCCACTGTTGGCTGGTGTGCTACTGTGAGAGGTAGATAAGAAAGAACCAGGCGGAGGGGCGCAGGACAATCCTTTCCCAGTGGCAGAAATCACTCTGGCCCCCAAACATTACTGGCTTTAATTTTCCAAGCCTTCAGTGCCTGACTCATGCAAGGTGAGTTCCCGTGTGAGATACTCACTACGAGCAAGCTCCCTGTCTCACTCCGGGGGCTCAGATGGTAACAGCTCAGAGGGTCTGCTTCTCACTCCGGCCTGGGAGTCAGTTCCAGTCTTGGGAGGTTCCTGAGTCAGGGCCATGCCAGGCTGGATTGGGGAGATGTGGCAGCAGGAGGGGCTGGCATGGTGGGCCTAGAGAAGACTGAGGGACAGGACAGTCAAGGGCTTGATGACAAGCAGGGCTCCACAGTTGATGTTCACAGTTAGGGCTCACCAGGCTCTTCGCTTGGGGTAGACCCTTCCCCAAATCCAATGTATGTTTATATTTTCCATTTTTGATAATACGACTGGGATAGGATCTCCACATGTAGCCCAGGCTGGCTTTGAACTCATGACCCTCCTGTCTCAGATACTCAGATGCTGGGATATGAGTTACTGTGTGAATTTAGGTGAGTATATTCATATTTTAATCCATTTTAAAGATGGAGAAACTGTGGCTTTCAGAACAGAAGCCACTGTCTCATTTCCTGGGGCTGCTGGGGCAAATGACCACAATTTGAGAAGGGTTCTGATTTCAAACCATAGGAATTTGCTCACACAGAGATGTAGAGACCGGAAATACTTGGGCCAAATTCCCTCTGCTCTGGAGGACCCTCTTTGATTCTGTCTGCTTTGGGAACCCCAGGCATTCTTCTGCTTGTGGCTGCATCTCTCGTATTTCTGCCTCCAGCTTTCTCTGCCCCATGTTTGTTTCTTTTAAGAACACTTGTCATTGGGTGGGAGTCCACCCTTCACCCAGAATGACTTCCTCTTACATACAGTTCCTTCATAACCATAAAGACCCTTTCCCAGATGAGGCCATAGCCACGGGTTCCAAGAATCACAGTGCTCACATGACTGACCCTTGTACAGACCTAACTTCATACAGGAAGTGGCAGAGATAAGGTTCAAAGTCAAGCCCAAATCCAGAGTGTGCTTGCTTAGCCAATTTGGCTACCTGCTGGATGTTGATGTGCATATTAGTTGACCTCTCTGTGCCTCAGGTTCCTTGGCTGTAAACTGAGGGCAGTATTTGTCACGGACACCGGGGTTTGGGGAGCCTTACATGCGTGACAGAGTGCAGCCCCAGGGATGGTGCCTGGAACACAGTGCACGCGCCAAAAAAGCCATTGCTCTTCTGGCCTCTCGCCGTGGTTGCCAAGATGATTGGAATCATATAATGAGCAGTTGCCTGGGAGGGGTGTTCTCAGGCCTGGGTCGCCGGTTTGAATATCTGCTCACACACTCATGCAGCCGTACATGCGTGGAGGTCAGAGGACAACTTTTGGGAGTCAGTTTTCTCCCACCGTGGGGGTTCTGGGAACTCAGACTCAGGTCGTCAGCCTTGGCGGCAGGTGCCTTTACCCATTGAGCTGTCTTATAGTCAACAGCACCCTGATCATTACAGACATGAGAGACATATACATATTCCTAAGAGGCCATCGGGCACAAGCGGATGCCCAAGAGGAACAAGAGGCTTCTGTAAAGAATGGGAAGGAGAGTCCAAGCTTCACACAGAAGCAGCAGCGAGAGTGCACAGACCAGAGTGCAGATCTGGTGAAAAGAGGCTAAGTTATAATGCCGCAGAGCAAGGCTGGGTAGAGTAGATCAGGCAAGGCCATCCCTGGCCAGCCGGGCATGTGGCCTTGCTTTCTTGTCTCTTAACAAGGGACATAGGCTGCATGGCCCGTGCCAGGTTGGTGCTGCTGTGTAGGTGCAGCCATTACTATGAATGTGCCTGCAACGCTCAGGTGGGGAGCTCCTGGGGTGCTGCTGGGGTGCAGCTGGGGTGTGGGTGGCCTGGCCAGGAATAGAGACAATGTAGCTTCTCTGCCTGTTGCCACCTCTGTCTGTCTCCTTCATATGAACTGAGCATCTCTGGGGCATTTAAAATGTCCTGTGTTGTATCAAGGGCAAACATTTGAATCATTCCACAGTGCATGGGGAAGAGACTCCAGTGCTCACGGGAAGCATTCTTCCATGAACTCAACAGTTCCATGGTGGTGTTCCATGGTGCCTGTCAAGATGAGCTCTGCAGTTGGTGGCGTCGTCGTCTTTTCTCCTCCTCCTTCTCCTCCTCCTCCCCCCCTCCTCCTCCTCCTCCTCCTCCTCCTCCTCCTCTTCTTCTTCTTCTTCTTCTTCTTCTTCTTATTCTTCTTCTTCTTCTTCTTCTAGACAAGTTCTTTTATATAAACCCAGCCCTCACTCCCCACCTCTTTCAGACTCACCATGTAGCCTAGGCTACCCTCTAATTCACAATCTTCTTCCTCGGCCTTCCAAAATCCAGGCACCACAGTGCTCGGCTGGCAGGTGGCATTCTGTCACATCAGAATACTATATATATATATTTTTTTTTATCTTTTTTGGAAACTGCCTAAAGTTCTGGTGTGGAACTCACTCCCCGACCTGTCCTTTCTGGAAAATGATGCTGCAGGGACTGGCATCTCCCTCTTTCCTCTTCCCTGTGGGGTTTGCAGTTAGGTTCAAGTCCAGAGCCTACATCCCTGTCATTCCCCTTTCCCAGCCTCGAGTCAAGCAGGGCTGTGGGGACCCTGGCTCCAGCTCCATCTTCTTTTCTACCTCTCTTCCTCAGGTTTCCTGGAGTCTCTCTCTGTATATTAGTGGGGATCAGGTCTGGAGAAGCTCAACCCTTAGGCTGGCTTTTTTCTAGAACCTACAGAAATTCTCAAAAACTCCTAATGACCAGGACCTCTGTGAATGAATCACTTCAGGCTTGGGGGTGGGGAGGAACCCAGGACCAGCACTTACATGGATGCTTTCTGGGCGGGGCAGCTGAGATTGAGAACCCCAAGCCCCGCCTACTTTTGAAACCTTAAAGTATTTCTGGTTTTCCTTTCTGGTCTCAGCATACTCACTCTGGTTTAACCCAGCTGTGGGTATGGCAGAGCTTGAAAGTTGATGCTGGGAAGTTGAGGGACCAGTGCTGTGCCTCTATTCACTTAGGATCATCTCCTCTTCCTTTAGGGAACAAACTCACTGGCCATTCAATCTGCCAGGCCCTGGAAGAGACCCTGAGAAAGGCAGGGATGGGTCTCTTCCTTTGAGAGGAGGAAGACAGAGGAGAGAGAGGGAAGGACAGACAGAAGGACAGAGACTGAGGGCAGGGCTAGTCCAAGGTTGGGATCCTTTGTGGCTTGCAGTCAGGGAGTGGAGTTTACACTGAGACCCTAATGACAAGAAAGATCTGGCATGGGAGAGTCAGGAGAAAGCATCTAGGCCGAGAGAGCAAGAGTGGAGCCAAGAGGGAGGAGGGATGGCGTTGGAATGTGGGAGCCATAGAGGCGAANCCTGTGGGGCTGCAGACAGGGTACCGATACACAGGCAGGGGCTGTGTTCTGCAGGGCCAGGATCAGGGCAGGACTTTGGGATTTCATTCCTAATTGAAGGATTTTAAGTGGAGAACAGCAAGATACACAGACTGTGCCCTGTCAAAGCTCTCTTTTAGAATGGTGGATGTAATCCTCGCCTTATCACTAATTGCCTTAAATAGACTCAGTGCTCCAATTAAAGGACAGAGATTGGCATACTGGATTAAAAGACATGATCCAACTGTATTTGTTGGATAGAAGATATTCATTTAGATTCAAAGAAACGAATAGGCTAAAATATATTAAAGTTATTTTGGCTATCCAAGAAATGGAAAGAAAATGTATTAAAGTGGAAAAGAAGAAGTGAGACTGCCACAAATAACATGATCATGGGATCAGGGAGAAACTGGAGTGATGGAGAGAAATATACAGCACACCTGCACCTCTTAGTCAAGAACACATCTGCACCCTAGTCATGAACATATGCATCCCTTAGTCAACACCACATCAGCACCCCTTAGTCATGACCACATCAGCACCCCTTAGTCATGAACACATCTGCACCCCTTAGTCATGAACACATCTGCACCCCTTAGTCATGGAAGACATCTGCATCCCTTAGTCATGAACACATCTGCACCCCTTAGTCATAAACACATCTGCACCCCTTAGTCATGAACAGTGGAAATGAAGATAGTCACCCAACCAATGATGGCACCAGAGAGAATTAATACTTAGAAATAAATTTATTCAAGGAAGTGTGAGACTTATAACTTACACACAAAAAAATCACAAGACATGGACAAAAGAATTAGAAGTTGACTAGTTAAGGAAAGTCAGGTGTGGTGGCACACATTTAATCACGGCAGTCAGGAAACAGAGGCAGGTGGATCTCTGAATTAGAGGTCAGCCTGGTCTACTGAGTGAGTTCCAGAGCAGCCAGAGCTGTTACACAGAGAAACCCTGTCTAGAAATCCTCTCTCTCTCTCTCACGCACATGCACGCACGCACACACGCACGCACAAAAGAAAGGAAGGAAGAAAGAAAGGAGAAAGCAAGCCTGACAATTAGGAAGGCAGCTCCCACCCTTGCAGCTCCCACTCCTGGGCTGGATGGTTTAGGTGAGAAGGTGGCAATACTCCCCAAACTGACTGAGAGTCTCAGTCCATCCCTGTGATACTGCCACTCCCAACAGCCCTTTCTATAGACACAGAAACCTGGGAAAAGAGGAAGAGAGCTGGAAGACTCATTTTTCAGTTTCAGCTTACCACCAGGTCCAGCAGCCACGGCAGTGTGGGGCTGGCATGAGGACAGACACACAGACAGTGGGAAAGATGGAGAGCTCAGGACCCAACCATGTACCTTGGCCAACTAGTTTCAACAGGATTATGGGACTTTCCCATGGAAAAGAAGATATTCTTTTCAACGAAGTGTTTAAGCAACTAAATATCCATGAGTAAAGTAACAGATCTGGGACATTGCCTCCTATGATGTTCAAAATTACCTAAATGTAAGGCCTACTACTAGCAAACACTCAGGAGAAAACACTAGTGTAAATCTTCACGACCCTGGCTCGGACAATGGTTTTTGTCAAAGGGAAGAATAGATAAGTCAGATTAAAGATTGTTGTGTATCACAGGCCACTGATGAGAAAGTAAAGGGATAACGCAAAGAACAGGGCATGATGTTTGTATATCCTCTATCTGATAAGGGTCTGGCTTCAGAGGATATAAAGAGTTCTTACAAATTGACATTCAAGAAAGAAGTCCAATTCAATTAAAAATGAGCCAAGGCTCTGAGCAGTTATTTCTCTAAGGAAGAAGCACAAGCGGCTCCCACACACGTGTGGGCATGTTCTCCCTACACACATGTACTGTAGACTTACACATATGTATAGGCATGTTCTCTCTACACACGTGTGGGCATGTTCTCCCTACACACATGTACTGTAGGCCTACACATGTGTATAGGCATGTTCTCTCTACACACATGTGGGCATGTTCCTCCTACACACACGTAGCATGTTCTCCACCATTGCCCACTGTTATTTGATAGTCATTCTTATATAAATCATGGGATAACACTTTATACCCACCAGACACTGCAAGCAACACTGTGGAGACATCAGAGCTCTGTTTAGCGCTGGTGGAAACTGATCAGCTCTTAAAAATACAAAACTCAAGGTTACAGAATTTCCCAGAAATTCCACCCTTAGATATATATGTAAGAGAACTAGAGACACAGGCTGACCTAAAATGGCCTCAAGCCCTGAGAGAGAGGGAAAGTCAGAGGTGAGGGCAAAGGGACAGGATTTCTCCTTGGGTGATGAAGGGCTTCTGGGATCAGTTGTTGAGAGCTGTGTGCCTCGTGAAGGTTCTGGAATCCTCAAAGTTTACTTTCTAAGAATGTGAATTTTATGATATATTAACTGCCTTTCAATAGACAATAATAAAAATGATGGTAATAATGATGATGATGTTAATAATAAAACTAACCTGTGTCTGTCAGGTTGAGAATGGCCTAGAAGGAGCAGGGGAGCTGGAGCCTGAGACACTGGGGTGGCCAGCGGCCACCCTCAGCACTATGAATGGATGTGTAGCACCCTCAAGGTCAGTGTGGTAGTGCCTGCCCCCCCACCCGTGGTGCTCCAGAGAGCTGGTGTAAACTTCAGGAGGTGTGGCCCTGTGGAAGAGAGTTAGGCCCCTGAAGGGGACATGGAGGTCAAGCCCATTTCTTACACTCTCCACTTCCTGGCTGCCAAGAGATGAACAGTTCCCTTCTTCATGTGCTTCTGTCATGACACAATGGCTTTCATGAGCCCCAAACGAGGCCAAGTGACTGGACATTGCCTCTGGAACTATAGATCAAATCAAGCCTTCCTTGGTTTTAAGTTGCTTATCTCAGGTGTATGTGTGTGTTCATGCATGAATGGGTACACATGCCTATGTGTGTACATATGCCGTGGAGGCCGAAGTTAATCTTAGCTGTCATTATTCAGAGGTTTTCCTCTCCCTGGCCTGGAGTTCATCACTTAACTACTCTAGACTTCCTGTCAGGGGGCTTCAGAGGGCTCTGCTTGCCTCAGTCTTTCCAGCACTGGGATTTCTGTGAGCATCTTACACAGTTTGTCCTTGGGTCTCGGGGATTTACCTCAGGTCCTTACTTGCGCACAGCAAACACTTTACCTATCTCCACAGCCCCACCTAGGTACCCATCAGGGGTGGGCCCGACACAGCCACCTTCTAGCCAGGGCTTAGGCGGCAGAGTTCTCTGCTCGTCCTGCTGTGGGCACGTCACATGCTGTAGCTCTGTCCCCCCCCAGTGTCCCCCACTCCAGGGTGTCAGGTGATGAATGACAGTGGCAGTTTGGAGAGCAGTGGAGACAGAACTGACTGGATGGAAGGGGATCTGGCAAGTGTAGAGCAGACTGCCTCTGAGAATATCCTGTGGAGCCTCTAATACGACTGCCCTGAGGCTAGACCCACTGAGTTACTTAACTTGATGTTTATTGAGAGCGTACCAGGGGGCAAGTACTTTCTCAGGCACCGTAGATATGACAGAGGATACAAACCAGTCCTTCTTCTTGCTCTGCTCTCATGGGCCTACATCTTAGTGGCAAAGGCTTTATTTGTGGCAGCAACAAAAAGCTGGATGGGGCAGTGTCACAGTTATTATGGCTGGCCACATGCATTCTTATCTTCTGGGCATTGTAGGGTCTCTTTCCAGCCACACTGAATTCAGGTGTGGACACAAGGCACATTTTAGAGAATGAAAGAAAAAAAAAACTAAAAACTGAGTGGCAGTAGCAAAAGGCATATAGATAGAAGTTTTAAAACTCAGTTACATGTCTTGCCTGAAGTTCTTCCCTTTGCTACAAAAATGGTCCCAGAGGGGCATTGCCAGCTGTGTCCCAGAGGGAGGACAACATGGGGGAACCACACTTGATCCTTAATGGGCAAGACCTGAGATGAGTAACAAGCTCTCATTTGCTTTAATTCACTGAGGGTTGTTTTGTTAGGCAGCGAAACCTAATCTACCCTGACTAGTGCACACTCTCATTCTCTTTATGTGCCCTCTAAGGGGATACTAATTCACAGACAACTGTAGTATTTTAGACTCTTAAGCCTTCTCTCTTAGTACAGTAATCCAAGCATAAAGCCAAGATTCTGCAGGCCCATGTTAGCAGGAAGAAGCTGTTGTTCTAAAATGTTCCAGATGTGTTCTCTTACAATGCAGTCACAGAACACCAGTGCATCCTGGGACTCGGACGAAGTCTTGAGTTCGAATGTTTGTGACCTAACCTGGAATTTATGCCTTGCTTCTTCTTCCAAAGGGCTGGAAGCAATACATAATAACCAACCAAACACAATGGGAGATTTAAAAATAAAGGTCAGATATAAGAGGGCAAGATAATCCTCCAGAAACCCCACGGAAGATGTGACAGCTCTTGATGGTGACTGGATTTGGCTTTGACTTGCTGGCAGTCAAGGTTAAAAATGCACACATATGAGTACACACACACACACATACACACAAATAAATAGATACAATTTAAAAATTAAAGTGACTCCTCATCTCAGGAAGGAAGCACACTCAGACAAGTTGAAGTTCATGGGTGAGTGGGGCCCATTCTTAGCACCACGCTCCTCAGGTCTCTGGTGGACCCTTATCTTGGGGCCATGGGTCCAGCAGCAGAACCACCGTCCCTCCTAGAGATGCCGAGTCATCCTCTTGGCAGCCTTGGCCCCAGAAGTGGGCTCTTGACAAAAGGCGAGGGTGTGACATTAAATTATATTGCAACTCGGCAGAGAGGGTTTCTTTGAGATGCTGGCTTAATGGGTCCAGCCAGAATGTGGACATATGGGGCATGGGGAGAGAGTTCCAGGTGGAGGGAGTGATTCAGTCGATAAATATTTACCAAGAGCCTGCTTTGAGCCAGGGCCTGGTGGTGGGTGCTGGGGACACACAGATGGCCTTGGCCTCTGAGGAGGTCACAGACAAGGGGGACAGGTGTGTAGACAGTCACCAGTGCTGTGACCAGAAGGAGCGAGTGCACAGGGTGAGAGGCGTGGGATGGGCAGAGACCTCCAAGGCCTCATAGTTGGTCCCTCAGCTCCTGGGGAAAATCCTCCTGAGCTGCTTCTCACAGGTCGAGGTGGGGTTTTTACAAGGGACGATGGCACACTGGGGCAGGAAGGAGGGTGCTCCATATGGAGTGGACAGAGGCCCAGGAGAAAGAAGCACATAGGTTGGAGTAGCCAATCAGGTTTGAGGAAGGATTGCATCACCACCCTAAGACTGGAGGCCAATCCCCAGATCACAGGAGGCCTCTGGCCTATTTGGAGAATGCAGACTTCATTCTCTGATGGTGGATGGTGTGGTTGGAGCTTCCTAAGGGGCAGTCTGCCCTGGGAGGACTCATCCGGGCAACCTGAGCAATGTACTCCCTCAATTACGGACTGTTTCCCGAGACCCAGGCCTGGCTAGTTGGGATGACTGTGTGTGACAGAAGTCTGCCCTGCTGTCCAGGGCTATCACTTCAGCAGTGACTATCTGCCAATTGGAGAATGTGATCTTAGCCTTAAAAGCCATGGGCCACCAGGCTGTGAGCAGCCTAAGGAGCCGCTGGCTAGCACTCTCTCTCTCTCTCTCCTCTGCCATGGTGTTGTCTGCTTTGCAGTAAGCACCCAGAGGCAGGGCTTGGTCAGCTTTGTGAAGATCCCAGCTGTTATCAGAAAGCTCCCGAGTGGTTCCCCCCTCCTTTACTCAGACAACTGTAGAGGGAGGTAGAAGGTAAGAGTTAAAATTCTTTAAAATTCCATGTGTTTGCCTCTTCCAATATCTGTTTCCATAGAAACATTATTGGTATAGGTCACTCATTTCAAAGCCAAGTGGAGTTCCCTTATTCCCCCCAAATCCCCATTTGCCTCTGTGAATACAGAATGGTAAGGCCACAGAGTCTGGTGGGAAGTTTGAAGTACCCCTGTGTGCCAAACTATCTGTTAACCTGATTATGCCAGAATGGTCAGAAAGTCACAGACACCCGAGTTTAGGGAGCTCCTGAGGTAGCGAGTGACTGGGCAGCCTATGGGGATGGCTAGCATTTCAGCAAATGTGTCACCCACACATGGCTCCCATGGGTGACGGCAGCATGTGTGATACTCTCTCATTGCAACCTGCCAGTGAAGCAAACTGGGGGAGACCTTGGGTGGTGACCTCAGGGTGCTGTGACAGTGGCCCCAGTGGCTTGTCTGAAAGTCTACATTCAGCAAGTGTGAGGGCTTCCATTGGGTTTCTCCATTTCAAAACCATCTCCCACCCCTGCCCACCAAGGCTTGAGGTCACAAGAGTGGGAGAGCTGCCTCTGCACCCCACCAGCTGTAGCACTCAGGAGAGTGGCCCCTGCACCTTGCCTGGGCAACACAGTAGAGCTGGCCCTGAGGGGGGAGAGTTGACCTGGGGTCGGGAAAGCAAGAGAACTGGCCCCACCCTTCAGTCATTGCTGTAAGAGTGAATTAGTGGGGGGTGGGATAGGGTAGGGTGGGGGTGNTGGGGTTGAGAAGTGGGGAGGGGGAATGCTGGTGAGATCAGGGGAGAACTAGCAGGCTGACCAACCCTGTAGCTGCCAGGTGCAGAACCAGAGTTATTACTTGGCCTGCCCCAATATCCACCCCATCTATGATCTGCTGGAGCACATGAAGGAGCCTGACCTGCACACCCAAAGCTGGAGGATCTCCACAACACAGGCAACACAGGATATCTAAGAAGAGTCTCAGTGAGGGCCCAGCATGAATGGTGTAACAGGAACCAGAAGCCTCGAACAAGATCAGTGACTCTTTGCCGGGAATACTTACTTGCAAAGGGGACAAAGAGGTTTAGTGCATGACTCCCTGTGTCACATGATAGTTTCCATGATGAGATTTTTAATTTTTTCCTTTTTTGTTTTCTTTTCTCTTAAATTTTGTTTTATTGGGGGAATGTTGTAGGGGCAGAGGGCCATTGGGAAGGGATGGGGGTAATAAATGGGATCAAGATGCAGGATGTGAAAGACGCGTTGAATAAATAAAAAGAAGGAGAAAGAGAAACAACAACAAAAACCCCTTTGTGATGGTCAGGTGGATGAATGGCTCGACACAGAGGGAAGGGGAAAAGAACCTTTCCGTTCAGGGCGGCGGCCACTAATTGTTACTACAGGCTGAGCTTCCTAGCGAACTCATTTCAAACCATTTTTCTCCAATGAAAAAATAAATTCTCTCTCTGTGTGCATGAGTGCATGTGTGTGTGAGTGTGCGTGTGTGTGTGTGAGTGAGTGTACACATGCACACTGTCAATTCTTTGTCCTCATCTTACTTGATCTAAAAGCAGCATTTGGCATGGCTCATCAAAACTTCCTTCTTGAAGCATTTTCTTCCTTTGGTTTCCAAGGCACTGAACCCATGTGATCTTCTTCCCATCCGCCTCATGAGTCTCCTGCCAGGTGTCCTTTGTTGCCTCCCGCGTACATCCCTGGATGCTGAGCATCTCTGTTCCTGGATCCCCCCCTTGGTCGCAACTCGATTCCATCCCTATGCCCTGAGTTGAGGTCTTTGTATGGAGCTTTTGATGTCACCTGTGTGTTGACCTCTCTCAGGTCTCGTCTGTGCCCTACATGTCTCCCTGAAGTCCAGAACTGTATATTCTACACTCTCACCATCATTACTAGCAATGCAAGGCACTTGAAAAAAATGCTATTTTCCTTTCTGCCAAGAATCCAAATCATATTTTACAAGCGTTTCAAACATCCTTGGCAGGTTCATCAACACCTCTGGTGTATGAATTGCAGAAACAAGGACTCTTCCCATGACTGCGCAGGCAGAGGTGTGGCAGAGACGTCACCAGGAGCCCTCAGCACGCGCCTGGAACACCCGCCAGCCTGTGCCTCGCTCTGGAGATGCCTTCCTTCTCCATGTCCTCTCTGGGCGGTGCATTTTTGACATCCTGCCTGTGGACAGCTCTCCCTCTGACCACCAGCCCCCCATGAACACTTCTTTCCCAGGTGTCTTCTGTCTGTCTGAAGGCCACTTCCAGCTTTCTTCCCTGGGTCTCCTCTGGTATCCACACTCACTCAGTGGCTCCCCCAGGGCTCCTGGAAGCACTTTCTTCTCATTGGACCTACATTCTCTGAGGCTCCACAATTGTCCTCATGACTCCCAGCTTCTGTGTGCTGACCTCCCACCTGTCCCTTCTACTGGATAAATGACCATCATGTGTCCCCAGTCCCTTGAATTCCACCTTCTGGGTTCCTTTGCCCAGAAGGTTCAGACACACAGGCATTTCAAAAACATGACGAGAAGTGAGACTCTCAGTTCTTTCTCAAGCCCACTTCTCATTCTGCACCCCGACTCAGCGATGAAGCTGCCCTCTACCACCCCAGCAGAAATCTGGATACGGCCTCGCTGCTTTTCTGTGTCCCTATCCTCTGGACTCAATCAATTACTAACCCTGTTCTCAAATGCTTCCTAAGTCTATCCACACGTCACACTTCTCTGTGTTCCTCTTTGCTCACCTTGGTTTAGGTCACCACCAACTCACGCTTGAATCACTGCCTTTTTGAGCCTCAAGCCTTATCCTCCACTTGTTCTCACCCTGCAGCCGTGAAAAATGTGACCGTGTCGTTCCTGAGATAAAATCTCCTTCATTTTGAAGTAAATTCATCGGTTTAGCACTCAAGGCCCCTCACAATCTGGGCTCTTGCATATGTAATTATTTACCCTCTTATTATTTCTCCAAAGGCAGTTTCAACTTGACCATCAAAACTATTTCATAGTTCTTTTAAGTTATAAAAAAGCCCCACTCTATTTAACGTATTGCAGCAGGAACCCTAACCAATGTGATACTTCAAAAAAAGAAAATAATGTTATACAGATTAGAAATGGGAAAAAAGTATATCATAGACAGCATTGTTTTCTAGATAGCATGTCCTGAAGAGTCAACACAAAACTGCGCTCTAATGAACAGTTCTAGCTGCTGTAGTTGCTTTCGTTGTGTGTGTATGTGTGTGTGTATGTATTCCTTATACACTATATATCAGCAAACTGGAATGAAAATCATAGCACCATTTACATTAGCATCCAGTACAACAGTACAAAACAGTAGACAGAGATGTGTTGACTCATTTTCAACATCTGTATGAAGAACTAGACAATGGATGAAAAGGCTGAAGACATTCTGAAGAAATGGACAGGTCATGTTTCATGTTCATGGACAAAAGATCTAACATCAGTTGATGTCAGTGCCTCCCAGCTTGATCTATGAATTTAGTGCTGTATTTAACAAATGTAAAAGCAGAAAGCTACTTTGCAGATATTAATAAACTGGTTTTAGATTTTGAGGCACAAGACCCAGAAGATCCAATGCAACATTGAGAATGTGAACTTGGGTCCGCACAGAAACCTGCCCAAAAACCCTTACAGCAGCTTTAGCTATGACTGTCTAAGTCTAGAAGCAACTTTATAAAATGGTTGTTAGAGATGGGAAGGATGCAGGTGGCCCAGATGGGAAGTAGAGGCTCGTCACCCACAGAATTTGAGCTGTGAACAGACATGCATAATGAAATGCATATTGCCATGCAGAAGAAGCTGGCAAGAGAAAGCTGATTCCAGCAGTGTGGCATTGTGGAGAGCCAAGGATGGACAAGTGGCTGTCAAGCAGGGAACAAAGGGCGGTTAAGACATGAGACTGCAGTGTGATTCTGTGACAGGGTCCACAGGACATCACATGCGCAGCAAGGCCCACAGTGGCCTCACTGGATTGTACATTAGGGCTTCAGTGAGAAAGAGTCTTCTCCAAGGCACCAATTGAGGATGTCTACCCCAGGACACCACGCGTCTATCCCAGCACCCGGGAGGGCACGGAAATGCAGGACTTCTGTGAAAGCTTTCTGGAAACCTAAAACCAAACTAATGAAGTGCCAAGAATTCTAAACTGATATATGTACGTACACACACACACACACACACACACACACACACATTTCTGAAAAGTAGATAAAATACGTCTGCAAAAGTTGAAGAATGACCTTGCCAGAACCTCCCATGCCCTGTGTGCCTTTTCCAATGACATGCTTTCGCCCCTGCCCAGAGGTAACATTGATCTTGGATTTCAGATGAAATGCCCTTTATTTTAAGATGGTGTCACTACTTTTATGGATCCTTTAAAGAATATTAAATAGCTTCCATCTTTGAACTTGAAGCACGTGAAAAAAAATGCTTTAAATCTCACCCAAACCTTACTACTGCTGGTATGTGTGTGTGTGTGTATGCATGTGTGCACGCCTGTGTGTGTGTATGTGAGTGTGTGAGAGAGAGAGGGAGAGAGCACACACGGATATGTGTGTGGATGAAGTCATCCTCTACCTTATTTTGTGAGACATGGCCTCTCACTGAACGTGCGGGAAACTAATTCAACTAGCCAGGCTGACCGGTGAGCTCCAGGATCCACACATCGCTTCTCTCCCAGGGCTGGGTTTAAGATGCGCGCTACTACATGTGGCTTCTATGCAGGTCCCAGGATTCATGCTCCTAAGGCAGCTTGTCACTAAACCATTTCCCCAACCCCGCTGGTTGCTTTTGCCCATCTGCACTGAGGTGCGTATCTCTAGCGGCTGTCTGGGTGCCATATGTGTTGCTGAGGCAAATGGGTGCTCTCAGCTCTATATTCTCTTGAACACCACATGAGAGTGCTCCAGGCACAATCAGGTGAGGTTTTTCTCAATGTCCCCTTGAAATGTCTTCACTGGGCTATAGACTGTGCATGTCAAACCATTGCCTGAGGTTGGGCCAATGTGTCCACCAACCTACCATGCACAGCCTCCCATGGCTTCATGCCCTCGGGTACCTGACCAACCCAATGAGTCGTTTCTTTCCCAGTACACCTGCCTGGGGTCCTTCCCACTTTCATTGTCATGTCTCTGAGCTTTCAGTGAAGAAGCTTTTCCAACCTAGGAGGTCATCTCTGCTCTCACCCACTGCACCCTGGCACCTTGAACTCCCCAGCATGCTGGTTAAAGGAACTGTGAGTTAGTCACAAATGTGTCTGTCTCCCTTGCCTCTGTGATGGTTCCTGAAGGCAGGGCTACACCTCAGTTACCAGGGAGTCCAGCTAATGGATAGATGCCCCAAGCAATGATTTGTGTCAGTCTGGGGCACATAGGGAGGCCAGGGGCTGGATGGTGGGCACAGAGGTCAAATGCTCAGCCTGCCCTGAGGGATTGCTGTATGCAGTATTGAAAGGGGGAGATGAGACAGCGAAGAAAGAATTCAGGATCCCCCCTCCCCGCTCCATGGCAGTCTTCCCACTCATGAGGAGGGACAGCCAGGCTGAATGCAGACTACCCTGGTTGAAATCCAACCTGCATCCCCCACTGTCTGTGTGACTTTGGGCATGACACTGAACCTTTCTGTGCATATAATAGTTTTCTCATCTGCCAAGTTGGGAAAATATGAGCTCACTTCTCAGAGTTCTTTTACAAGGTTTAAATTAAGTGCGTTCTGATTTATAACATGTTTAGCATGGTTCCTGGCGTGTGACAGGTGTGATATCAATATTTATTACAGAAAAATGAAGGTGGATGGAAATCAGGCTGCTCTCTGGAGGGCTGTGGGGTGTTTTATCTCCTTGGGCCCCACATGCAATCTCTGGGGAAGACATGCTCACGGGGCCATCCCTGTCACTCTCCAGCAGTTTGTCCTTTTGCTTCTTCCTTACTGCAGCCTGAAGGGACGGTGTAGGTAGGTGTGTGAGTGTAGCACCCTCCCAACACAGTAGTCTGTGGAAGTTGTCCTTGGGTGCTGGACTGGGAAGTTCGGGGCTAGCTCAACTGTGATCCTGTCTTAGGAGGCCAGTGTTGAGGCTGCGTGTTGGTAGAGTTTGAGGAAAGTTCAGAAAGGCTGGGGAGGTCTGATAGGGCCAGGGAACTCAGTGACACAGCCCTGCAATAAATGACCTTGGTGCTGAAGCTCAAACCATTTATTTGGTGGAAAAGGTCCCAGAAAGGGGCAGGACCCTCATGAGAGCTTGGATCATAGTAGTATTAGAGAGCTCTGAGCAAACCGAAATGCTGTGGGGGTAGGGGGAAGAAAAAGGGACAGACCACAAAGATCTTCAATCAGCTAATTCCCTTCAGGCCAGAGTTCCTTCGGGCTGACCTGAAAATCCTGCCCCTGCAATGAGCCCTTAGCACCCCGCAGCCTGGATACATTGTTTCACTACTGCATTGTGCTGTACCTGGCAGGCAGTTTGGGAGAAACCTCTGGACAGCTTAGAATCCTTCCTGGGAAACTATAGGGACCCTGCTGTGGGTTGACACATCAAAGGGTTCTGCTACCATGGCAACAGAGCAGCAGGGCAAGCCCCAAATCAGAGCAGAAAGAGAGGAATGTCCCATAAAGAGGTGTGAGAGAAGTTTCTACAGGTACCCAGAGGGGTGGGGTTGGGGTNGGGAGGGTGGGCACAGAGTCAGTCTGGACTTTTGTCTTGGACAAACTGGATGGCCCTGGGTAGCAGTCTATCCCTCCCAGACTCAGTTTCCTCATCTGTGCTACAACGGAGCCACTGACAGCAGACAGGCAGGAGGCAGAAAGACTCCAGTAAGCAAACCATCAGCCATAGGGCAGGTGGCATGAGAAAGATTCCATTTGAATGGCACCGAGGACACACTTCCCGTTTCCAAAATCTGCTGCTTGGGCTGACTCCAACCTGTATGCTAGTCCCTGCCCCAGCCTCAGTCCTAGGATCTCTGGAGCATCCTCACTCCACCGCAGACACAGGGAACGATGCAGCCTTCTGGTCTTTGGGACACTCCAAACCTGGTCTCCAGTGACCTGCCCCAGCTCAAGCCTGCCCTGGGCTCTCCTGCCTCATTTTCTTTAGCCTCCTTCCCTGCTTTCCTGGGCCCTCTGTCTTCCCTGGCTGGTGGCAGAGCCATCCTCTGTGGGACGGGATGGACACACCTTGCTCCTTCCATTTTCACAAGGTACATGGCTGGTGATCAAAACTCCAAGGCAATAGTGCCACTGCAAAGAATTTATTCAGGGGTTCAAGGGCACAGAGGGTGGTGAGGGATCCCCTAGGGCACTGAGTGGGTGGACCATGTTCTTTTGTTAGTTATGCCTGACAGAGTGCCTGAGATACCAGATAGATACCTCCACACAGGTGTGGAAAAACCTGTCTGACTGGGTGCCCTGATGGCTGTCCCTCTGACCCACGGCACAACTGGTATTGGCCTACCTGTCATTCCTGCACCTTTCCAGGAGTGTGCAGAGTGGTACGGTCCGGTCTCCAGTCTCTTTCCTAAATGACATTTTGATTGCATGACTCCTCACTGGGTTGAAGAAAGCCCCAGTCCACTTCTACCTAAGCACAGCTGGGCATCTTATTTGCCTGAAGGACATAAACCTCTGCCCCTAGCTCATAGAACCACCATTTCTGGCTTAGTTTAAGAAGACACATGACATTTTGTAAAAAGCTATTCCCCTGATAATGGAGCAAGGGGTGTGGAGACCTCAGGGGCTTTTGGAATTTGCTATACTGAAATGACAGTAAATACCACCTGCCAGCCAGCACCCCACAAAGCCAAGCTGATATGTGTGAGGAGACACCAGGGGATTCAGGCTCCCCAAACTGGGACACCTTACAAAGGTCAGTGCAAGGTTTTGAACAAGACAATTAAAACCAACATATGCATACAGCGAAAAAGGGTCTACCATATATAGCCTGGGTTGGTCTTGACCTTGGATGCCCCTGCCTTCCCCTCTGTTGTACTGGGATTACAAACCTGGGCTGCCATGCCTGGCTCACAATGGATAAGTCACAAGACTTTTCTGTAAGGCTCTTTATCTTAACAACCAATGTCCAATACGGAATGTGTGGAAAGAACTTCATTGCTCAGTACCCTTGGCTATCATACGGTAAGCAGGAGCTCTATGAGTGTGCGTTCCTGCTCAAAGGTGGGACACAAGGCAGGTAATCTCTCACTTGAATGAGCAGATACACGGGTGCTTCCCTGGTTACGACAATAGACTCCTTCACGTAGCCCAACCTTTCCCCTTCATCCTGCATTTATTAGTACGATATCAAGTTGTTCCATGCTACCTTCGATTTGCCCTTCCTGAAATAACCTAAGCCTCAAATGGAAGGAGGCAGAGTTGAGTTGCGGAGGAAACCATGCGGCGCACAGCCCACCACAGTCATGTCTGGAAGTGCCCGTGGTGCCCCCTGCTCCCCTCCTGCTTTGACCTCTCACCTCCATGCTGTACCTCTCCACCGTCCTCCGCAGGGGGTCCACCGCCTGCCAACAGATCAGGATGCACAGGTCGATCAGCAGCATGCCCCCCACAATCACAAGCAGCTTCTGGTCTTTGATGATCTGCAGAGGGAAAGAGCAAAGGAGGCAGACATGAGAGCTGCCCAGACAGGAGGAGCTCAGCCCAGTCTTTGCTTGGCAGGCGAGGTCTTTCCTGAGCATGACCAGCACCTGAACACACACCTGGACTTGCTGGAGGCTGGCCTCTTTTAGTCTCTGCTCAACGGTGGATTCCACCCTCCAGGTCTTCATTGTGAAACTCCAGTCGCTAAGGTTTGGCAAACTACTTCCTCCTCCTCTCTCTTCCTCTTTCTCATTCTCCCCTTTTCTTCCCTTTCCCTCTTTTCTCCTCCTAGCTCCCCTTCCTCCTCCAGACACACTCTCCTGCAGCCTAGGCTGGCTTCCAGCTCCCTTTGTTGCCAGGAGTGGGTTTGAACTTCTGATCCTCCCGCCTCCACTCCACTTTCCATCTGCTAACAGGGAGGGGCCTGGGGGACAAACCTTGGCAGTGACCAGGCTCACCTGTATTTCACTGACTGCAGGTTTCGTCTTTACCGCCCCCCCAAACCTAGCCACCACATAAGCAAAAGCTAACGCGATGAAGTCCATCTGGAAAAGTCTAATGGGAAAATAAACAAAGCTGCAACGTAAGCTTGCTCGAGAAATATCGTCAGCTCTGACTTCTAAGGATTAAGGCTCTATTTTAAGGAGGAAATAATAACTGAGGAGTCTCACCATAGCTGAATAAAAACAAACAAACAAACAAACAAACAAACAAACAAACAACAACAACAAGTGCTGCTGATCAAATTCACAAGAATAGTTTTACCTGGGGATGGAACATGGGGCATTGCCCCCGCCCCTACTGCTGAGGCTTTGCGGGAATGTGGCCTAACCTTTGCCCTCTGGGGAGCCAGCAACTCTGTACCAGGCTTGAGAAAGTGTCTCAGGAACCTGAGGTTCAGGAAAGGCAGGAAGGAGCCTCTGCTTTCTGTGCTGGAAGTAGTGATGCATGCACCTTTTAGGGTGCTCCCCACTTTCCCACTAGTGGAAACCAAGCAGTTTCCCAGGACCCCATGCCTCTGGCATACCTTGTGCAAGCTCAGCTGACCTTAGGTGACCAAGAATGCCTCTTACTGGTGCAGTAGGGCAAATCCCTTTTCCCAGAAGGCTCAAGGAAGAAGTTAGGGATGACACTGGGTAGTGGACTCTGGGTGGAACCCTGGCTCCCCTTTTTCGCGGCGTGTGTAGTGACAGCCATAGGGACAGAGGGGAGGAAGGAGGCTCATGTTTCATCCTCTGAGGGTGGCATAGAGGAATGAACAAAGACCTCATCTTAACCCCAGCTGTTGCCAAATGCTTAACTTTATTTGGCTTCTGTTTCCTCTTTAATAAAGGGGGCCACTGACCCCCAAGTAACACAGTTGGTATTAGAATCAAATGAGATGAAGTGTGGAAAGCATTCATTGTGGGGTCTGCTTAGACAAGATGCCCAAGGAATGGTACCTGGCTACCATTATTCTGGGTTTGATCATTAGTGATGCTGTGTTTGTGTGTAGAACTGTGACACCTAAGGGCAAAATGTAATATTACATCTCAGCTCTACTAGACAATGATATCAATCTAAGGGGGACACATGGTGGAAAGGCCCTAAGGATAGGGGAAGAGGACATTTATAATTTCTTTTTGGAAATTATAAATGCATTATGCTGTGGGATAATGTTCTTGTACACTGTAAAGATTTGTCAGTTGCATTGGTTTAATAAAATGCTGATTGGCCAGTAGCCAGGCAGGAAGTATAGGTGGGGTGACCAGACTAGGAGAATTCTGGGAAGAGGAAAAGCAGAGACACAGTCACCAGTCAGACTAGAGGAAGCAAGATGAGAATGCCTCACTGAGAAAAGGTACCAAGCCACGTGGCTAAACATAGACAAGAATTTAGGTTAATTTAAGTTATAAGAGCTAGTTAATAATAAGCCTGAGCTAATAGGCCAAACAGTCTATAATTAATATAAGCCTCTGTGTGTTTCTTTGAGAGCGAATGGCTATGGGACCCAGTGGGACAAAAACTTCTGTCTACAGCATTATAGAGAGGAAGACTAATAGTGAAAGATTGAACAAACCTGCCTGCATACACCGCAGAATGACAAAGAAAATGATTCAAAACAATTCCAAGAAATAAAAACAGGGGAGAGAACAGACATGGTGCCACACTGGCTGCATGCAGAGCCCCAGAGAATACCTCTCAGTGCTCAGAAGAAGGTTTCTCTCTTCCTTTTTAGATTTCTCTTAGTAGCTGCCTCAAAAGGTTCTGCCTATGCTCATGACATCATCACCTGCTGCCTGTCTTCCAACACTCATGATATCATCACCTGCTGCCTGTCTTCCAACACTCATGACATCATCACCTGCTGCTTGTCTCCCAACACTCATGATATCATCACCTGTTGCCTGTCTTCCAACACTCATAACATCATCACAGGCTGCCTGTCTTCCAACAATCATAACATCATCACCTGCTGCCTGCCTTCCAACACTCATGACATCATCACCTGCTGCCTGTCTTCCAACACTCATGACATCATCACCTGCTGCCTGTCTTCCAACACTCATGACATCATCATCTGTTGCCTGTCTTCCAACGTTCATAACATCATCATCTGTTGCCTGTCTTCCAATGCTCATGACATCATTACCTGTTGCCTGTCTGAACTAGTGTGTCACAGTGCCACAATCTTTCTACATGGCTTCAAGGTACCAGCAGTGACCAAGTATTTGCTTCTAGATCTAAGTCTAACATGAATTAACTAGTTGCGATCTTGGATATGGCCCTGCCCCTCTGAGCCGCTTTCATATCTGTGACATGGTGTGATAAGCTTACAGTTCACACTTGATGCACAAAGTCTGGCTTATGGTGACTGCTCCACAGAGGCAGAAGCCGGCTGTCTTTTGTGAATGTCACCTCTCACCGCTGTTCTGAGCAGGAGTTGGGACACCCTGGAATTCACACACCACTTGCTTTTGTAGGCAATGTTTTATGGGAATGTAACCACACTTATCCATGTGCACATCTGTCCCTAGCTGCCTTCATTTGTCAGGCAGAGAAGAGTCCCTGCACATGAGACAGCAGGGCCCACAAGGTTGAAGCATTTACCACCTGGTTCTTTACAGGAGAAACCTGGCTGACCTCTGGTTTAAAAATGGGAGCATTCTTTACTGCTTAAAAACAAGATAAAAACAAAACCTTAAAATTAAATCTTTTTCAGACGAAGGCTTGTTCTGTAGCCCAGAATGGCTTTGAATTTGGGATCCTCCTGCCTCAGCCTCCCAGAAGCTGACATTACAGGTGTGTGCCATCACACGGGGCTTGACTTCAGATTTTTGTCTGGTCCTGACTGGTTTAGCAGGGCTGACACTCTGCTCTACAGTGCCCCCTTCCTAGGAAAAACAGTATGGGGGGCTGGTGTCACTTCACCCCACCCTCTCACCCTGCAGTCTCTCACAGCCAAACTGTCCAGGCAGCTGCTGGAAGCCCTCTGAAGGCAGTTCTATGGGTGAGCCAGGTAACTGTCTGCAAATGATCTCAGATGTTTCGTTGCTTGTGTTATCTTGTTGGGGATGGAGCTAAGATAAATTCGTCCTCAGAAAACATCTGCCCCAGCACAGAAAATTCCCTCCCTGGTTGGCTGCCTCCTTTCCACACTTCGCTTTGCTTTGTGCAAGGCAGAAGGAAGGCTGTCATGAGTTTATCCGTGTAAGACTTTATGATTGGTCTTTAGAAAAATAGTAACATGCTATGAAAATGCCGAATTTGGAACATGAAGTCACCATGTGTTGATGCTCTCTTTAATAGGCTCCTTTCCCTGAGTGCCTGTAACAATAGGGGCATGTGAGGTGAAGCCTGCATATATGTTTGGGAACAGCCCACTGCCCCAGG
>LOEQ01000135.1:722064-742613 GCA_001685075.1 Bramus lutescens | reverse complement strand
CCCCGAGCTATTCTGCTTCCAGGTTGATACCTCGCTACTTCTGGAGAGGACTCCAATAGCTGTGCATTTTACCAGCTTCTTCCTCAAACCTTCCTACCTATCACTTCTCAAGAGACACTTGCCACAACAGCTTCATCTATCTGAACTTCCAGTTTATAGGATTTGGGGCCAGGATTGGGAATATGAGTTAAATCTAACGATAATAGTGAGGAGGGTGGTGCTCATACCACACTCTCTTGCCTGAGTGGGGATGGCGCAGAGCCCTACAGTGAGTATCCAGGCTTCCTCAGAGACTGCTCATCAGGCCTTGAGCCTCCCTTGGAGCACCCAAAAAATTCCCATTGTTTGATATGCAAAGGGGGACAGGGGTAGCAACACCTCAGTCACAACCCTTACCCCAGGTGCTGGGCACCTGGGCCTCCTGCCATCTTCTGTCCTCATCTTCACCGACTACAGGTGAAAGGCATTCCCAGGGCCCAGCAAATCAGTGCTGAGATAAGCCCCAAGAGGGCTAGGCTTTCTACCCAACCCAGAGGCCCTTGACCCTCTGAGCACAACTGGCTTGGAATAGTTTTGTAGACTGTAGCTATGGCCAATTGTTCCCAGACATTTTCTTTGTGTTCTGCAGGTCTACGTGTGAATCAGTCTTAGGCTCGGAGTGCTTCCTGGAGGAGGTGGTTTGCAAAAGTGTGATTGGGAAGAGAAAAGGGAGGGAGATTTAGTTCCCACAATTTTTGCAGATTTTTTTCAATGGCTGAGCCAGCCGTATAAATCATTCGGGCAATTGAATGATTTGGCCACGAGGGGAAAATTAGAGAATTAATTTGGTGAGGCAGTTTGCAGCTCTAAGATCTCCTTAGACATGTGGAAAGGCTGTAGGGCACGGAGAAAAGACTATGTGCCTAGGTCTTGAGCCAAACACTACCAGGTGCAGCCCTCACTCAGGACTGGTTCCAGTAGCTGTGTAAATTGCAGGTGCTTAGGAAAAAGACACTAGGTGAATTGCATTTACTTTTCAGGAAATGGGTTTGACCTAAGCAATTACTTAAACAAACAAACAAACAAACAGAGCTCAAAGCCTCCAAGTTCCTCTTTGGCAAGCAGAAAAAGAAGCAACATCAGAGCAAAGCCCATTCCCTGGAATTGCCCTGCTCCCTACAAGTCTGTGGGTAATACAATGCGGTTGTGGGGACAACGGCAAAGGACTCATGTCCCATGGACATATGTGGGGGCTCCCCCAACGCACACATGCTTCTAGCTTTGGTCCAGCCTCTCTCATGACAAGGCAGGAACTGGGTTCAGTGATTTGCTATGGAAACTGGCAAAGGTCATGATCAAGGCGTGGTGGCCTGGCTACCTACAGCTGAGCACAGTACCTCAGAGTGAGGACTTCCTGGGGAGAGCCGAGGGTGCTCAGTTATGCAAAGTAACTGACACAGAGCCTGATGCAGATGGGACAGGCTATGTCCCATGGACAGCAGACCCCTGGTGACACTAGGAGTCATGGGAAGGGTCAAATGGATGATGTGAGGGAGGGGCTTCCTAGGCTGTCATGTGCTGTACCAATGGGAGCCTCTGTGACTGAACCTGCAGGTCCTTTTCACCAGCACTACCTAAAGGTATTGAGAGTAGGGATGAGAAGCTGGGGACTCTGGGGTCTTCTGTGTCATTGCTGGACTTACAAGGTGATGATCATGTCCAGAGCGCTAACAAGGTCCATGGACTTGGACTTCCCATTTCTACTTTATTTAACTTAGCCCTCCAGCAATCCAGATTGCCCCTCCTTCTCCCTCTGTGTGTGCGCATCCTAAGTCATCTTAATGACTAGGTAGCCCACTTCAGGAACCCATTCAAAAATTTTAGTGCTCCCAGAGAATCTGCCATGCTGATGGTGGAGCAAGGACCTGGTCCATCCAGAAAGCATTCTCCCAGCATGGGACAGGGCTGCTTACTTCTGGTTTCGGTTCTTGATGTTGAAGAAGAGGAAGGCGCTGGCCATGATCATGCCGAGGATGGTGAGGGCCGACAGGATGCTGTACAGCGGAAGGGAGATCTTTCGCAGCTGTTCCAGGATGATGGTCTTGTCCTTGGGTGGCTCAGACCCTGCAAGGTCAAGGAGAAGCTTTCAGATCCTGGTGCTGTCATTCTCCAAGGACGTTCAGCCTCTGTGTTCTTCGTATCTGGCCAAACACACACAACACCTGTACCCCACACCAGGCCTGTCGACCCACTAGGTGAGAGGCTCTAGTGACTACCCAGCCTGCCCAGCAGAAGCCTGAGCCAGGACTTATTTCTTTCTCTAAATAGAATCAATAAGGGGTCTGCGATGCATTTAACAGCCATTAGAAGACTAGAATTTGATTTGGTCTAATTACGCTGTTGAAAAACAATCACCATTTATCCCCGAAGGTAACCATGTCTGGGAAGGCAGAGAGGTACCGCGGGGTNCCTGCAAAGAACTTGGCACAGGTCTCAAGGACTCGGCTCCTACCTGAACATGATAAACGATCTTGCTCACTAGGGCAGACACCTGGCCTGTCAATTCTAGGGTGACAGATATGTGCTCCTGCTGCAGATTCTCAGCCTCAAGGTCATTATCACAAAAGCTCTTTGGTTTTCTATTTCCTAAGACCTGCTAACTGTGGGAGGTGGAAGCTAACCCCCTCTCACATGGAGCCGGGGCCAGGCTGAAGCTACGGGGTTCCCATTTCTCTCTGTGCCTGCCAGACTGCCTGCCTCATTCTTCAAGGGCACGAGGAACTCAGGGGGTGGGCACTGAGAGGCTCAGAACAAATGCATTGTCCTGCATGGCTACCTGTTTGCTCTCTTAGGTGACCTTGTACGGGCTGGTCTGGGATGGAGGGAGGCAGAAGCTCCCCCACCCTGGCTTCCTGAAAATCCTCTTCTCTCATGTGCTATCTCAAGACAGGTGTCTGCTGTGAAATTATAAACCGTCAAGACCTTTCTCTCCAGTGGACAGAAGTGAAACCTGCTAGATGCAGAGGAGTGGCCAAGACTGGAGCCCTGTCAAGGATGATGGTGACCCGGTGGCAGAGCCTCAGTTAGGCCTCCATTTGCAGGGAACAAGCTAGGGTACAGGCAGGCAGCAGTGGAGTGAAGAACTCGCCGCCTCACCTGGGCTGGAAACCTGTGCTTGCAAGTTCAAATGTGTGTAGAGACAGCGGAGATCTCGTCTAAGAGACCTAGAAAAACTGTGGGTTCTAAAGGATCTAGGGATGGTCCAGAGTGTTAAGGAAAAGCCTCAAGGAGGGAGGGAGTGAGAGAGAGAGAAATAGACAGACAGACAGACAGACAGACAGACAGACAGACAAATAGACAAATAGACAGATAGATAGAGAGATCCATGAGAGGAGAGGCCCAAGGCAGACAGATAGACAGACAGCATTTTCCACTTCCAGAAGCCAGAGCTTCATACCCAGGAACTTCCCAGAATGTGCTGTGCTGGGTCTGGCTCAGGGGGTCTTCCTGCTCCCAAACTCAAGGACAGCCCTTAGGGTTCCTGGCTGGAAATAAGCCCCTCTCAAGGCCCTGAGATCTGGATCAATGATGATATGATTACTAGTGAGTCTGGGTCTATCATTCAGCTACAACTTCACCATCTCCTCCTACACCATCTCTTCACACACAGCTTCCTCACTCCAGCTCCCTTCTCTACAGAATGGCACCTCCACTAAGTGCATCTCAGCTAGAATCACGGGAGCGTGATGGAGATGCTGAACAGCTGCGCTAGATGCAGCCCTGAATTTTGTTTTCGTTCATTCCTCATTCATCCATCCACCATTGAGAATCACCTCCCATCAGTCAGGCTTGATGCCGGACATTAAGGATACATAATGAACAAGATACAGTTTCTGCCCTCGGGGGTGGGGGTACAGCCTTAGGGAAAGAGCAGATCAATATAAGGCAACACCAATTTCTGAATGCTGGCTTCAGGATCATGCAGAGACGAGAGATGAACAGATGGAGGCTTTAATGTATGGACGCTCAGCTTATCCACACACTATAAATAAGATATAAATATTAGAGCCTTCTCAATCGACTCATCCATCACCCTTATGGGTGGTGGGTTGAACAGTCTTCTAGGTGTTTTGTGACTTCTAGAGCTAGTAAGTGGCTGGCTGGCAGGACTGAGACCCAGATCTGCCTGGCTCTAAAGCTTATTGGGGCAAACAGTTCCTGTGGATGCAGCCTGGGGTGAGCATCCCCCAGGCTCTCAGGCATAGGATAATCTGAGTACCCAGCAGGCAGCAGAGAACAGCTCCCCAGGATGGAGTCAGGAGATGCTTCCTAGAGTAGGGAGGGGGAAGCAATTGTTAGAGGGTGAGAAGAGAGGCTGGTGGTCACCAGATGAGAAGGAAGGCTGCCCGGGACATAGCCTGGGGATAGGCACCAAGGTGTCCCAACATTGGAGGAACTGAATCCATTTGGCCAGGCAGATTTCTGAGAGAAGATGGAGAACTGCAGACAGGACCCCTCATGGATGTCTTAGGGACACAGCACAGAGCAAGGCGCCTCCCTGAACCCTGGGACCACAGCGAAAACGCGCTTTGCTATCAGCCTGTGTCTTTTCTTTACTTTGTACTTGATACTTTCTCTCTATTATCTTCCCCAGTGCTGGGGGCAGAGCCTGGGCCTCCTGCGTGCTGGGCTGGCACCCTATCAGGAGCTCAGTACCCAGAATCCTTATTCCAAAAGCCCCCCTCTCCTCAGTCTAGGAGCAGACAGATCTCTCATGTTATCAGAACTCTAGAAGTTAGGACAGGCTGTGTCCTTCACAGGTGGTGTGAATTTGGGGTGACAACACGTCTGAGCTCTTTTCTGTTTCCTTTTTTTGGCTTTTCCAGACAAGGTTTTTCTGTGTATCCCTGGTTGTCTTGGAACTTGCTCCATAGACTAGGTTGGCCTCGAATTCACAGAGATCCACCTGCCTCTGCCTCCCCAGAGCTGGGATTAAAGGCGTGCTCTTTTATACAAAAAGGCAAACCCATTGATTTTCAGGGGGGATGTGAACTATAACATGCCACACTGTACCCGGTGTTGTTGGCTCCCTCAGGTGGCATGGGGAGGATGGCCGACAGTGGAGGACACACTCAGGTGACACATGTGGACACTAACTGAATCTCTGCGCTGTTCTAGGAGCTGAGGTCTATAGATCCATAGATGGACACGACCAAGTCCCACCTAAGGCACCATAAGAGAGCTCCGTCTAGTCGTCTTGGGTTTAATGATTAAGTCTGGGCCCAGAAAAATTCCTGATGGCCTAATATGATTTAAGCGAAAATTGTCTGGGTGCCACAGACTTCCAGTTTCCTCAACTGCTATCCAGAGACTAGGCTGTTGGTCCAGTCTACCTATCAATGTATCCCTCTGTGCATCTATGCTTTCGTCACTATTACTCATCCATATCTGTATGCATATATGCATGCATGCAGCTATCCATACATCCATGCAGGCCTACTAGTTCATCCATGTGTCCATTTATGCATCCAGTTACTTATGTAATCATGCATTCATCCATTTATCCATATCTATCTATCTACCCTCTTATCTATATACCCACCCAACTCATTTCCAAGCTTGTATCTATCCTATCTACTTATATACTCAGCCACCATTCACCAACCTATTCTTTTATCCATCCATACATCCACCCACTTATCCACCAACCCACACATTCATCCATATCCATCCACTCATCCATTTACCCACCTACTCATCCATACATCTATGTATCCATTTACTTAGACATCTACTTGATGTTTTAGTTTTTTTCATTAACTATCAAGTTTCCAACATGCCAGATCCTGGCTGACAACAGGAATTTAGAGAGAAATAGAACTCAGAAAGGGGCTCATGGTCTCTTCTAATATAAAGCAATGGTGCTCATAGAAAAGGCAGAAACAGAAGACAAAAGACCAGAAGCAAAGGGAAGGGAGCGATTAGCTCCCAAACTCCACAGGTTCACCCAGGAGCTGGACCCCACAGAGTGGGTGGGGATCTATGCTCAGTGAGTGAGTAGTTGTGTTGAGGAGGCTCTCTTGGCCTCACAAAGCCAAAGATGTTGAGCGCTTGGCGTGCCCTCTGGGAAGTCCACGAGCCTTACCCTGGAACCTGATAGTGTCGTTGATGATCTCCAGCGTGTCAGCCACTGCATTGTACTCGCCCACCTTCACCTCTTTTTTGTCTGTGGAGAACAAGAGACAGAGGCCTGTCAGCTGGGGTCCCAGGCTCTTGTCTGGGGGTTCTCATGGACCCTGGCTGTCCGCAGTTTCCCCTTCTTCTCATACCAAGTCCAGTTAGGATCACAAAGCTTGTCACTGTCCTGGGCTGGCAACTCAGCAGGTGTCCCCCTGTGCTGCATCCCTCAAGATGGGAAGCCCATTTCCTCCAAAGGGACTCTGCATGATCACCCCTCCCTCCTGCTCACTGGTGACTTCTCTCGCTTAGTTGGCATTATCTCAGGACAGTATGGGCTACTTCTTCCTCTGTCTCAGGACAACTTAGTAGACAGAGAGCACAGACAGAACATTCCCTTGATGCCAGCCCCCAGCTCCCCTGAACTTTATTCTATTTCCCCTGGGCTGCACCCACAATCTCCTGAAGACCCTGATAAGTGAGGACCCCAAAGCACTGTAGGCATTCCACCACCTCTTCATTCATTCTGGACAGGACCAGCCTGCGAGTGCATCCTGAGGCAGAACCGGGATGGTTCAATAGCCAGGCTACTCTCTCAAGACATTGAGCAGTACCGCAATACTCTTGTTTTCTTGCATGCCTGTTCAGTGTATTCTCTGGTCTCACTAGTCAATTCTGGATGCCTTCATCCTCGTTATTATTTCTTGGTTTTAGTTTACTGTATTGGCCATTGTCAAGGATAAAGATGGCAATGACTGGCTTAGGAAGGTATCAGGAAAAAAGGTTTTCCCAAGTAACATAGGACACTGGGTGACAAATGGTGGTTCCTGTGTGACAGTGTTGAGGTGGCGGGACCTTTAAGAAGAGGCCTGGTGGGAGGCATTTGGGTCACTGGAGGTGTCCCTTTTTAGTGATATGGACACCATTCTAAATGGGTTGTGGTTTCTTCTGTGAGAGTGATCTGATGGGAGGGTGGGTACCTGCTGAACTGGGTGCTAAGCAAGTCTCTTTTCTTTAGAAAATACTCAGCCTCAGGTATTTTGTTACAGTAACAGATAATGACCAACAGTGGCTAGATGTAGGCTCCTTTATGTCTATTCTCTGTATGGTACCTTCAGTGCATGGTGAAGGGGCTCTTAGTGCTGCTTTGCTGGCAACAAAACTAAGTCTTGAGAGTTGGCCATGGCTTTGTCTAAGGCCCCAGCAGCACTAGGAACAGAGCTCTGTTCCAACCCTGGGCTTTTCTCATGGCTCCTGCTCTTCCTGACTATGATGCCGTGATGAGATTCCTGAGTGACGGCTCTGTGCCTGGCTACAGAGTGGCTGGCTCCATGGCTCACCACTAGAGAAGCTCATCTACTGCTCTAAAGCCACCAAGGTGCAGGTGGGACCCCGAAGCTGCAGACTCCAGCCAGCCAAGTGTCCAGAGCTTGTAAAGGGAACCCAAGGAGACCCCAGGGAGACAGAGCCTGGACTGAGTTGGCAGAAGTACAGAAGCCCTGCTCATCCCTTGTAAGCATTTGGGAGGCAGACTGGAGGATTTCCTAGGCCACACTTCTCCCTGCTTCCTAGACTTCAGGGAAAGAGGATGGTAAAAGTCGCTGGGGAGGGGATCCACACCATGCAGCTGGCTGCTGCTTGCTTGGGTCACCTAGGTCTTAAATGTCATATTAATACACTCTGTAAGGGGCTCCGGGTTCCCCGTTGTCACCCTTGGAAGTTCTGAGTCCCACAGGCTCCCCAGTCAGCTCCCATCACCAGGAGGGGAAGGCCCTGATTTATTTATGCAGCATGGGGAGGCAGCATATGAAATATGCAGGCCCATTGGAACAAACCCTAAGGACTGGGGAAGTGGCACTGCAGGGACCCCATGGTGCCCACGGTCACACAGTTCGCCTTACAGACTGCTTAGAGTAGCTTTGAGGTTCATGAGCAGAACATTTACCAAGCACCTCACCGCTGGCTCAACTAACAGGAAATGCTAGTTATTTAACCCATGAAGAGAGCGAGTGAGCCTTGCTGGACTCAGACACTCACTCCATACGATCTCTTACTGCAGCTGATGTCTCTCCTTCATGCTTTCCTCATCTCCAACTAAGTTTATTTATTTATTTTTTTTAACACAGTCTCACTAAGTTGCACAGGCTGACTTTGAGCTTCTAAGTTGCCGAGGCTGGCCTTGAATTTGTGCTCCTATTGCTTCAGCCTGCCTGGCCCTTGGGATCACAAGCATGTACAAGACGCTTGCCCTTTTCTGTTTTTCCATCCACTGGCTATGTGTCAGCCTGACACAAAGGCAGCCCTTGTAGCAAACGTCTTTTATTTATTATGATTAGTGTGTAGGTGTGTAAGAGTGAGGGTCAATTGTTGGGAGTCGGTTCTTTCCTTCCACAGCGGGTTTTGGGCAGCAAATTCAGGCTGTCAGTCCGACAACGGCAAATGATTTTACCCACTGAGCTATACTGAAGGCCCAGCACTTCCAGGTCTTCTGCCTGGACCTCTGTCCTAAAAGCATGTGGCAATTCTACAGATCCATGTTGGGTATTTTAAACCAGGGCTCACAGACAGAGGTGTCTGTGTACAGCCTGGAAACAGGACTATCCCAGCAGGGGTAGGGGCCATTACAATGGCTGTCACTGGTCCCCTGTCCCCATGCTTGACTGTGTTTGCTATCAGCTCTTTCTCCAGCAGCGTTGAGTGGTTCTGGTGGTTCTCAGCCTTAGTGGGGCCTTAGAGGCCTAGGGTTCTGAAACATTCAGATTTCTGGGTACCAGCCTATTCATCATAGAACCCTAGATGTTAAGAAGTAGATCCTGTGGTGGTGGTGGTGGGTAGTGTTTTCTAAAAGCTCCCAAATCTGACCTAACCACACAGATGGCGTGGAGAGCCACTGAGCCACACTCTGGACTTTCAGTATGGACAATCTCTGGTTCTTTTTTATTTATTTATTTATAATAAATAAATAAATAAATAAATAAATAAATTTTTTTGTTTTTTGAGACAGGGTCTCTCTGTAGCTTTGGAGCCTATCTTGGACTAACTAGCACTTGTAGACCAGGCTGGCCTTGAACTCACAGAGATCCACCTGCTTCTGCCTCCCAAGTGCTGGGATTAAAGGCATGCACCACCACCACCTGGCTTCAATTTTCTGGCTCTTAGAGGCTAAAAATATTATGAACCAGAACAAACCTAGCTTTTCTGACATTCTCTTTAAAAAGGTTCGTTTTCACTCTTATCTTTCTTTCTAAACCTTGAGTTTGGGAACCTAGAGAAAATAGAGCCCACTGGCAACATTTTGGATGCTGAAAAACGTCCAGTTTGAAAATAATTTCTGGCTGTGAGGCAAAGAGTGTCCAGGAGTCAGTAAGACCAAGGCTTTAACAGTAAGTGACACGGCCTCCTCCCTGGGCTGCATCCTCCAGGCAGGAGGATAAGCTGGCTCTATACTCCATTTGACATGGTCTCTATCCCATCCTCGTATGCTCTCGTCCCCCATGCTCCCTGTGACATGGTCTCTATCCCATCCCCCAAATGTCCGTTCTTACTTGATCCTAGTTTGAAGGAGGCAAATATATGTGTCGAAGTTAAATTATTGGCCTGCTAGAGTGGTGAATCCCTGTAATTTAGAATTTAGGAGCTAGAACCAGAAGGATCACAAATTTGATGTGGGCTACAGGCTAGGCTGCAAAATCAGTTCCCGAAAGCCCAATGGAGGCTTTCTCTCTGTGGAGATGGTGTCAGAAACAAAACAAAGCAGAAAGAAAGGAAGACCCAACTATCACAAAATTCAAAAAATGCAGAGCAGAGAACCTTATAATGGGGGGCGTGGGGGTGTGTACACCCAAACTTAAAATTTCTGTTCCATAAGGACTTGAAATTTACAGAGCAGAGGCAGACCAGGTGACACTTTTAAATTCTAAAGCTGATGAGGGTCAGAGGGTCAGAACTGTCAGTTAGCAAATGGCTCAGGCTTAATATGTAAGGGAGCTGACCCTGAAAGCCAATGCATAACTTAGTTAGGGAGAGGGGAGGAAAAAAGAGGGAGAAGGAGGAAAAGAAGAGGAGGGAGGGAGGGAAGGAGGGAGGGAGGGAGAAGAGACCAGGGAACACCACAGGCAGGAAGGAGGGGCATAGGCATCCCTGCGCTAGTGGCATGAAGCAATAGGCACAGAAGTCTGACAGACATATGCACATTTAAGGTGCACATAGTCTCCGACCCAATGGCCCTCAGAAGTCCCAGTTGAATCTATAAGGGGACATATATAAGGCCTTACTATTCACGAGGATACAGAGTTTAAGATAAGCTGGTGCTTGTAACTGGGGAGGGGGGTGCGGGATGGACGTATCCATGGAGACAGTGAAGGGTTCCCACCAAGGAATCAGAGGTATATTTAAAAACAGTGTGGTGAGTGTAAAACAATAGCAACCACAAGAACGGGGAAAGCCAAAAAGTCACATAACCCCGTGGCATTGAGGCAAACTCATGTTATTCACACAGAAAATGGCAGTTCACGTTGGGGGAGGACACACAAAGGCAATATTCTCACTAAGCAATGAAGGTGTGGGTCACCCACTGGGGAAGCAGGGTATGGTGGTAAGTGAGTGGAACAAGGGTATGAACAAGCCAGAGGGTCTTTCGTGTGCCACTGAGAAGCGTGAGGCAAGGTCACACTTGTGGTCATTGTTGAGAATGGCCAGGAGAGAAGCTACCAGCAGCTGTGATGACAGTCCCCCACACCAGTCACCTAGCCAGACATACGACTGCAGCATGTCACTGAATACTCAGTCACTCTCCCAGCAAGGGACACAACTGTCTTTTATTTCACTATTTTTAGATAAATTCTGAAGTGAAATTTCAGAGCAATTAGGCTACACCGCCTGGAAAACAATGAATGTTTTCACATGAGACAAATGAGCTGCCCATCCATGGAGGTATTCAAGCAGAGGCATGGAGAGTCGGGGCTCCTTGTAACACACAGAATCTGCAATTCTATGAAGCACAATGCCTTCTGTCTTCTGGGCCCCCTTAATTGAGGGGGTTTCTCATGGATAGTGAAGGCTGGGAAGTCTTTAGGCTGGGACAACACCCTGGTCCCAGTAAGTCCACCTTCACTAGTGTCCTGTCCCTGCTGACCCACGACCCTGCTAGAGTGTGCTGAAGTTCAGGGGACTACATCTCCAGTCTTACCGAAGCCAATGTTTGAATCCGCGGAGCCTTTCAGACTGTGGGTGGTGAAGGGCATGACAGTGTGTGTCATGAGACAGGAAAGGACATTAAAGACCAGCCTCAGGAGTCTCCAATCAGGGCCAAACTGTCCTGAGAGTTCTCTAGTAGGTTCTGGGACGTGTCTTCCCATCTTTAAGGGCGCTGACATTTGGACAGAGAGATTATGAAGTCCCTGGACCGGGGGCAGGAACTGCGTCTTATCCAGCTTGGTTGTCCCCTGGAGGGCACAGCAAAGCACCAGGCAGACGCTGGGGATGGGAGACGCTGTGTCCGCATCTGTGCACCCAGAAGACCAGGCGGTAATTAAGGGTGTGCTTGGGAAGGAGGGGCTTCCATTGCTTGAGGTACATTATAAATGACAATTATAGCATTAAGAGCCTGTAAGATCCCATCCCTTTAGATGAGGTGGGCAGACACCAGCCCCAGAGGCCATCCTTTATATCTCATGGAAGCCACCATCCGTCAGTCTCACAAACGGGCCTAATGAAGGCAGGCTGCTGGGAGCAGATGCCGGGCCTTCTATGGGAATGCCAAACAAGTCCTAATCACGCCCTGCTTGGCTTCCTCCCTGCTACACATTCTCAGCGCTACTTAGAAGAGGCAGTTACTGGGGATCTTTTTTTCTCTTAAAGGGGAGAAAAAAGCTACTTTTCCAATATTCATTTCCATCCACACAGAGCTCAGGAGAAGGCAGAGTGGGTGGAGGATGAGCAGGAAATGGGCAGGATTGGAAATGGGCACAGCCAGGGTGGGTGTGGCTCTGCAGGATGGCCTCACCTGCCATCTAGGGTGTAGAGCTTACTGCCCAGCAAGGACGGGCACATACACATGAGCTATGTGGAGGAGGGTCTAGGATATGGTGATGGGGGCATGGCCAGTGGGGCGGTCAAGGGAGAGGAGAGGGGCATGAATGGGCAGTAGTAGGATTCTACCTGGACAGCTAAGGCTGGAGCTGCTATTACCTTAGGGGAGGAAAGTCAGCATTCTCTGGAGGTATTTTATCCAAAGTGAAGGCTTCTGGGTGTTTGTACCTAGACGCTATCGTGGCTCTGGGTTGATCCCAGCATTAACTTCCCAGACAACAGGACCGACTCCTGGTTCCGCAGGAGGAGGAGGAGTCACTGGTCCTAGGGGGATGATGCTTGACTTGTTCTGGGCTGGACCACAAACCTGGTCCTTACCGTTTGCTGTGCTGTCTGCCCTATGAGTTCAGGTATGTTCAACCCACAGCTGCTGAAGCTGATGCCACACTTAACATATGAGAAAGAAGAAGGCAATAAAATCAGCATGCACGGCTACGATCAGGGAACTCACATTTTACAAAGCACCTTGCACGAAGGATATAATTTGAGAACTAGAAACATGACAAAAGGATTTAGTTGCCATCATTCGAAAAACAAGCATATTTGCTAGGGTGCTTACTTTGTTCAGCCAATGAAGAAGACTTAACAAATGGGAAAATAATTACATTTGCCTAAGATGACACCTTTTGTGCACGCTAGAGAGCTGACATGTGTTTCAATTACCTGCCCTGGGAAGATGAATGAGCAAACTACGCAGTCGCATTAGGAGGAGGCAGCCTGAGAAACACCTCTCCAGACTGATGGGGAGCCTGCTGGGATTCGTTGGAAAGAATCTGAAGAGCTTACTTTAATTCTGGCTTTCCCTGGAATGACTGTGGGATCTGCTTCCCTTCTCGTCAAGACGCCAAGAAGAAGCGTTCTTACGAATGGTCTCTCCAGTGGGGCGGGCAAACCACAACCATAAGGACAGAGACAACTGTCTCAAGGAGTGTCCAGCCCTGCTCCTCCATGTGCCCCAGGACTCTGATGAGCTACCACGCCTCTCTGAACTGTGTTCTCACCACACGTGGAACATGGTTGGTGTGGTGTCTGAGCCCCACCTTAACTCCGGTAGCAGCAGCCAAATCCACCAAATGGATTGGTTCCTGCAGAACACCAAGTGGTAAACAAAAAGTGTGTGCATGGGGGAGGGGGGCGGGCAGAGGAAGTGCAAGGTGTAATAAAACAGAGGCTAAGGAGACACACCGGACTTGTGCGATTGTTGGACCTCGTGAGGGTTCTCCATTAAACTGTCAACTCGGAATGGTTGGAGGACTGACGGATAGGGCGTGGAAAGACATTAAGAACTGTGGAACGTTCCTGTAGGTACAGCTATGTCCTCCAGAAGAAATGCACACCGAAGGATTTATATATTGAAATGAGCTAATGTCTAGAAGTGGCTTTGCAATGGCTAGCAAAAAGTGGGCGGGTGGGGGTGAGCCAAGACAACGTAAGACTGGCAAAGGGCAGGCAGTGGCTTTGGCTGGGGGATGGAGATGCGGGGGTCTTTACATTGGCCTGTCTGTCTTGGGGTCTGTTGAACACTTTTGTGATCAAATCCTGAAGTGATGCAGCCTTCTCGGCATAGTGCTATTGGCTTACCCACGCTCCCCTTTCTGAAAGTCTAGGAGTTACGGGAGGTAGGGTAGGCTTGGGGAGCTAGGCATGTGAGAAACAATTTTTCACACAGCTGTAACTCATGCTGTCATGGGGAAGCGCTTCCTATCGACTCTTGTTTTATCTGGAATCTCATATCAGATTTCCATCTCTTCTGATGCCTTTTATTGCAGAAACACAACATCCCTGAATATAAATGCCGTCAGCTGGAAAGAATAAGCATCAAAAAGCCTACCTTGAAATTGAGTAAATTTAATGGTTCCCATTCTCTCTCCATTCCGGAACACAACTTGACCCTAAAAACAAAACAAAACAAACGAACGGGAACAAAAGAGAAATGTCACATTAGCTCACTGAAATCTTGAACGGCGTGATGTGGCTATTAATACTGGAGAGAAATCAGCTCCCATTGGAGGCAGACACCAAAGTCAAACTCATCGTCTACACGTTAGTTGTGACTTTATCTGCTTAATATGCGAGGATCACAAAATCAATAATGGAACTGTTGCCGAGACAGCATTGTCATTAGCACAATAATTATGGAATGCCCACATGGCTGTGTTGTCATGGGACAAGGTCTTCTCGTGGGTTGAAGGCAGAAGTGAGGCTTCTGATGGTGGGTCCTGTGAGTACTCAGAAAGATATAGGGCTTCTCTGAGGCTGTTTGGTTGGAGGACCATCAGAGTGCTGGAGGGTGGAGGGATTCTTTTAAAAAATTACATCTATGATAGATAGATAGATAGATAGATAGATAGATAGATAGATACATCTACTTACCTATAGATCGGTGTGTGTGGTTTAATATTAAGGATGGAGAATGTTTTGGAAAACTCATCCTGAGGTGATGTCAGCCCCAATTATAACTGGGCTATGATGCAGCTCGAAATTAAGCATCTCCATCCAGCAAGACCTGACTACTGTCACAGGCAGCTGAGCGCCTCTCATTAGGGACTTGGGGGCTAAAGATTGCTGTCATCTCCAGCATCTGCCTTGATGGTTCCCATATGCTTGGCTGAGAACACTAGGGATTAAAGAAGCCACATCAGTTCTTTTTGCCCACTGTGGTCCCTGATAGAATTCTGTAACCATGGAAGGAAACTGACAAGGAGAAACTGATACGCAGCCTGTCACTGCATCTTGACAACTAGCTTAGGTGGTGTGGGTGATGCCTCCTTTACAGATCAAGAAACTGAGACTAAGATGGGGAAATGGTTCAGTGGATAAAGCACTTGTCCTAGTGTAGGAAGCCTTGAAGAACAAAGAGATCCTGCCTCAAGGTGAAAAGTGAGGACCAGTACCTAAGATTGCCTCAGCTTCCTCATGAACACACACACGCACACGTGCACGAACATGTATGTGCATGTGTGCGTGGGGAAGCGTGTAAAGAAAAGAAATGGAGAAAGGCTAATGTGCTGATTGCAAGGTCATTGCAAATGAGGCTGGAATCCAATCCCAGGTTCGTCTTATTTGTTTAGAAGTGCCAAGGACCAAACGCAGGACCTTATGGCTCTGAGGCGAGTGTTCTACCACTGAGCTACATCCCGGACTGTATTTCATTAAGACCCATACTACTTCACTACTGTTGCTTCGGCTCCAGAAACACATGCCTCCTCCTCTTGCTATTACAGTGAAATTCAGGAAGGAAGCTGTTTCCATGGTACCCTGCTTCCCTCTTCCTGCGATGCACCTGCCCTGCCAGGACAACAGTACTGCGCATCCACTTCATTCTCAGGAGAAGGTCCTGGGAGTATCTTCTGTAGGGGAAATCCACGGGGTGGGGCTCCATGGCTTGGAGAGCAAAGAGGATCCCGCAATGTGTCCTCAGAAACACCTTCCCATGCCACTTTGACACCTTTTTGAAGTCCTGATGACAGCTGTGAGCGCCACCAGTTTGAAACTGAACACCCACCCAATTCCACATTCAGGTGGCAGTAAGCAATTCCCTAAAGTGTGAAAACACTTCAACGGAAGGTGAGACAGGAGCTGTGATTTTATTTCTAGGGATGATTGGAAATCTCAGAACACCTTCCAAAAGGATCATGTTTATGCAAATGGACCACTTTACCTGGGTGGGAAAGATGCAAACAGCTCTCCACAAGGAGAAAATGGGAAAAAAAAATCCCCCAAGGGCAGAGCCCTAAATTCTTTACTGATTTCGTGCCAGAATCTGAAGAATTCCAAAGGCATTTAGGTCTACAGTGCCATGTTCTATAGATTCTGGTGCCGTTAAAAAGTGCGTGGGAGGGTGTCCTTGTCCAGATGAAGTCGGTGGAACAGGGGCAGGGGTGGAAAAAATATTCTCCCTCTGATTTTTTTTTAGTATTGTCTTTTTTTCCCTTTTGAAAAGATTTATTGTTTCTTTCAAATCATGCGCGCGCACGCGCATGTGTGTGTGTGTGTGTGTGTGTGTGTGTTGTCCATCTGCCCCGTCTACATTAGTGTAGGTGCTCACAGGGGTCAGAAGAGGGCATCAGATCCCCTGGAGCTGGAGTTCTAAGCAGTTGTGAGCCTCCCAAAGCCTGGGAACTGAACTCAGGTCCTTGGCAGGTGCTCTTCACTTCGGCCCCATCTTTTCAGTCTTCTGTTTTCTTCTTGAACAAAACTACTCCATTTTGAAGTAAGACTTGCCATGTTTTATTTTACCAGCAACAGATGATTTTAATAGCAGGAATTCACCTCTTACTTTAATGTTTCAGGAAACACGGAGGTAGGAGAGCAAGACCAGAGTCTCACAAGCCAGGTTCCATCTCCTAGGAGAAGACAGTCTGGTCACTATCCCTGAAATACAGCCCCTTCTAGCTCCTGATAGGACACAGGCAGGCAGGGGCGGCTCCTGATCGGACACAGGCACTCAGTGGGCGGCTCATGATAGGACACATGCACTCAGAGGGGCAGCTCCTGATAGGACACAGGTACTTAGTGGGCGGCTCCTGATACACAGTCACTCAGTGGGCGGCTCCTGATAGGACTCAGGCACTCAGTGGGCGGCTCCTGATAGGACACAGGCACTCAGTGGGCGGCTCCTGATAGGACTCAGGCACTCAATGGGCGGCTCCTGATAGGACACAGGCACTCCGGGGGCAGCAGTGGTCATTTTCATTTAAATGCTCTTAATAGCAGAGAGATGAAAGAAAAAGATCTGAGACGCCAGGAAGCTGCCAACACTTGGGAAGAGATTTTCAACTCCCAAATGACATCACTTGGCAAGAAGTTAACCAGGTAGCCTCAGCCTCCCAGAAGGGTCATCCCCAGATGACAGAACCACAAACCTCATGAGCCTCCCCACAAGAGGGTGGTTTATCCTTAATAGGGATGTTTTTTGATTGTGATAGATGGTGTGGATGATACACTGATAGCGGTTGACTCCTGATGGTCTGTCTGTACCAGAGAGGAGGCCCAGAGCTCAGAGAAACCCCTATGAGGAAACTGTGTTATGCGACTCGGTGTGCTGAGTGACTTCTCATTTACTGTTCTCTGCATCATTGCCAACTACTCACAGGGCCGTTGGTCCAGCTGAGGAAGGCCTCTAGTCCATGAGAAGATTTTCAAGAAGGCCTCTTTAGAAGCTACCCTCCGTGTTACAAGATGGCCAGCTCAGAACACAATATTTGGCCTACCCTATGACAAGCATTCTTTGTTTTAAATTGGCTCTCACTTTGTTGCCCAGGCAGGCCTCAAATTCCAGGTCTCAGGAGGTCCTCCTGCCTCAGTCTCTTGAATGGCAGTTGGGTCTCCAGGGGTGCCTCACCGTGTCTTGTCTGAGCGCCTCCCTGAGCAGCGAATCTCACTCCAGGGAAGCTTTGCCTCAGTAAATGGATAGGAAATGTCAGTCAGTGGTGGGGCTGTGACAAAGGAAGAGGACCAATCTAATTGTGGAGCTGGTCTTGCCTTTTGACTTTGGCTCCCGAGACAACTTCCTGACTCATTTCCTGTAGGCAGCCCTTGCCTTCAGGGCTGCTTCGAGTAACCCAACCCAAGATATTCAGTTGTGAAGGGCTTGGGCAGGAAGTCGGGGGGGGGGTTTAAGGGATTCTGGGTNACATCCCAATGACCACCAGCCACAGAGACTTACTGTGGTGGCTCACTACAGTGAAAGGAGTGGGGGAGTCAGGATGGGGAGGAGGAGGGGGACTGGAGATATAAGCAGAGAGGAGCCTTCATCCTGGAACCCAGCTGACCTCTCCTGCAGTGAGGCAAGAGTTGCAGCTCAGTCAGCAACTGCTTAAGGTCTTTCTGCTTTCCCAGATGCAGACCTGTGATTTCCTAGGACGCTCACTAGAAGCCCCATTTACAGGGCCAGAACGCGTACTAACCCTCCTCTTGGCTCCTGGTTTTGCCCTGTCAGGTTATAATTCCACCTCTGATGTCTCCAGAGCTCACTTATCTCACTTATCAAAAGAGAAGGGAAGAAAATAAAATACTGTTTCTTAGCAACCTTTTGAGATGCACCTCAAGAGTCACCAAAATGGTATACAGAATTATTGCTAAGACAGTTACTTCTGTCCTTAGAGGAGCCCAGGCCCACGCGTGGGTGTGCATAACTCTTTGTAACTCTCTCCTTATGGGCCCTCAGGTGTGCCTTGTATTTCCTTCTGAATTCTCTTTCTTCTACCCCCTCCTACTTAAGTCTATGTTTAAAGTGTCTCAACCTAAAATTCTTCTTCTTCTTCTTTTTTAAAGATTTTATTTATTATGTATACAGTGTTCTGTCGGCATGCCAGAAGAGGGCACCAGATCTCATTACAGATGGTTGTGAGCCGCTATGTAGTTGCTGGGAATTGAACTCAGGACCTCTGGAAGAACAGCCAGGGCTCTTAACCTCTGAACCATCTCTCCAGCCTCCTCTAAAATTCTTTTTTTCACAGAAGCCACCAATCCCAGTTTGACCCCCCACTAAGGCTCCTAGAAGATCAGGGGAACTCCTGTGGCTGCTGAGGGGACAGTGTGTACTGATGTCTCTGTTCCTCACTGGTACCAGTAGGTGATACTGCTTTCTAAACTCCAATGTGAGTCCTTTTTCCACCCCAAGAATTGTGCTCCTTATCCTGAAAGTCTGAGACAGGGTTTCTCTGTAGCTTTGGAGCCTGTCCTGGAGCTAGCTCTTGTAGACCAGGCTGGCCTTGAACTCACAGAGATCTACCTGCTTCTGCCTCCCAAGTGCTGGGATTAAAACCATCGCCTGGCTCAAAAAGCCTTTTGTGTATAAATGTCACATTTCTCCTTGAGCGGAGCCAGTTGGGACTGTTGTTGCAATGGGGACCAATCCATGTGAGAAATTTACTCCTAAGGTGTGGAGTTCGGTAGCTGTGATCTGGGCAGTACTCATAGCTCAGTCATTCTTCCGTGAATTCTCCTCTGTGTGGCAGGGGCTTCAGGCCTCCAAGTCACATTNTCTTGTAGACCAGGCTGGCCTTGAACTCACAGAGATCTACCTGCTTCTGCCTCCCAAGTGCTGGGATTAAAACCATCGCCTGGCTCAAAAAGCCTTTTGTGTATAAATGTCACATTTCTCCTTGAGCGGAGCCAGTTGGGACTGTTGTTGCAATGGGGACCAATCCATGTGAGAAATTTACTCCTAAGGTGTGGAGTTCGGTAGCTGTGATCTGGGCAGTACTCATAGCTCAGTCATTCTTCCGTGAATTCTCCTCTGTGTGGCAGGGGCTTCAGGCCTCCAAGTCACATTTCCCAGATCCCCTGCCAGCCTGTTCCATTTACATCTTGCTAATGGGAAGCATTCATGGGGAAAAGTTTACATCAGGGAAAATTTTCATCCTATCCCCACCCTGGTTTTGGTCACAGCAGTAAAAGTTACAAGTGATTGAGGATGTAGGGGAGCCAAATGGTACCCACGGGGCTACCTGCTCAGTGCCCAGAGAGACACAGCCTCCTGTGTAGCAGATCTGGCAAGGCTAGGGTCTGGCAGGCCTGGATATCACCTCATTATTTGACTTGTATTCCAAATCTGCTCCTTGATCATTTTTAGAAACCCATTGGAAGTTAGACGCCATCACGATTAGCAGCACCCTGTGAAGAAGCCAGGGCCCCAGGCCTTGAAGAGGCAGGGGCAGCCCCACCTTCTTCCTTCCTGTCCCTCCATCTCCAGGGGCCTGGCAATGCCTGCAACATGCCACTGCAGGGACAACTCTTTTCGTTTCAGCCCTTCCAAGGAAGGCACAGACCGGCATGGGGCCTACCTTGTTTTGATAAGAACCACTATGGACTAGATGTGGAAATAAAATCATGGAGGAAAGCCTTCAGGTGGAGAAGAGATAAAGGCTTACTTTCCCCTCAAAGAGACAATGCCCCAAAAAGCGGGGTATGAAGACCACAAGCTCTAGGGGAAGTGGACAGGGAGAGGACAGCCAATGAGAACACAGCATAATGACATATACACATGAAGATGCCATAGTGAAACCCTTCACTTTGTATGCTAACCTCAAAAATTAATTTAAAAACGCCGTGGCTGAAAGGAGAATTTTAAAAAGCAGTCTCCATGATGGCGAGATCAATCTCAACTGACACTACGGTGTGTGGGCTACACACCGGGGTGTGGGGAATGCGGTGGGGTGTGTGGGTTACACACTGGGGTGTGGGGGATGCAGTGGGGTGTGTGGGTTACACACCGGGGTCTGGGGGATGCGGTGGGGTGTGTGGGTTACACACTGGGTGTGGAGGATGCGATGGGGTGTGTGGGTTACACACTGGGG
>LOEQ01000135.1:674477-689828 GCA_001685075.1 Bramus lutescens | reverse complement strand
GAGAGAGAGAGAGAGAGAGAGAGAGAGCGAGAGAGAGCCCAAGAGTAGCATGGGTACAGGTACTCATGATGGCCAGAAGAGGGCATGAGATCCCTAGGAGCTGGACTTACAGGCAGTTATGAGCTATTCAACATGGGTGCTGGGAATCAAACTCGGACTCTCTGGAGAAGCATAAAGTGCTCTTGGCTGCCTAGCCATCCCTCCAGCCTCATATTTCCACTCTTTTAAATCATACATTTGAGTTGGGCAATGGTTGGTGAACGCCTTTAATCCCAGCACTCAGAAGGCAGAGGCAGGTGGATCTCTGTGAGTTTGAGGCCAGCCTGGTCTACAGTGCTAGTTCCAGGACAGGCTCTAAAGCTCCAGAGAAACCCTGTCTTGAAAATACAAACAAACAAGACAAAACCCCATACATTTTAGAGGCTTGGGATGTAGCTCAGTTGGAGTGCTTCTCACAGGCACGAAACCCTGGATTTGCTTCTTAGCACCCCATAAATTGGGTGGTGGTAGTACACACCATCATCCTTGGGTTACATAGCGGGTTGGAAGCCAGCCTATGATATGCAAAGTCCTGTCCCAGAAACAAAACAAAAACAACCAAAGCCTGCATACATTCTAGGTGCCTCTGCAAAGTCCTCTGGACTATCGGAGGGTACTTTGTGTTTGCTGGTGTTAGGTGGCGAGGACCATAATGTCTCTCTAAAGTTAGTTAGGCAAACCACTTATGGGATCTTTAAGATACTGTTAAAATAAACAAACAGCTAAGTACAATCATTTTGCCCATAAAAACAAACAAAATCCCTCTTACACTCGAATAACTATAAACTGGCCTAGGGCTAGGGGTATAGCTTAGTGATGAGATGCTTGGCTAACATATAAGGTTTGGTCCCTAGCGTCACAAGACAAAACACTTAGAGTGACCCTTCCTAACAGGGAGCCTGTGTGTCTGTGGCACCTGCTTCTAGTAATGAAGCTGGGTGAGTTCTGGAGGCTGGTGGTGGCAGCTCGCATGCCATTGAATGGTATGGGCTAAGCCGAAGGCACACACAGCTGAGTTTACGGTGGGCCTATTCTGTCACATTGAAGTAAGAATCAAAAGGATGGTGTGGTCACAATTTGATAGGTGAAAGCAAATAGCGAAGGGACAGAAGAGAATTGTGCCTGGTGAGTAACGGTGTCAGGCTGGCTTTGAGGTCATCTTGATACTGGTTTGGATTTTCCCCAACCTCTGCAATGAGCCTACTCCCTGTGCAGAAGAGATCCATGGGTGTTATTCTTAAGGACACAAAGAAATAAGAAGCCCGTATTGGGGTTGTAGAGGGGAAGGGGAAGAGCGCAGTGCAAAGCCACTCACCCTGGGTCTGATCCCCAAGTGAACACCAGCACGGTATGTACCTGTGATCCCCACATTGGGGAAGGCAGGGGCAGGGGGATCAGAGGTTCAGTAGTCTTTGGTTACATAGTGAGTAGACCAGCCTGGGACACACTAGACCTTTTTCTAAAAAAGCGGGGGGGATTAAGGGTCTTCAGAGAAGTGGCTGCCCTTAAAAAACCAAAGGCAGAGCCCCCTCCTGGCTTCAGCCATGCTGAATCCCCAGGGACCACGGTTTTCCCAACCTGGAATGCTGGCTGGTGGGAGGACTCACTGGTTTATTTCATTTTTTGAGTGTGACTTTTTCTTTCTTTCTTTCTTTCTTTCTTTCTTTCTTTCTTCCTTCCTTCCTTCCTTCCTTCCTTTCTTTTTTTTTTGCTCCCTAAAGGAAGAGAGCTTATAGAGCTGTAGAATACAAGTTAAAAGTGGAGGTTGAAAGGTAGATAGCTTAGGTTCAAATCTTCTCCACTTACCAGCTCTGTGACTTTAAGGAAATTAATTAACCTCCTGGTTTTCTCACAAAGTGTTGCTAATTTCTTCTTTGTGGGGCCTTACTAGTTTCAAACAAAGATCCCAGAATTGGGAGGTTCACAGGACAAGAGTACATGGTACCCCATTCCTGGAGGCCAAAGGTTGTTGTGGGTAGGCTGATTGCTTCCAGGAACAGGGAGGGAGGATGAAGTGCCTGCCTCCTGACTTTTGGTAGCTTGTTGGCAGTCTTTGGTATCTCATGATTATGAGAAGTTCCTCTACCTTCTTCTGTCCTGGACCCCTGCCTGTGTGCCTGTCTCAACTCCCCATTTTATAAGGGCACTATTATGTATTTATCCTGCTCCAGTATGACCACGACCAACTGTACCTGTAACATTCCAAGACCCTTGGGATTAGGAATCCAACATACAAATCTGGGGTTGGGGGAAGCAGCTCAAACCACAATAGGGTTGATTGTGAGAGCTACATGGGATACTACAGTGGAGAACTAAGCACAGTACCCAGCACAGGGCAAGCACTCAGCCTTCCTATCATCTTCCACCTGTTGTTACAGCAAGTGCTATGGTGATGCCATGTTCGTGGCTCCTTCCAGGGCTTATCTCTGAGACCAACTGCCTGTGCTCAGAGCGGCCACTAACGTTCTAAACGATACACTCCCCCATGCTGTACTTTTTGTTTAAAAAATAAGTAGTTTTCTCCCCTGCCTTGAGGAAGTAAAACCTGAAAGCTTTGGCAGGTAGGTATCAATTCACACAAATTGCTAAGCCGCACTGTTTGGATCTCTTGGATGCATCTGACAGCGGCAGTAGGAGGCGGTGGATGTCTGAGCTGTGTGTTGTCTGCACTCAAGTGTAATTGCGTTTGCATCAACGTCTCAGACACAGGGTTTTGAGATCTCTGGTTTTCCTATTTTCTAAAAAATCATTTGTGTGTATGTGCATGTGTCCATGCCACCACACATATGTGGAGGTCAGAGGGTAACCCCAGGCATTGGTCTTCTTTCCACATTGTTGGAGGCAGGGTCTGTTGTTCAACAGGCCAGGCTAGCTGGTCCACGAGCTAGTGACAACCCCACCTCTGCCTCCTATATCACTGTAGGAGTCCTGGGATTGCAGACATGTGCTCCTGCGTCTGGCTTCACGTGGGTTCTTGGGGATTCAAACTCAGATCTCTGTGCTTGCGGGAAACTTTATTCAGTGAGCCCCCACCCCCACCCAAGACCTCTAGTTTTGGAATGAGAAGCCTGGAATGTGGTTCTAAGCTGGGTTTACCAGACTACTGCACTACGATTATTTATTCCATCAACAAGTATTCATTTTATAGACTAAGAGCCAGGTCCCACTCAAAGTCACAACAACTATACCTACATGACTGTCATTGGCTCACTGTCTGAGGGAGGAGGCAGGCTTACGTCCTAACTGTGTGAGCTGGAACCATACTGCCCTCCAGCACTTATATAGGATGGCGGTGTTCTCTACCTCCTAGGTATCTTATCTGGTTGCTCAGCCCAGGTATCTTGTAGGTAAATCCTATTTCCCCTCCAGTCTCTGCCTCACTTGGCCAAAGTCAGCTTGTAAGAGGAGCTGGGAATATCATCTGTGTCAGCCAGATGGGTAGCCTGGACTAACCTCTCCTCACCACCTGTGCAGTCTGGGTAGGCCACTTATATGTGCTGGGCCTCTTTTTATAATCTATAACAGGAGCGTTCACTCCTTCACTCATTCATTCGGATACTATTTAGCAGACATCTCCCATGTCTGTGTCTAAGATATTGCAGAAAACTCACCAGGCAGTAACTAAGTGAGCCATGTTATGTGTCAGACGGGAACCACTGGGGACAAGGACAGGCTTGGGGCAGTGAGTAGATGGGGGAGGGAACAGCAACTCCATATATGGTATCAGGAGAGTCCTGGCTAGGGAGGTGATGGGAGGGAGGGTGGGGATATAGGGCATTAAAAGGAGGCCAGATCACTAGCACAGTATGCTAGATTCTTGGGACGAGTCCACCCTGTGTGGGTCTGATCTCAGCCTCTTGTCTTCTTTTGTGCTGCATCCAGAACTGGGGTGTTGCCCAGATGCAGTGGGGGTCACCTCCTAGACAGTGTGACTGCGTTAGAGGAAGGGCGACGGTGACTTGGAAAGCTCTTAATTATTACACTGTCTCTTGTTGGCAGTTACTGCCTGGAAAATGTTCTTGCTGGTATGAACTTGCAAGGCCATGGGAGCACATCTCATCCCGATCAGGCCTGGGATCTGAGCCCCAGGAAGACACCCATGGGAGCAATGAGAGACTGGGGAAGGGGAGGTCTCACAACTTGGGTAAATTCACGATACTGTCACAGCCAGACTTGGGGAATCAATGTTGATGGATCCATGAATGCCAATGAACTTCAAGTCCCAATGACCTGCCTACTGTCAGCTCTGGTTAGTGACTGGGTTGAAAATGGCTTTTTATGCCCAGAGGCCCGGAAAGCACCGGTGAGGAAGTATTGTTAGATTTCTCAATTAACAAAGTGATCGGAGGAAACACTGATGGCTGGGCTTACCTAGATGTGCAGTCCAGTGGACTGCTTAGGGACACGGACACAAAGCATCCTGGTGCCTGAGCACCCCAGAGTTGACAGATGCTGATTCATCAGAGGAGACAAATGAGACTTAGCTGAGGCTGGGAGTACGAGGCAAGGACACCAATTAGATGGGCAGACTGAGCAAGAGGGAGCCTTCCCGAGTTCCCATCTCAGGTGGGGGAAGCCAGGGAGAAGACTGGTGCTAAAGTCAACACCCAAGAAAGCAATTAGGTGAAAGTTAACCTTCTTTCTAGGAAATGCTTGATTTTCCTGTAGAAACACCTGGCGATCTTAGGCTGGTCCCCCAGAAGCATAAGGAAGTGACGAACTACGGACATGCTCTCAGAAGGACACCACATTAGAAGAGGTGTGAGGGTGGTGGGCTTCCGCCTAACCCTGGACCAAGTCAGCCATCCCTGCATCTCCAAGAAGGATGGGGCTCCCAGGCACTGAGCCCCGAGGCGCCCAGATGGGAGCGATTAGCCAGGCACCTGCGGCATCTGGGGGATGGGTTAATCCAGCCAAACCCTTCAAAGGGATCCCAGGGGACCTGGGTGGGGGGTTGCCAAGAGCACCTATGTGATTAGGCTCGCACATAAAGCTAAGTGGTAATTCTCAGGGCAGCTGGAGCCAAGCGGCATAGAGCCAGACAAGAGGCAGGTAGGTGACAGATGCCTTCCCACCTCAGCTCAAATTCCTAGAGTGAGCAAGCAGCAGAAAGCTCAAAATCACGTCCCTCATAGGCAGACTTTATTTTGAGACTGATCACTAGAACCTTAAGAGGGGCTAATCGCTTGGCTTGACATTGAGAGGATTGAGTGTATGTGAAGTGCACAGCCCATAGGTACACAGTGACACACTGCGTCCCCTTCAGAACAGCACCCATAACAAAAACTGCTGTCAGGGGGCACTCACAGGATTTCACATGAGAACATCACCAAGTAGGACGTATTTCCATTCTGCAGGTGAGGAAACTGAGGCCCAGACAGTGCATATCTTCCCAGGTCACCTAGCTCTACCAGGCACTTACACTGCACTAGTCTCTTGGTCTGACTCCATGGCTACAATTCCAGTTCCAGACTGCAGGGGCTGTCCTAGGCAGTTTCTTGTGTTAGAGGGTGGCTGGTTCAACAGCACAGATAGGGGGAGACTGGATCCCAGGTCACCTCCTCCATTAAGTGTGTGTGAGTCCCTGTTCTACTTTGACAATATAGTTCAGGATGCCAGGGACCAGTGCGGGGCAGGGGAAGTTCTGGAAGGGATTTTTATTGCTCCTCAGTGTTGGCCAAGGAGGCTTCTGAGTGGGACCCTAGGATGGAACACTATGAGTGGCTTGGGAGTGAGCCAGGTCCCTGGGCCAAGGCTGATTTTCTAGGCTGCACAGTAGACTCATCAAACAGCAGAGCTTCAGACAAGGTCTGGAGCAGAAGTCCGAGACTATATGATCTGGACCCGATCATATAGTGCCAGGACAGAGTCAGGACTGGCTGAATGACAGTCCCCAAATCATCAAGTCTTAGGTGGCAGATACTCTCCACTCCTGGGTGGAGCTCCTGAGGTGGTTTCTTGTCTCAGTCAAATGTGTTAAAACACAAACAAACTCATGCCTCTGGGCTGAATGAGGGCATCAGATACAGGACACAGATATGTAGGTTCTGTATTGGAAAATGAAACAAGCCACCCACAGGATCACACAGGTAGGAGAGATGGGCTAACTCACAGAGATGGTGTTTAGATGTGTGTGCATGTGTGCATATATCTATACATGTGAACCTATCTACATGCACAAGGGGTGGGTGTGTCAGTGTGGACTTGAGTATATGTCTAAACATGTGTATTGGGTGGTGTGTGTGTGTTTGTGTTTGTGTGTGCATGTGTGTGTGTGTGTATGTGTATGCATGAAGGTTTCTGGATAAAAAGTAAACTCAACTTCAGGATAACAGCTAGTCCGGGCCACAGGGGTATGGGACAGCATGCTTTCCAGGGGCAATCTGCTGCTTTCTCCAAGTTGTCCACTACTTGGGCTACTGCATGTCATAGGTACCACTTATTAAATATGACGAGTTTTAAAGAATAACCAGAAAAGAGTCCAGGGAGACGACTCAATTGGAAAGGCTCCTGCCATTGAAGCATAGGACCTATGTTCAATCACTAGTACCCATGTAAAAAGTCAGATATAGTGACACACACTTACAGTCCCAGCACTAGGGACTTGGGGACAGGCAGAACTCTGGGGCTTAATGGCTCAGACTTGACTGATCAGGAATCTTCAGGTCAATGAAAGACCTTATCTCAAAAAGCCAGGAAGAAAGATTCTAAGTTATGACACCAGAGATTGATCTCTGGTCTCCATACATGTGTGTGCACCCATACACCTGTATCTAGACAAACATGCACCTCCACCAACACCCACACAAAGATTAATCTAAAAGATCCTTTTCATCACAGCAATAGAAACCCCGACTAAGACAGGCCTATGGGTGAAATGTGCTTGAATGAGCATGGCCCCCATAGGCTCATATATTTGAAGGCTTAGTAAGCAGGGAGTGGGACAGTGTGGAAGGATTAGAAGGATTCGGAGGCGTGAACTTGGAGGAAGTGTGTCAGTGGGATGGGCTTTGAGGTTTCAAGTCCATGCCAGTCCCAGTCTCTCTCTCTGTGTGGATCAGGTTATAAAGCTCTCAGCTCGAGAGAGAGAGAGAGAGAGAGAGAGAGAGAGACTCTCTCGATCAGGTTATAAAGCTCTCAGCTCCAGGACTATGCCTGCCTACATGCTACCATGCTCCCTACTATGATGATAATGGACTAACCCTCTGAAACTGAATGTGAGCCCTCAATTAAATACTTCTTTGTATAATTGTTGCCTTGGTCATGGTGTCTCTTCACAGCAATAAAACAGTGACCAAGACACGGGCCCTTACTAAGAAACCAGTGAATGAGAAGTTCTGGGCATTGCATTGCTTGGCACTTGAATGTCTTCTCATAGCCTCTTTTTTCTTAAATTGATGTGACATAGATATGTATATATATAATAATCCTAAATATAACTACAACCTGCTCAGTTTGTATAAGGTAGTTTTATGGGTATATTCGGAGCTAAGCCAGCCTCCCCTACCCCCTGCAGACTCCTCTCATACCACATCCATCTGTCTACCCAGTCAGACACTACACATCCTTATCCAGGATCTTGCCTGTCAGTCTGCCTGATCACCCCCTCCATGTACCCTCCCCGACCCTCCAGATCTAGCCCAGGTTCCACACCCAACACCCTGACCTACTCTGGCCACTCTTGGCTGCACAACAAGCAACCTCTAGGCTCTGCCAGGCCCTTACTGCCCTCCCAGATCCCACAGGCCTTGCCCATGCCAAGCCATTTGGCATTGGGTAATTATCTTAGTTACTTTTCTATTACCACAACAGAACACCATGGCCAAGAAAACTTATAAAAGAAAGTATTTGATTTGGATATCATGATTTCAGAGGATTAGTTCATGAGAGTCATGGTGGGGAGCATGACAGGCAGGCAGGCATGGCACTGGAGCAGTAGCTAAGAGCTTACATCTGACCCAGGAGCATGAGACCAGTGGGGGTGGGGGCACCAACTAGAAGCGCCCTGGGCTTTTGAGACCTGAAAGGCCATCCATAGTGACATACCTTTTCCAACAAGGCCACACCTCCTAATCTTTCCCAAACAATTCCACTAACTGGGGACCAAGTGTTCAAATATGTGAGCCTGTGAAGGTTATTCTCATTCAAACCACCTCAATATAATCAATTGGTGTGCTCTTCCCTGGGGAAGACTATGTCTCCCACTCCCAGCATTCCTTATGAGTCACCCCTCCTCATCCACACTGATGTATTTGTTGGTGGTGTCCTTGCTCAGACTGAATTTTCAAACAGCTCCTGGAAGAGCCTCAAGTTTGGGTGGAAATCGTGCTCAAAGATCCTTCCACTTTCAAAAAAAATGTCTGGGGAGCACTCTGTGAGCTTCAGAGACCAACGCAGGGGACTCCAGCCTGGGATTCACCCCCTAGGTGCTCAGCAGAGGAGGTTCTAAGGGAGGAAGAATCCTAGGGCTCCTGACTGTGGGGTCCTGACAGGCCTGAATACCGCACTGCGTCTCCAGAAGCCAGAGGTATGCAGATGCAGCATGCCTCTGTTGTTCGCATGCAGCGGGGCCATAGATGTCCATTTCTGGGGCCTCCAGTCCCTATACAGGAGAAATGGAGCTTGGCCGCAGGCTAAGCTGGATCTTTGTGTTGACATTTAGAGAAGGAATTTCTTCTCCAACATGCCAGCTAGGCACCCAGGCCCAGCTCCCAGCAGACTGCACATGATCAATCAATTGAGTCACGGATATAATTAATTTAACACATTTAAATGATTTTCTGTATAGTAAACATGCTGAATGAGGGTGACCCCGAAGAAAGTGACTGCCTGAGAAACGGAGACGGTGAGAGGCATGAAAACGCTTCGGCAAGCGCAGAGCGCATCAGTCTCTTCCCACTTGCTTCCTCCTCCCAACCCCTCACTGACGGCTCAACTGGGCCTTTTGCCGCCTCCCTGGGCCACAAAGGTACTTTCTACGGCGTCAAAGGATATTGTATTTCCAGCAATCCGATGATAATTTTAATGAGACCTGTCTGCCCCTTAATATGCAACAAAGGGACAGGGGAAGACAGAGCAAAGGGCCAAACAGTCAATTTGCAGCCTTTCTTGCCTGAAGAGGACTCACGAGGGTAGCAGGGATAGTGGGTGGAGTTGGTGGAGGTATGGTGGCTCTGCCTGCAATTGGGGGGTCTGCCATGCCTTGGTTCTGGGGACCATGAGGGAGCCATATCCCCCCCACCAGATCGGTGCCACTGAACATGAGGGTGTTGGCTCTGTGGAGTTTTAAGGTGTGTGAAGGTCTGCCATTTGCTGAATTATGACTCAGACTGGTGCAGGTGTCAAGGAATTTCCCATTAGTAAGAAATTCATCTTCGAGCCCTGGAAAGCATTTTAGCCCGTCTTAGCTAATTGCTCATCAAGTAGTGATTATTTGGCTTAGATGACAGGGTACACTTTGCAGGGGTTATAAATGAGCTCCTGCGAAGCCACGCCAGGCGCCAGGAGCCAGGCGCCAAAGGCCGGCCTCTGGGCTTAGAGACACAGCAGCAAAAAGGCTTCTGGGCTTCAGTGGTGCTCCATCAGCCAGGCAGCATTGGGTGTCATGAACTCACTCTACCAGGGAGAAGCTCAGTGGAGGGTAGGTGAGGCAGCCCTGTCCATCCTTCCTCTTCAAGGGTGAGCTGAGAATGTGCCCAGTGCGGGGAGCGGACCCGGCTGTTTGCACTGGGAAGAGAGGCTATGGGGAGAGGTTCCTCTGCTAACCCAGAAGCTCATATAGCCCAGGTTAGCCCTGAACTTGTTCTGTAGTCATGCATGACCTTGAACTTCTGGTCCTTCTAACGCTAACTCCTGAGCATTGTAATTGCAGGCCTGTGCCACTATGTGTGACAGACGTGATGCTGAGGATTGAACTGAGGGCTTTATTCACACTGAGTGACACTGTACCAACTGAATCAAGCCCCTAGCCTTGTTTTTTCAATGTGTTTAAGGCCCCCACTACGTAGCTGAGGCTGGTCTCAAGTTCGCAATCCTCCTACTGCCACCTCCAAATGCCTTAGTTACAGACGTGTGCCGCCATGCCCAGATTTTGGTAAGTTTTACGTAATGGGCTCTGAGTGTGATTTTACAAGGGGTTCTGAGGATAGAGGCATCTCGTTAAGCCACAGTTTGAGGGACGCGGCTACAGTTTCCAAGCCTGAATGTAGGCTGTGCTGCAAAAAACGTACTTGGTCAACATCTATACTGAGCTTTCACGTCTGAACGTGGGAGGGGATGTCCGCGTTTAGATCACTCTACCTATGGATTTTGGAAACTAACTTCCTTTCAGCAAACTCAGAGCCTCCTTTCCAGCCGGGAAGTGGCTGTTAAGCAACAGCCTGCTGTAGAATCACCTGGAGGGTTGGTTAAGGACCTAGGGTCTAGAGTCCCAGTTAGTGAATCTAACCAATGCTCAGGTGGTGATCACCACACTCTGAGAATGGCTGGTCTATAAGAGTCCTTTGCTTATCAATTCCAGAGTTGAGTTCCACCTTACCTCCCCAGCCCTACCATTGCCCCACCCAAGGCTCTGTCTCAGATGACATCCCCTCCCCTAACCAAGCTCCACCTGCCCTCTTACCCAGCTTCCATCTGGTTCGTCAGCCTTCAGTGCCTAGTACTTGCATGCTGCTGGAGGCCAGACTCAAAGGCTGCCTTTTCTGAGAAGCCTTTCCTGAATTTTCCACAAAGGTCGAGGATATCCTTGTAGGCTGGGGAAGTTCTTCCCAGTGCCAAATGCTTTTAACTTTTCTGTGCCAGCGTTATTCAGATCCCACCCCTATATCTACACTGCTGCACACACGCTACAAGACCTGCCTGCCATACTACCAGAGGCCTGAAAACATCTTCCAATCCCAATGTTAAAGAAACACAATCCCCTCCTCTTTGTGCTACCCCGTGGTGAACTGATTACTATCTGATTTTGAGTTCAACAGAACACAGAACAGCACTTTCACCCACCACACCCTCCATCCCTCACCCCCCACTTTAGGCAAAGTTTCTGTATGTGCCAGGAAGACGAGAGGCAGACAGAGTACCAAGAAATGCTCACAATCATGTCCATCTCCAGAAGGCAGTGCCATGCAGCCCCAAAGAGCTAGACCCACACTCAAGTCCCAACTCTTCCTCTGGTTAGCTTCCCTTGTCAGAGCTCAGGGTTGCTTGTTTTAATAGGTATAATAACAGCATCCGCTCTCATGGGACATAAAGATGCAACAAGACCATTAGGGACAGTAGCAAGAGCTGGCATGTCATTGTTTGCAGCACTAGACATACATGATGACCTAGAAGCTATGCAATGCCCAGGGTTCAGGGATGGCATGGAGCCTCTGGCTGAGTGTTCAGGAACTATTGAGTATTATCAGTGCTAATCTTCCAATTTGCATAAGACATGTATTACCATCTGCATTTCCCCAGAGAAATACTTGAAGCTCAGATTGGGCAATCCTCCCAATCAATATTAGCAGTTGCCACACAAAGGATTTTTATTCTCTTGTACTGGAGATTGGGAACTCAAGGGTCCTGGGAATGTTGGGCAAGCATTCAACCCTAGAGCCTAGTCCCCAGGCCTCTTTTTGCTTTCAATTTTGCAATGATCTCACTGACTTGGTCACACTGGCCTTGAACTTACTCTGTAAAGCAGGCAGGTCTTAACTTGAGAACTTCTTACCTCAGCCTCTCAAGTAGCTAGGATTACAGGGCTACACCTCCAGGCCCAACACAAGGACTAATCTTTAACTACTTTGTAAAGAGAAGCGTTGGTCTCATTTTGTGAATGAAAAGTCTGTAGTTCAAAGAAAGTCACCCCACTCATAAGTAAAGACACAGGATTTGAACCTGAATTTGGCCCATCCCATCCACATGGTGGTAGAGCACACCCACCCTTGCAGACACCTATCTTTTCTTCTTGGTGAGTCATGGAGGTTATTTCTCTAGTGAAAGAGCCTACCCACCCCATACCTCCTTCCAATATTCCCAGGAAGTTCCTTCCATTACCCAGAGAAGAAAACACAAACCAGCAGGTGCTTAGCAGCCCGCCTTTTGGCCTTGCTTGACCCCAGAGGGCAGTAGGCAAACAGCCCATGAGGCTTGGGAACTGACCGTGACCCCGAAGAAGTTGGTTTCGTTCATGGCATTGAGGATGATCCTGCCCAGCGTGTGGTCTGTGTAGTTGAAGTCCTGGATCCTCTGGTGCCTGCTGCTGGCATGCAGGGTCTCCATGGCCCTCTGCAGTGTCTTGGCGATGACCCAGATGCCATCATAGGCGTACCCGTGGAACTTGCTGGGCCCCACACCTGAGCGCTTGCTGTTGTATTCTCTTTCGTATTGCTGTGGAGTCTGGAAGAGCAACAGGGTGGGGGACATCAAGTTACAGCAGGGACTCCAGGGACACCGATACTCTTCAGAATCTGCTGTGTGCCCATCACAATGCTATGCTAGGCTCACTGTCTATACTGTCATTTAATTCTATGGTGATTTCCAAAGATGGCAGCCATTACTGTCCCCATTTTACAGAAGTGGACACTGATTTGCTTAGGTCACAGAATTCCTGAGTGACAGGGCTGATCTAGTCCTGCCTCCCCGGAAGACTAAACAGAGGATGTAATACACCCTAACCATGGAACCTCCCCTGGCCACATTTACAGGGCTTGGATCTGGAGAACTCCTGGAAGCCCACTTACTAAGCCTAGAAATTGAAGCTATATACGTGTCAGCAAAATATTCATTGAAATATTTTCAACTTCCCACCAAAATAGACATATCTTTTGATCTGAAAGTCAGAGTTTGAGTTCAGCTCTGAAGGCTCCTCAGAGCTTCAGGCCAGACAGTGCATGGGGAAAGCCAGCGTTGCCGGGCGGTCCTTCCTCTCCAGTCCCCTCCCTTCCCACTGCCTCCAGTCAGCAGCTTGTGGGTTCTCTCTGTCTTTGTTCTCAGCTTCAGGGGCCTCTGAGCCACCCAACAGGTGGTCATCCTTAAGAACTGGAGCCGAGCAAGGATACAGGTCCCCAGGCTCTGGAAATGGCTCTAGGACTCAGAACTCTGGAAATGGGCAGGCAACTCAGAACACGGTCTAAATGATGTGTCCAACATTTTACCTTCTGGTATGATACTGCCATCTATGAAGTTCACAATCCAGAACCATGTGGTCAGGTCACAAAACATACGGTTCAACCCCTCGATATTTTAAGCTTCTGACTGATTCCATGTTGGGCTGCATTCATGGCTCTCCTTGGCTGCATGGATATGCTGGGTTGAGATTCTAGAAGCTTCTAGTCTGTGCCCCACAGGACTATGTAAGGCCCTCTAGAAGCATAGGCCCTGAAGTAGATCCAAGCAAGGGCAATCTGTGCCTTCTACTTGTCCCTTCAAAGCTCCACAGGGTCTGTGAATAGTTTGACACCAAACCACAGATCGTCCCATACTACTTGCTGAATTTAATAAAAAAAAAATCCACTGGTGATACTGACATCTTGATTGGTCACAAAGTTCTGAAATTGCTCTTTTATTCCAGTGGCTAAGTTTGTCCTTCTGTATGATGTCACCCAGGGAACTCTTGATCTCAGCCTGTCCATGAACCTTTCTCAAATTCCTTCTAACCTCCTCACTGGGAAACGTTATCACAAGCTGTCTGGAAAAACCCTCTGAGAGGTCAAATCACACAGAAACTGTGGGTTCCTGGTCAGTTTATGCTCAGAAGGGCCCTTAGAGATGGTTACCCCCTCCCAGAACAGCCTGAGGGACCAAGAGTTGCAGAGGTTTGTACAAGTGTGTGAGCTTGTGTGTGAAGTTGTATGGGTCCCCACCCTGTAGCTGCTTGCTGGCCACGAGGTCATTATTGCTCATTGTAAGCTTGCACAACTGTTCCTGGCCAGTAGGCAGGGAAGGTGGATCTGCACAAAGGTCAAGGGGTTTTACATGCGTGGAGCCCACCATGCTGAGAAGTAGGGTCTCTGGTAGAGTCAACCAGACAGGTGTCCAGGACCCCAGCACAGGTGCCTCCAGCTGTGGCCCTGCAGGACTCTGATTGTTCAAGTGGAACATGTCCAACATTGAGTCCATGGTCCTCCCTCTAGTCTCAGGCTCTTCTGGAAGCCCAGGCTGTCCCCACCTGTCACTCATCTCCAGTCACCAATTCTCTATTTGTCTCCCCAAATCCAAGCAGAACTGACTTCAGCTCCTGGGAGGCCAGGCCTTTGGGCCAGCTTAGCTTCGGCATCCACACCTCACATCCCTTTGTGTCCTGACCTCTGTCCAGGCATGGCTACAAAGGCCAAGTTCACTCCTCCTGGGAAGCTATCCAGCATGAGGTGCTCTCTCTCTCTTTTAGCCTCCCAGGTTTCTACATCCCATGCAGTTTCCTTGTACCCCAAGGTTTTCACACTGGTTGTGTCCATTGGAAAACTCCCCCGTCTTGGAGTGCTCCACAGCCATAGCATCATGTCACCGGAATAGCTCTCCTGAGTTGGGAGTCTCTATTCTTTCTAGCATCTGTCATTCCTGTGTGGCCTGTTGGTTGGCCTTTGTTTTTGCGAGCTAGCACTGATGCCACAGGGTCAGGACATAGTGTGCTTCAGTCACCCAGGGGTTCTCAGAATCACATGACACACACATAGGACTCAGCCATGCTGCCTGCTAAATGCAGGGACATACCTGTGCACACGTCACAGGGCTAAATGCAGGAACACACCTATGTACACACCACAGGGCTAAAGGCAAGACATGCTTATAAATACACCACAGAGCTAAATGCAGGGACATGCCTATGCACATACCACGGGAATAAATGCCAGGACACACTTATGTATACACCACAGGACCAAATGTAGGGCATGCCTGTGCACACACCATGGGAATAAATTCAGGGGCATGCCTATTCACACACCATGGAAATAAATTCAGGGGCATGCCTATTCACACACCATGGAGAGAAATGCTCCCTGATGTTGAAATGTGCCATGCCCCTGTGTATGAAGGCACCCGTTTCCCAGCATCTTCAATAATAGGTGCTTTAATTAAAAAAAATTGTCAGTTTGCCAAGAAAAAGTATTATATTCTCTTAACTTGCATTTTCTTTCTAGTAGAATGAGCTCCTTTCAAATATTGACTAAAAGTTGTTATTACTTCTGAGGTAAATTTCTTCTTTAAGCCACATTGCTGCAGTGATGGCCAGATCTCTGTCAATGGTAAGTCATCTTGCTCTTTTTCCAATTTTTATTGCTTGGTTCTCTCTCTCTCTCTCTCTCTCTCTCTCTCTCTCTCTCTCTCTCTCTC
>LOEQ01000135.1:657401-674448 GCA_001685075.1 Bramus lutescens | reverse complement strand
CACATGCCTGTACTGCAGGCTTGCTCGCTGAGTATTGATCTTCAGCCATGGAACGGCAGGCATTCTACCCCAGAGATCCGCACCCCCCACTCCATCCGTCTACACTCTCAGGCCTTGAGTTTGCAAGCCTTCTTCTTCATCCTCCCAAGTAACCTGGGCTACTGGCTTGGACTATCATACACAGATTTTTAAATTTTAAATGTAACTTGGAGCTAAGTGATGGTCGGTGATAATTTTCAACTTGACAAAATCTAGAATCATCTGGAAGATGGGCCTCTGGGCATGCTTGTGAGGGTGTGGGCGGACCTTCCATCTTAGCTGGGGTGGGAGCACTCTCTGGGCTGGCATCCTGGACTGTATCAAATGGAGCTGAGCATGTGCTCATTGCTCTCTCCTCCTGACTGCAGTGTGATGGGCAGCTGCCTTCAGCCCCTGTTGCTGTGATGTCCCCACCTTTTGTGATGGACTGTGACCTAGACCTGGGAGTCGAGGTGCACCCTTTTCCTCTAAGTGGCTTTGTTATGGTTACTGAGAGAGAAACTAAAACTGTCTATTTCTGGTTGTTAACTTAGCTCTTGGGTACTTTTAAAGTATATAAAAGCTACCTAGATGTGTATTCCTCTATTAGTATATTACTGTTATTATTTTGTTTTTTTTTAAAGATTTATTTATTATGTATACAGTGTCATGTCTGCATGTATGCTGCAGGCCAGAAGAGGGCACCAGATTTCATTACAGATGGTTGTGAGCCACCATGTGGTTGCTGGGAATTGAACTCAGGACCTTTGGAAGAATAATCAGTGCTCTTAACCTCTGAGTCATCTCTCCAGCCCTTATTTTGTTTCTTGGGGCAGGGTTTCTCTGTATAGCCCTGGCTGTCCTGGAACTTGTAAGCGTAAGAGGAATGAGACCCTCTGACTCCCATCATCTTGGATTTCCCTCCCTACATGTGTTTCTCTGAGGCATACAATGGCACCAGAAGGGGGAGTACCTCTATTGGTCAGCTTTCTGCAACTATAACATGATATCCGAGCTCATAATCGTCAGGAGGGAAAAGGTTTCTTTTGGTTGAGTTTGGGAGTTTCAGCTGGTGATTGGCAGGCCCCACTTTTGTTCTGTGGTGAGGTAGTTCATCAGGTAGGGGGTGTGGTCAATGAAGCCACTAACTTCATGAGCCAGGGAGCAGGGAGAACTGAGTCCTACAGTTCCTTCCCAAGGCAGGTCTCCAGTGACCTAACGATTTCCCACCAGGCCCCAACTCTCAAAGGTTCTATGACTCCCGATAGTGCCCTCCTGGGGACCAAGCCTTTTTAACACATGGCCTTTGGGGACATGTGTCTAGACTATGGCAGCATCCATCTAGAATTTCATTTACTCTACCCAATGGTTCAGTCAGATGATATTTTAGGAAGTACCCTAGGCTGCCTGGGACCCTCTGAAAGTCAAGGGCTGTTAGGTTCAGATAGACAATGTCCCCCATTTGTTCGTGTACTTTGACACTTGGTCTCCAGATGGCAGCTCTGTTTTGGGAGTCTGTGGAGACTGTGGGAGGTGGGGCTTTTCTGGAGGAAGCGAAAGGCTAGGAGGCGGGCTTTGTGGGTTACAGCTTTGCCCACTTCCAAACTAAGCCTCTCTCTGTATTTCCTGGTGGGCAGCCAAGACGTGAACAAGCAAGACCACAGGTTCCACCTACCACAGCCGCAAGCCACTCTGGCTTCCATGCCTTCCCCACCATGATGGACTGCATTCCTCCTGTTGTCAGACAAAGTAGATCTCCCTGCCTTAAGGTACTTCTTCTCAGGTGTGGAGTCATAGCAACGAGATAGTGGCTACTGCAGGGCAGGATGGAGGCCCAAGGTAGACAGACCCAGGATGGCTTCCACAGGAGGTCATTGCCTGCATATTTTAACTTTCTTGGTGTTATGAGTGTGTGTGTGTGTGTGTGTGTGTGTGTGTGTGTGTGTGGTGTTTATCCACGTGTGTCTGTGCACCTGTGTATAAGGACCGTAAAAGGACCAACATCATACAGGTTATTTGATTTGGCCTTGGGACCAACACAGGCCTCTATGTCTGTTTTTTATATCAGTTGCTTACAAATCTCTACTTTTTTTCTACTTTACTTTTCTACTTTGGTTGTTGTTTTGGGGGATGAGGAGCAGGAGACTGGCCATGGAGACAAAGGATCTGGTTGTCCACAGGGCTTCTGTGAGTAATAGCTTGAGTAATAGCTGGCCTCTATTGCTAAACTGACAAGGAGTCCTGGCTATTGTTTTTCTAGAGGTTATATTTATCACAAGGTGCTAGAAGTTTCTGGAAATAACTCTACATAGATGGTTCCCCTTAATCACAGGCTGGATTTCAGTGTTTTGAGAGGCAGCGTTTAGGACGTGGAACGTATTTTCCCTCTGAAAACATGTTATAGAGAGTGGTAGAACTCCCAGTCTGCAGGGGCTTGCAAAGCTAACAGGTGGCTCAACGCTGTGCGCTTGTGATCCCAGCACAACCATGCGGGCATTGTTAATACGGATCATCTGCCTGACAGGACACAGGCTCACCCATGTGTATAAGGGAGTGTCTACATCAGGCAAGCTGAGGTGGGAAGTGAGAGGCACCATGGTGTGGCTGGGGTCCTGGATGGAATAAAAAAGAGGAAGTGAGCAGTGTTTCTCTTTCTCTGCTTCCTGGATGCAGATGTAAACTCCTGTGGCCATGACTTCTGGGCTGTGATGGACTGACCGGCATGGTGAACCACCCAACCTTCCTTTTCTTCTTTCCTTGAGTTGTATTTTTTTTTGTCACTTATGGTTTCCTGGGGGACTCAAACGTTGTGAACAGAAGAGAGGGCACAGAGACACACCCTCTTTTCCACCCCGCTGCCTATCTCCCCCCACCCCCGGGAGAAGTTTTGTTCACAGGGTTTCTTTGGTGTAGCTCCTACACTGGTTCCTGCACTCCAGCGAAGTTGGCCCCTGGGGTGGTTTGTTAAACATGAATTCCAGGGCTTCCCGTGTTTCCATGTCAGTGAGGGAGTCCAGTTAGGTGTGCGCAGTTTTTAAAATCTCAGTTTTGGAACACACATGAACTATGACAGCCCTCCTACAACTGCCACTGGGACCTCTCAATAGAAAGTGAGTCCCTTCCTAGGTGAGGTGGCATCTGTCTCCCTGTAACTCTTCTTCAGCAAGCTGCACGACCCTGAAGAGCCACCAGAGACACATCTGCTCCTTTTCACACCATGCAGCTCCTCACAGAACAAAGGACAGGGGCATTCCTTCCCCCAGAGGTATTCTCCTGCCAAGCTAATTAGTTTCAGTTTGGACTTCTGTGGCTGTGATGAAAAACTCCTGTCAGACCAAAGAGCCAACAAAAGAGTACGCAAAGAATTGGGAATGACATCCGATTCAAGCAGAGCTTCCTAAAACAAAGAGCAGCTTCTGTTCAGATACCAGAAAGCAAGCAGGGTTTGGGGTGGTGGTACAGGCCTGGGATCCCAGCATGCAGAAGGCTAAGGCAGGAAAGTCATGAGTTCAAGGTTAGTCTGGGCAGCACAGCCAAGACTATCTCTGAAAAAGAAGAAGGAAGGAAGGAAGGAAGGAAGGAAGAAAGAAAGAAAGAAAGAAAGAAAGAAAGAAAGAAAGAAAGAAAGGGCAAATGCCAGGCATTGGTGGTGCGTACCTTTAATCCCAACACTCAGGAGACAGAGGCAGGTGGATATCAGTGAGTTCGAAGCTAGCCTGGTCTACAAAGTGAGTTCCAGGATAGCCAGGACTATTACACAGAGAAACCCTGCCTTGAAAAACAAAAAACAAAACAATATAAAGAAAGAAAAGGCAAGCAATCAGGCCAGCCGGGATGGTAGGGACCATATTTCATTGAGAGATGCTTTGAGATGGTCACAGACTCCTTGCTGAGGCACCGGCAAGTTTGCCCGCAGAAAGTTGTCCAGCTAATGTTCGAGCAGGAAGCATTGGGCAAGACCTTTTGGTAATCCCCTGTGGAAGTCAGGCTGCATTTCCGGGCTGCCCAGGCAGCAAGATGTGAATCACTATGCTGACATGACAAGAGATATTTTCATTTGAAATATTTTATAGCTAAGCTGCATGAAGTCTAGGGTCAGTCAACACCTTGGGGTTTCCAATGCAAATGCGGAAGGGCTGACCACTGGGAATAAGAATAAGTTAAAACAGACCAGGCCTTGCAAAGTCATAGCCAATCTTGGAACCATCTTCACCACACTGTGTTAAAAATAAAGGTTTTTTTCCCCCTCACTGAAGAGAAAGATGGCTGTGTCCATATCTGCTGCAATCTCTCACAAGCATCATTTATCATCAAAGTCTATCAGTTATGACTGGAAGTATCATAGAAAAGGAAGGAAGGGCATTAGAAATAATCCCACAAGAAACCCAAATCATGAACTTATGAGACTTGGACTTTAATATTAGCAAGGCTGCTGTATTCAAGTAGATAGGTGAGAAAATTAAAAAATAAGAACATCACCAAGGAACTGAAATCTACAAAAAAAAAAAGTAAACAGGAGAAAATAGAAAAAGACAAAAATGCAACTTCCAAAGTAAAAGACTTGACGGGTGGTGGCAGCAGTGGGTTTGACCAGCAGAAAGCACAGATGAGACAACATGGACTACCTACTGTTCAGGGGCCTTGCAAGGAAGGGACAGAAAATAAGAAGCACGAGAAATGCCTGGAATACACTGGAAATGCATATCATGGGTATAATGTCTTGAAAAGTAAGGAAAAGTGAAGGAAAGCATAAGTGTAGAGACCAACTCATGGAGCCATGAAGTCCCCTGAAGCCCCATGGAGTCTAATAAAGAAAAGCACACACATGTACACATGCACACATGTACATGCACACACACACACGGGTGCACATACACATATACATGTGTGTGCCTGTGCATACATCACCTGATCAAAGTACTACTACAATAACAACAACAACAAAAGTTGAAGATCAAAGTCAAGACAAAAATTTTTGGGTTTTTTTGTTTGTTTTTGTTTTTGTTGAGACAGGGTTTCTTTGTGTAGCCCTAGCTGTCATGGACCTAACTCTGTAGATCAGGCTGGCCTCAAACTCAGAGACCTGCCTGCCTTTGCCTGCGGACTGATGAGATTAAAGGTGTGTGCCACCACCGCCTGGCTCCAAAACAAAGTAGCTAGATAGAAGAGACACAGCACTGTTAAAAGACCGATGTGCGGTGGCTGGTTTAACAGGCATAATGGAAGCCACGAGACAGTGACATCATAAAGCTGGAGGGAAACAACAAACGAGCTGGAGGCACCCCTCGCTAAGAACGCACTCGGAATTAAAGGTGAAACAAAGGACACCTAACACAGCTAGGAGCAGGGAGACCATGTCTGGCCATGGTAGCTAAGGAAGGATCCGGGAAGAGTCTTCAGGCAGAAAGAGGCCCTAAACAGAACAGAAACGCTACAAGGACTTGTACACAGGAGAGTACCCACGAGTGAAAGCCAACATCTGGCCAAGAACATCCTAGAAGATCCTAATGAAGACTAGAGATCTCAGACTCACATCCGATGATGCCAGGCTTTGTTTTATGACGTTAGTGATCAAGATGGCATGACGGTGCTGTAAAGTCAGACAAACCATAGAGGACAGAGAGCAGCGCAGAGACAGGCCATACTGTGCAGGTGGATTCCTGCCCCGAAGTCGTGCAGCCTGGGAGGAGGGCAGCAATGGCCCTTTCAAGAAACGGTCCCGATCAATTACTTGTCATATGGAAAACAAAACAAATATTGATTTTTACTTTAGACATACATAAAATCATTTTCATGCAACCTGATATTTAACATGATGCAGAGCTAAACTAAAGGATAAAGCAGAAGGCTTAGCGGCCTCTACCTCTCTACCTGGGCGAGGGAGGGCAAAGCGCTTAGACAAGGCACAGCAGGGAACACCTAATGAGGTTGACTGCATCAAAATGGAGAATTTCTATCCATTGAAGCCACCAAGAGAGTGGGAGACAAGTCACAGAGTGGGGGAGGAGAAAAGCCCCCCACATAGACTTCCCAAAGGCTCCTCAGGTAGAACACAGAGGACATTTCTATCTCTGGGCCACCAGTGAGCAAGGAAAAAACAAAAAAATCCTAAAACCAAAAAACGAAACAAAAAACAAGTCAGTAACAAGCAGGCAGGGACTCCAGTAGGAAAGTGGGTGAAAGGCAATTACAAAAGAGGCTCAAAACCAACCAAAACACAGGAGAGGAAGGCGATAAGAGCTTGGTAAGGGCGTTGGCTGTGCAGTAGCAAGGGCCTGAGTCTGATCCCCAGGACCTACATGAACCTCCAGGTGCCGTGATGCCCGTGTGTCATCTCAGCTCTGGGGAGGCAGAGACAGGCAGTCTCACTGGCCAGCTAGATTACCCTATTCTGTGAATCCCGCATCTCAAAGAAGGTGGGTGACATTCTGGAGTTGTCCCCTTGCCTCCACATGCACCCCCTCACGCACATGCGTGCACACGCATATGAAAAAGGTGAGAAATTTTGTCATGTCCAATTTCATCAGCAGTCAGGGATGTGCAAAGTGAAACTAAAATGGAACGCCACATCCCACCCACTAGCCTGGTTAAAATTAAAAAGCTGACAGCATTAAGTGCCGACAAACCTGTGCCCGGAGTGGAAGTCCCCCTCACTGCCGGTGGGTGTGTAAGCTAGTGGACCCACTTTAGAAAGCTGCTTGGCAGTGTCTGTGAGAGCCAACAGATGCCCATTCTGTGACTCAGAAGTTCCACCAGACTCCATGCCCAAGATCTGGGCGAGCGGGCATCCATCACAACATGGCAGATGGGCAGGATCAAATCAGAAAAATGAGCGCAAGAGCCCCGCCCAGAGACACACAAAGCAGTTCTCAGAAATGAGAGAAAAATGAAAAATCACAGGATTCCTACACTGAAAAACTATGTGACTAACACGTCTGTTTCCCAGACTTTGATTTATAGCCAGTACAATCCCAATAACAAGCAGAATAGGCCTGTGTGCAGGGTATGCAAACAGATGACGTGGTCAGACCACACAGAAATTTAAGAGCACAAGCTGCAGGTGAGGGCCAGCGAAACCACACATCCACTCAGAGATGCGCGCTGATAAGACTTCCATACCACGCGACCCAGAGGCCTGCTCAAGGTAGGATGAGAGGATTCGGAGCATCACACCACAGAATACTATGTGATACTGCACACGGAACACCTTGAGTATCACTCATAAGTGTTACAGGTAAGAGGAAAGGCCCACAAGACCATGCATTCAAAGCCAAGGGCAGCCATCTGTAGGGCAGAGTCGGAGAGTGGCTGCAGCTGGTAGTGGTGTCGGCTGGGCAGGACACAAGGATAACTTCTGGTCAGCTTCTGTTCCCCGGTTCCAGCTGTCTGGAAAATCTACAGCCGTCTCTAGCAGTCTCACGGCTCGCACCCCACGATTGTGGCTGTGAGCTCCTCCCCATGAACCTCTGGCCTCAGTGCTCAGTCTGAATGTTAATGAGCATCTTCTGTGTGTTGCCTGCAGACTAAGATATTCCCACTGTGCTATCCCATATGTTCTCACTAAGCTATGTGGAGGAGACATTGTCACCAGGACCACAGGTAAGAGAAGAGGGGCAGTTAAATGATGTACCCTCTGTAACATGTAACAGCAAGCAAGCTATCTGTGACTTCCACAGAGATGGCTCAGGTCTATGTCCTGCAAATGTCACGTGTGGACTTCCAGGACAGCCTCACCTAGGGATCAGAGGCCTGGCTCCTGACTCTAATCTCAATGTCTAAAATGGAATTTGCTTTTTGTGCTATGCGCTAAGGTGGCTGCCAGAGTGCTGGCGAGCTCATTCAGATTCCAACACAGAAGGTAGAATCACTCTGCGGAGGGCTTTATGGTAGTCTGAGAAGAACACTCATCTCATTGGCTGTGCTAGAACCCTGGCTACAGCTAGCTTGGGAAGCTGCGGAATGTCCATTTTTCAAAGGGTGGCCATCTACTTGCTTAAAGTCAGAGTGCTGTTACTGGGTACCAGGAGGAGGAGAGATAAGAATGTTGCTATGTACACAGCCACCTGTCCATCAAGGATTCAGATCTAGCCAGTGTGTGTCCATAGGCCGCCAAGCTCTTGCTCCTAAGCCTGCCCCTCTTCCCTGCACCACCTCCCATGAAAGGGGTCATCTAGAAACCGTAGGGGATGGGGCATCAGCACTGTGAGGCTGGTCCTCGGGTTCTCCTGCCTTTCCATGTCCTTCCCTGCTTCCATTTCAGAGCAGAGTGGTCACGGTGACCCCCCAAAACCTCCCATCCCTGCATTCTCTTCCCATCACTGTGGCAATGAGCCATGTCAGTTTTAAAAGGCCCCTGCCTGTGGCTGAGGACTTGCTGCCTCTTCTCCCTTGGTGACTGTCCCCTAAATACCACTGGGCACAGGGGCCTCTCCCTAGGTGTCCTGGTTGGCTTTTGGCTACTTGATCTAAGCTCAGGCTGTGTGGAAAGAGGGAACTTCAGTTGAGGAATGCCTCCATCAGATTAGCCTGTAGATGAGGCCGTGGTGCATTTTCTTGATTGATGATTGGTGTGTGTGTGTGTGTGTGTTGGGGGGGCGGGAAGTCTACTGTGGGTGATGCCACCCCTGGCAAGTGGTCCTTGGTTATATAAAGGAGGCCAGGGGGCAGGGGAAGCAAGCCAGTCAGCAGCACTCCTCAGGGCTTCTGCTTCAGTTCCTGCCTCCAGGCTCCTGTCTTGGGTGACATCATGCTTTCAGATGGCCATCAAGAGCCTTCTGGGGCACCAGCCACCCCACTTAGCTTCACAGGGCTCCTGTGGACCATTATGGCTTTCGTTGCCTAAGGCTTAGTTTGGTTAATATCCTGTCTACCTCTGGGATTTTTTTTCCCTTAGTTTTTGAATTTTTCTCAAACTTCACTATTTTTAAACTAAAATATAGTATACTCTGGATCCAAGACTCTTAATAACTTGAAACTTTGACGCCCATAAAAATAACATTTACCCAAATGAGAGTTATTTCCATATATTCCTCAATGTCTTGCTTATTTTTTTCCTGTGCACATTGATTTTGATAGGAAAATATTTCTTTCAGCATTTTCTAGCCAGGTGCCAACATGATCTAAGGAGCTGTTTACAAAATCCGTCCTAATGATTTGCTAGTTTTTTGACAAACCAATAAATCACTGATGGAGAGGTGGCTCTGATTGGGATTAAAATAATGAATAAAAACATTTATCTACACTTGGTTATGAAGCTTCCCCAGGAAATGGACTAGGTCTGTAAGAGCCTGTGGTTGAATGAGGAGGAAATTCTTGGAACACAGGGACCACGGTGGTGCACACCTTTAATCTCAGAACTTAAGAACAGAGGCAAGTGAATGAATCTCTGTGGATTTAAGAGACAACCTGGTCTACACAGTGAATTCCAGGCCAGCCAGGGCTACACAGTAAAACTCTGCCTTAAAAAGAGACAAACAAACAAATAAAAAACCAAGTTCTGGGCTCAGAGGGGTGGGAGAGGCTCATATCACAGCGTACGGGATTTGCCACTGGTCAGAGGTGGGATGGTGGCTCTACGGTCACCTGGGTTGTGGCCTGTTGCTTTTGATAATTCTTTCTTTTTTTTTTTGAGATAGGATCTTATTAATGCAGCCTAGGCTGGCCTGAAACTCCTATGTAGCTAAGGCTGGCCTAGCACTCCTGAGGGCTAGGATCACAGGACTGTGACAGCAGGGTCAGCTATGGCCATCTCTCTCATTCTGAAAGGGGCAGAAGGCATTTGCGTATTTCCAGCCCTATGAAGCACTGAGGCAGGAACATGACCCTCATGGTGGAGCTTCCACCCCTTGAGCAAAGTCCTGCTTCCAACACCAGGATGCCAGGATGCAGGCTGCACTGTGTTACCCACCATCAACCTTGCGAGCCCAGGAGGGCAGAGGCTTGTCCAGTGGTGAAGCACAGCTGGGCCCAGCCCCAGCTGGCTGGCCTGAGCGTGTCACCCCAAGTGTATGAGAACCACCTAACCTAGGGAAGCATCAGTGAGCTGGTTATCAGGAGAGAGATAGGAGCCCAGGAAGTGACTCTGGCCGTGGTTGGTGTCCCACAAGTTGAGGCTCTACTCCTTAGGTGTAAGCACCCACCCTGTCTACCCTGTGTCACGTGCTGCCGACCCAGCCCCCTCACCTCACTGGATCCTCACGCTGTCTGGATGAAGAGTCAGCCACCTAGTCCTGTCTCCAAGTGTTGCTGCTCAGGGAGGTCAAGTGACTTGCTTGGAGCGCACAGCCACTCTGAGACACATTGTCAACGTTTACCAACAGAACAAGCCAGGTTGGCCAGGAGGGGTAAACTTCACCACTGACCTTCCCTGAGATGGTCTTGATCTGTTTGGAGCTCAGGGGCTCGAAGTCCACTCCGATGTAGCCCTCCATGGCAGCCAGGAGGCTCCTGCGCAGGCAGCGGGAGGAGTTGGCCTCCACGTGCACCTGATCCCACCACGCAGGCTCGTACCAGCCTGGGATGATCCACTGGTACTTGCTGCCGAACATGCTCTCCTCAAAGGCCTGTGGGACATGGGCAGAGACTCAGGATCAGCGGGGCTTGGGGTGTCAGGAGAAGGTGGGAGAGCCACGCTTCCTCCTCCCAGAGGGTGTACAGACTTCTGCCGGCCCTCTCTCCCCATCACTCTAAGGACCTCAGGTAGCTGTGGGGAATGCCTAAAACCTGGAGAAACCGAGGACTTTGTCTGATGGAGGGAACTGTTGTGGAGGAGCTGATGGAAGGTTCTGGCATGGCACCTGGGAGCAGTGTGCTTCACCATGAACTTCCTGGTGACCCAAGAGAAAAGGGCAGCAAGTTTCCACAAAGCTTTCATCACTCATGAGGAACAAGAAGCGCATTCCTGGTCATTAGCCCTAAAAGGTGCCTTACACCCAGGAAGCTATTAGAGCCACGGGTGTGCACCAACACCCTCTCTACAAACAGAATTCTCAAAGCTGCTTGTGGCTGGGAGACGAGAGGGTCCTTCAGCTGCCTCCTTTATGGAGTTCTTTGATGCTTTTGGACTCACAATGCCCCTCTCCTAGACACCGTACTTCTAATGATGAAACAGCTCCTTTTTTTTTTCTAGCAACTACACTAATTGTACCCCAGCCAGAGTTTCGGGGGTGGGCACAGAGAACTCATCTTTCACATGCATTACAAATTCACAGCTGGACAAAAGCAGGCAGCAGCTGGGGCCTCTGATGAACAGGGTTCAGCTTCAGAAACATTGTTTACAGGAAGATAATACAGGGTTCTGACCGGGAACAAGACTTGGGTGTTTTGTTTTCTTTTTGAGACAGTCTCACTGTGTAGCCTGGGCTGGTCTTGAACTTGTGACCCCAGAGTACAGCAGGGATGACAAGTGGTACCCTCATCCTGGGAGGGACTAGCCTTAGGAACAGGAGGAAGTCCCCAAATCCTCAGTCACTCCTTCAGGGGCAGGTCCTGTGAGAGTCCAGCCCCTCATCTGCCACCTATGGGGGAACCCACACACACAGTCTGACCAGGGCCTGGCTAGCCTAGGGGAGTAGGATGTTATCTCCCCCTGTATAGATGAAGACTGCCCAACTTGAGGTGAGGAATTTCCCTAAACAAAGCTACAGAGAAAAAGATTCTAGAGCCACCTTCTCTTAGCAAAACAAAACCTCTTTCTGGAAGCTTCTTTGATCTTAAAGGCCCTCCTGTCTGCAGGAGAGGCATATTGCTTAGGAGGTACCGGGAACAAGGGAGCAGCGCAAGGCCCAGTCCCGACACAAGCGGCTGNGGCTCAGTCCCGACACAAGCGGCTGTGACCAGCACCAGGGCTGCGGACGGCAGTGTTCAGGAGGCAGCAGGATCAGGGTAGCTGTGTAAACAGACCCTCATGGTCCCTTTAGATTGCTCCTTGAGCTTTTCCGGAAGACAGAAGCCTGGTCCGTGGGGAAGGCAGCACAGGTGTTAACAGTCTCAAGCTCTTTCTACCACATTCTACCAGCTCCCAGCCTCTTGATCCTCCTGCCTCCTCTGCCATCCTTCCTCCTCAGGGCAGCCTTATCAATGTACAAAAGTCCTGTTCATTTCCGCTCCTTATCGCCTTTCCCCCCAGTCCCTTGCTTTTTTCCTGTGGAGAGCCTTGAGGCACACGTGCAGGGCAGAATCACAGTTGAAGCACCCATGGAGAGGCTCACAGGAAGGGTGTGGCCTGGCTCAGTCTACTGTCAGGTGGGAGTAGCCATGTGCCTGCTTCTGTGGTGGTCCCTGAGTGAAGAGTCCCTATGTGGGATATAGAAGGCTTCTTGGGGCTGGGACACTGGTCTGTGTCCTTTGCCAGATGGAGGGTAGGGTTGTGGACTTCCAGGGACCTGTTTCCCTGTGACCTCCAGAGCTAAGTCGGGGCCAGTATACAATGCTGGATAGTTGATGTCAACTTGACACAAGCCAAAGTCATCTGAGATACAGAACCTTAATTAGGAAAAAGCTTCCATAACATCAGGCTGCAGGCAAGCCTGTGGGGCATTTTCTTAATTAATGATTGATGGGGGAGGGCCCAGCCCATCATGGGTGGTGCCATCCCTGGGCTGGTGGTCCTGGATTCTTTAAGAAAGCAGGCTGAGCAAGTCATGAAGAGCGAGCCGTAAGCAGCTCCCCGAAACAGAATCTGCATCAGTTTCTGCCTCGAGTTTCCAGCCTTGTTTGAGTTCTTGTCCTGAGTTCATTGATAATGAACTGTGCTCAGCAGTGTGCGATCTCTCTGCTTCCATGCATTCCCTGAGAGGCACAGACCATGGATGTCCTTGAGGGTAGGCCCCATCCAAGAGTCCAACCCAAAGCTCCAAGAGCCTCCTCCGTGGGTGAGCAACCAGCCATAGCAGAAAATTCTCACTGTTAGCACGGAGATTTCTCCAGAGCACAGGCAGGACAGGAGGTGGGAGAGGAGGTAGGGGGGAGCCCAGCCTGGGCCTGTGGCCTGAGGCCGAGCTGGATGACCCAAAGCAGATGCCAGTGCTCCTGGAACCACTTCTCTCTGGCCAGCACAAATGAGGGCTTTGAGTTGGAGCCAGGCCACAAGGCTGCGTGGTGTGTGTTCATAGCACACAGGAACTGGCCTCCCCTGGGCCACTGGCCGGGCTCTTACATTCATCATTTTCTCCCAGAGTCCTTTGATTCCTTTCTGGATGGACACTAAGGCTTTCAAAGATCTAGGGAAATTGGTGGGGGTGGGTGTCAAGTCCAGCCCTTTCCAGAGTCCCTCTATGCAGGAGCTTGCTTGATACTCAGAGAATCCATTTCTGGGCTCTCCTGCGGAAGGGAAGGCTTTTCTGAATCTGGAAATATTGTTGAGTCAGTGCTGGCCTCCTCTGAGCCTCTTCCTCAGGTTTGGACCCTGCAGCATCTCATTGCTCCTCAGGGTCCTGGTGCTCAGGCCCCATGGGACCCCTCCCAAGTTACCTTTCATCACGTATGCCTTCAGACAGGAGGATCTGGGGGCCTTGGGGGCTGGGGCTCAGGTTTCATGAGAGAGTGTTGCATCATTTAATGTCCTCTGTGAGCTAGTGAGACAGGGTGACCACTCTCTCTTTCAGAAGTGCACTGAAGCTGTCTGAAGCTGTAGGGGTCCAATGCCAGTGTGTTAGCATGGAGCCTCGGGTGGCCACCAGACTCCAGCATCACCTCTCTTCATTACCTCATCAGCCTCCTCCTGGGATGCCTCAACTTCCTCTCTTCATTGCCAAGCTGGCGGGCTAGGGTAACCCATGTGTCCTTGGCTTTGAGGCACTTTTCTTCTGTCCCTCTTGGACCTGCTGGGGTCTTCTGTCTCTTCATTTAGCCTCACCTTCTAGGTTAATCCTTAACCTCCTCTGTTCTTCCCTACAGGCCTGCTGTTCATACCTCAGCCTGCTGTTCATACCTCAGAAAGGGCGAGAGAACGGAGAGATGTGTGGCCCCTTGCTAGAGACCGCACCAAGGATGACCTCATACAGAAAGGCCAAGGGTAGATGCTAACTCATGTAACTGGGTTGTCACTTGGTGAACTTCCCTCCTGACCCAAGGGGAACAAGGGGAGCGCAGCACAGCCATGGAAACAGACATGGCTCCTGGGTCCAACCCCTATCATGTATGTCACGATGTCACGAGTAGATTGCCCCAGGACTCATGAAGTGGCTGAGGACACTAGAGAAGCCCCCTTACCTCACATGGCTACTGAGCAGGGTAAATTGGACAAGGTATAAAAGCACTCAGTCACCCACTCGTTATATCCTTCCTCAGAGGAGACAGTGTGCCCTCTGCCAGTTCTGAACTTTATCTGCAGGGCAGGGAGGGGCCTGAGCCCCTTGGGGTATCTGGAGTGTCCCATGCTGACTCAGAAAAGCCCTGAAGCTGCTGCAACACCCCTAGTACCCACGGGACCATCCTGTTCTGAGAACAGCTTCTGACCCCAGGAAGGATTTCAGGCTGGAGAGGCTTGGTGAACCCAGGGCTCATACGGTCCAGGTGGAGTCTCACTTACACAACAGAAGACTTTCGCTGCCATGTTCTGGTCAAACTGGCCAAGGATGATCCGCACGTCATTCCCCTGTGGGCAGAAGAGGATGTGAAGGTGAGTGATGGCATTGTCAGTGTCAGCACCAAGGGACCCTTCCACGGCCAACTTTGCAGCCAAGAGCTCTGCTGACAGAGAGGGAGGTGAAGCTCCCCTGTGCTTGCACCCCCAGAGACTTGCTGTGCCACTCTTGGCTCATCTGTAACCACCCTCTCTGGTTTCTTGGGTGACTCTGAGGACAAAAAGCATACCTCAGTCTCCCTGATTCCTCTACCTCATTTTACCTAGAGGGAAACTGAGGCCAGAGGAGGGTGACAGAGGCAGGACCCAAGTCAGCCACACCCTCCACAATGTCTTGGACTTTTCTAGTCCTTTGACAGTAAGTCCCCAGAGATACCTTCTGAGCTCATAGAGCTCCCCAGTTCATAGTTTTTAGGGTGTTTTGGAGTTGTATTAGGACCTCAGTGCCATCAACAAGCCTTGGGTGGCTTCAGGTGTCTCCCTTTCTCATCTCAGCTTTACTTTACCTCTCTGTGATATGGGGACAGTGGTAGCAACTCCCTTGTATGAGTTCTGAGAGGACTCAGTGAAGTATCCTTCAAGAGGTGCTTAACACAGTGCCTGCTGCACAACAGGCACCCAGCGTATGCCAGCTAGCCATGTGCCCGTAACTCCCCTAGGCCGTCTTTATTTTTTCTGCAAGCTCTACCTTGGAATTTGCTGGTTTTCTCAGTGTGGCTAACAGGTGTGTGTTGCAGAGAAAAGTCCACGAGATTCACTCACCTACCAAGCATTTACCCAGCCCCTGCCTGAGGCTCTTGGTCACTTTCTGGGCACGGAGATTCAGCCTGGGCCCTGCCATCAGGAGGCCAGCTGGGTACAGGCTGGCACCTGCTCCTGTTCTGTGGCTTCCTGCTTTGCAGGACCCAGCTTGGCAGGAGGTGCCATCTCTCTGCTGGCCTCTCCAGACACCCCAGACCCTCTGATGGTGGTGGGCAGGAAGCGTGACTTCAAAGATCAGTTTTTAGCATCTTTTAAAACTGGAAAATGCTGACTGAGAGGCCATCTTACTCATCATGTGTGTTAGCAAAATAGAGAAAGCCCTGTGCTAAAACTGGCCTTCGTTCACAAGCAAGAATGGAAAGAATTGGGGGCGGGGGGTTGGACACAAAACCTCATACTTGCTTGGGAAAGGACTTTGAAGGGTCATTTGCAGAGGCTGGAGGAAGGCAAGCCTTTGTCTCTGCAGCCTGCAGCACTATGAAAAGTTTCAGGCTGTCTTCTGTCTGTAGAAGGGCTCCCAGGCACATGCCAGCCTCTTTGTTATTGGTTGAAATCTTTTTACATTGTTTGTTACTAACAGTGGCCATCTGTCCATCTGTCTGTCTTCACCCATTCATTGTTTATTCGTCCATCTTCCGGGTTTATTGTGCATCTGGATTGCTAACTCCACTTGCTAAACACGGTACAGAGAAAGAGCCTATTGGGTTTCAGAGCCAGAGAAACTGGGTTCTGATCCCGGCTCCATGCCTGGGCTTTAGTCTGCTAAGCCTGCATCTTGTCATGTCTGAAACAGGCACTGTCGTCCCTGCCCTGCTTTGTGGTACAGGTAACTCATTACAACACAAAATGCCTTCTGGTCTTCAGGGTGCTGCTCATGGCATCTTGTCACATCCCTCCTGTTTGCCTTCCTCAGATTCAGCCCCTGGTATCCCATTCTGCCCTCAGCTTTTGCTGCATCCCTGACTGCAGTCATCCAGCCTGTGTCACCAGCATGGACTCATCTGCTGCTTTTCACAGAACACCTCAATTGGTGTCTCCTGGCTCCTGCAACCCAACATGTCCCAAGCTGAACCCTCATCTTTCTCTAGCAAGCCCCTTCCTCCTCCTGTTTCCATCTCTGGGAGTGGTACCACAGCCTCCCACTCGCCGAGCTGGAGACTGGAGTCATCTTCCACTTGCTGCTCTCCTTCCCCTCCCACATCCCAGCCCCTCAGCGTCCCAGTTCCACCTGTTCACCAGCTCTAGAGTCAGCCTGTCCCTGCAGCCCTGTGCTCTGGGCTTGGTCACCATTTCTCTTCCCTTAGAGAATAGCTGGACCCCTGCCTTCATCTTCATCCTACTGTGTCCAGTGACCTCTACCAAGGAGGGAGAATCACAGTGAACTCCAGATCTGACCGAAAAAATCTGACATGGCTTCCCAAAGTAGATCAGACACTCATCTCAGTCTCTTGAGCTTGAGGCTCTTCGCCAACTGCCTCCTGCATCACATTTTCCCTACTTTTCTATGGAGTAACAAAGAACTACCTGAAGTTCCACAGACACACCTGTTTGCCATTCATCCACCCACCCATCTGTCTACCAGTTCACCCATCCATCCATCTACCAATCTACCCATCCATTCATCAACCCACCACCTCATCCATCCGTCTGTCCACCCATCCACTCATCCATCCATCCACCAAC
>LOEQ01000135.1:640871-657306 GCA_001685075.1 Bramus lutescens | reverse complement strand
CCATCCATCCATCCATCCATCCATCCATCCATCCATCCATCCATCATCCACCCACCCATCCATCCATCCATCCTTCCTCACTCTGTTCCTTTTTGTGTACAAGCTGTACATCCCTAGTGTCCTGCTCTCCCCATATTCTCCTGCATCACAGATGCTCAGCCCTCATCTTAGCTCAGGCTCCCTTACTTGTGATGTCACTGACCATCAAGCCCAGCAGCCATTCCTCTCTGGGCTGAGGGCATCTACACTTCCCTCTATCATGACCCAAATTCACTTTCTTAAAAAAATCTTCTCCTGACCCTCTGGCCCCTGAACCAGCACAGGGTATGAAATATGGAGCAATAAGCATGCGTGTGGCCTGGTGTAGGGAGAGGACGCTGACACAGCACTGGACTCCATGGTGGGCCCTTGGCTGCTCAGCAGCTTGACCTTCTGCAAGTCCAGAAGGCATGATTGTCACTGTACTGACACCCTGCTAGTCCTGGGGGCCTGATACTGACTGAGTTTATATGTCCGTTTCTCAAATGGACCAAAGAAACCACTTCTTCATGGTGACCAACTCACCACCTGCTGACAGATAAACAACCAGCTCTGCCATTCCATTTAATCCAGTTAGTGTCTCTGTTGCCAAGACAACTATGCTGCAAGGACCACTCGGCTATAGGCTCTCAAGCTGTCAGGTTTAGATGGGTCTGAGGAATCACAGATCCCAGAAGCCCCTTCCTAAAGAGGCCAGTGGCTCTCCCCAGCTGTGTAGCACCCAGAGTTGGACTCATTCTGGTTCTTAGGACCCTCAGAGGGTCTGGAAGACAGGCACTGTTGGGAACCAGGAAGCCCCTGAGGCAGAAAGCTATTTCTGTCTACTATGCTTCTGAAGAGCAGGAGAGCTGTTCTTGGGCTAGGAGGGCAGGGAGGAGCCTGGGCCAAGGGAGTGAGGAAACCTGGTCCTTAGGGGTCACGTCTTGGATGGGACACATTCATCTGGAGGGGTGTGGAGAGTGGTGTTCTCTCACCCTGGACTGGCATTTGTGTGTGGGTTCCAGGGTTGGGGAGAAAGAAGTTCTAGGAAGGATGGATAGTACACATACATATACACACGAGACACACACACACTACACATACACATCACACACCACACAATACACTACACACATACCACACCACACACACACCACACACATAACACACCACACCCACTATACACACATATCACATACCACACACACACATACTACACACACCACACACACACACACTGCATACCATACACACATACTACACACACACCACATATACACCCTGCATACCACACACACCACACCACACACAGACACACATGTACACTACACATACACACACCATACACATTACATACCACACACACATACACCACATACACTACATACACACCAAACACACTACACACATACACCACACACACTACACACACATACACCCCCATACACACTGCACATACCACACAACACACATACATACACACACCACACACACCTCACACAACACACAGACACTACACATACACACACCACACACACCAACCACGCACTATACACACACCACACACACTACACATACCCACCACACATATACACACCACACATACACATACCACACTACAATACACACCACACATACACACACACTACAATACACACCACACATACATACACACACTACAACACACACCACACATATACACACCACAATACACACACATTACAATACACACCACACATACACACACACTACACATACACACCACACACACTTACACACCCTACACACACACACACACACACACACATACACTACAAGCTCCAGAGTCACATCTGTCACTGCCCAGTACATGAGCCTCTTCCTGGAAGCCCAGAAGGTAAGAACTAAAATTCAGTTAGGCAATGGCCCTATCTCTGGCCAACTCTCTACCCTGCCAGGGCTGGAGCTCCCTTTCCTGACCTAAGGGCCTGGGCAGTTTAAGAAGTACTGGGAATAAGGCTTGATGAAGCAGGCTTGTAAGTATCAGCTAAGCAGGGGGCTCACACATTCAAAGTCACCCTGGGCTGTGTAGAGAGAGCCTGTAGCCCAGCTGTACAGCTTGCCTAGCATGCGTGAAGCCCAGGCTCAAACCCCTGTACTGAAAATGAAATAAGTAAGTACAAGGCAAACAGAGGAGGAGCCAGGCCTGTCGCTGCAGACGAGAACAGAGTAGAGCTATGAACTCCAGAGAACAAGACCATGACTGAGGGCATGGACTGGAAAATCCCGAGATTTCATGACCCGATTCTTCTGGGGCCTCCTGGAGTGAAGGTGGATGCGTGGAGACAGATGACAGTTTCCATGATCGATGGTCCCAAGTAAAAAGCTTACATAGAGAACTACATTCACACCTTAGGAGGTCACTGTTCCAGGGAGGGCATTTTGAATGAAGTAGCCATGGATGCATGTTGGAAGTGAGGAACACTGCTTGGGTCCTCTCAGCTCCTCACACCCAGAACCCTGTCTCAGGTGCCCAACTCCCAGAAGCCCCACAAAGGCACAGGACATGCCCTAGCCCAGGATAGATGGCCTTTCTTATTTCTTGGTGCTCTGTTATCCATTGTCCAGACTGCCTTGTTTCCAGGATCCAGGGACCTAAAAAAATCACACACTTCTGAACGACCACCCAATCCACTGACTGATTTTAACTCCAGTTTGTGAGGGTCCTAACACAGGAAGAGCCCTCAAGCTCCATCTGGCTGGCAAGTGGCACCTCAACCCTTTCCTGAGAGAGACACCATTGTCATGGCCACTTTGAGCAACTGAGGCTCAAAGGATTCAGCAGTGAATGTTGGGGTCACCCTGGACCCTAAGCTGCCTGGAGGTCCACAGTTCCCCCACTTTGTCCCTTCTCTGGAAAGCACCTGCGGCTGAGTGGGAAGAGCACACTGTACACACCGCAAAGGCAAACAGGTGCTGTCAACAGGCAAGGGGAGAAAACATGTACGTGTATAGATACCAGATCTCCGGGGTGTCTCCTGACGTTCTGGACTAACCCCCTTACTGCCTCATCCTGTTCTAGCTGTCTCCTGAGTGAACACGCTCCATCAGCCTCTTTCACACAACCCCCAGTCTCTTAGGGTTTCTATTGCTGCAATGAAACTCTGTGACCAAAACACAAGCTGGGGAGGGAAGGGTTTAGTTGGCCTACACTTAGTGTCACTGTTCATCAATGAAGGAAGTCAGGACAGGAACTCAGACAGGGCAGGATCCCAGAGGAAGGAGCTGATGCAGAGGCCATGAAGGAGAGCTGCTTACTGGCTTGTTCGTCATGGCTTCTTCAGCCCACTCTCTTACAGAACCCAGGACCACCAGCCCAGGGATACACACCAGCCCAGGGATGCACTACCCACATTGGGCTGGGCTGGGCCCTCCCACCATTGGCCACTAATTGAGAAAATGCCTTACAGCTGGATCTCGTGGAGGCATTTCCTCAGCTGAGGCTCCTTCCTCTCTGATGACCCTAGCTTGTGTCAAGTTGACGCACAAAACCAGCCAGTAGTACACCCCAGGCTCAGCTCCAGAGGACTTCAACTCTGGATTCCAAAGCACACAGGTGGGAAGAGGTGGCATATGTTTAGATGCCAGCTAAGCGTGGTCCCAGAACCTCAGGGCTGGCCGCAGACCCTGCCTAGAGCACATCCTCCCAGGCCAAGACAACAACCCCTGCCCCAACTGGCCTGGGCTGCAGCACTCAGCATCAAGTCTATAGAATCACTCATGGGAAAGCCAGGCAGAGCGGAGGCAAGGTCATGAGTGGCACATGCCATCGTGAGTCATGAAAAAGACAGACTGGACATGGGCACCCTGAGGGCCCAGCACAGCTCGACGGCCTTCTTGTCACTGGAGTGTAGGGTCCTGCAAGGAAGGTCAGGGTCACCTGACACTGACTTCTAGGTCATCTGGAGTCTCCTATAGGCCCCCTCCCTTAACCATGAGGCTTTCAAAATCCCTACAATACCACACACCATACTGTGAGGGGATGAGGTGACATGAGCCACCAAGCTACTAGAAGCTTATCTGGCATGGCTGGAAGGACCAGCTGAGACTGTCTCTAAAGTCCTGGCTCAGACAGGCTGATCCCCTCTAGGATAAACACTCTCTTATTTAACCAAAATTTGCCTTGGACCTTTCCTCCCGCTCCCACCAGACACACCCCTGAAGGCACAGAAGCAGGAAACATGTCCTCACATCCAGGAAGAGTATGGAAAGGGGACAGCCCACAGCAGCCTACTGGCGACATGTGACATTTCTTTAACTCGTGTATATTTAGCTTTCCAATAATATATCTGGCTTCAGATAAAAATACTGCTCTTTCTTCTCCATGTGTCTGAGCAAAATTGGCCTTGGGGCCAATGCAGCATGGTTACTCTTTGGTTGTACACCCCCAGGGCCCAGGCAAATCTATTTCCAGAGGTTGGCCTGGGTTTTCTGCCTGTACAGATGAGGGGGTGGTTGGTTCAGGAAAAGGGAGACAGCCCCCACCAAGACCTTCCTGGACAGTCAGGGAGAGAAGTAACCAATCTTGGTTAGGGTTCTCCCATGGAGCAAAGGCCGGGAGGGTGCACCTTCGGGCTGTCTTAGCTTAGAGTAGAGGCCTCCCTCAGACACGCACATCCAAGTCCCAGAGTCTCTGGGGATGTAATGCCCCATGGCATGAGATTCGAGCTTCAGGAGGTGCTCAGGCTGCTGATCTGAAATGGGGCGGTGTCTTGGATGATCTGGGTAGGTACAGTATTATTACAAGGTGATCACAAATGGGGATGTAGCCTGGGTGACAACAGGTGGCTCTGAGGACAGAGGAGGAGGTCACTAGTCAGAGTACAGAGATGATACCCTCTTCTCTAAGATCCAGGATGAATCATCCCTGGGGACAAGTCCATCTTAGCCCACCAAGACACATGCTTGGCTTCTAGCCTCGAGGCCAGAAAGACAGATCCAAAGGATTTGTAGTCTGGTAGCTTTGTCCCACCAGCAGCAGGGAATGCATGTCCCTCCCTGTGACCTGTGAGTGCCAAGCTGAGAGAGACTCTACCATCCTCTCCTCTTTGGTGGACCCTGAGATCTCTTGGCCACTGCTGACGTACTGGTAGCTTTTCTGGCCTCTGCAGGTTCCCCCTCTGTGCTCCGTGAGCCACAAGAACGCTTCCCAGTGTTGGGCTATTTTTGTGATTCACTCAAAAATAGGTTCCTCTTTTTAGAGTCAGAAACCTGGCTCCAGCAGGTGTACCGAGCCTTTTGACAGTGAGACTTGATGATGTCATCTACAATGCTTATCCTCAAGAACTGCACAACCTAGTTACAAAAAGAAACTGCATACAACATCCCAGAACATTCTAAAATGTCTATGATTTTGTATGAGTCCTCACTCACAGCTAACCTGGGTTGCATGCGGCCTGTGGGATGCCCAACCTGGGCCTGTTGACTCGCTTGTCCTTCGTCTTTCCTCCCTTCCATGGGTGGAAGCCACAAAGCCACTGCCTTCCTGCTTTATTGCTGAGAAAGCTCATGAGGAAGAGGCTGCCTTTCACTCTGTATACAGGCACTTTCCAGAACATTCAGAGACTACAGAAGAATCTTCTAGCCACTAAAGAGTAGATGAGCATGAAGCTGTGGTGGCTACAAGCCCTCCTGTGGCCTCACTCCTGTGTTGCAACCTCCATCAGGGCCTGCTGCATGGCATCTGGTATGTGTTAACTTGAGCTCAACTTGTAAAATGGGGATAATAACATTTCCTATAGAGGACCAGGTAGTAAATGCTCTAGGTTTCATGGGCAATTGCAACTCTCTGTGGCAATTACTCTGTCTTATGACTGTAGCACAAAAGCAGCCAAGAACAGTGTTCTAAATAAATGTGTTACAATAAAACTTTATTTATAAAACCAAATGGAGGGCCAGATTTGGCTCATTAGCCAACATTTGTTGGCTGTATTGTTCAGTAACTGGAAGGATTAAAAGAATGAATAAATCTGTGAGAACAAAGAAAGTACTGGACAGTGTTTGTCCTGGGTATCGAAGCAGAAGCACAGGCTGAGGCCAGAGAGGACAGGCTGTGGTGAGGCTGGTGTCTGAAAAGCAGCCTAGAGATGCCTGGGCTTTCCCAGAAGTAGTGCAGGCACAGGCTACCCCCTCTACTAATGACCACACTATGATTGATTGCTCTGTGGTCCCAAGGGCCACATGGAGTTCGCAGTCGCCTGGCTTCTCGTGGTTTTTCCAGGAACTTCCATGATTATTTCAGGATGGGACATGTTATGGATTTATTTCTTGATTCTCATCACACTCTTGCTTAATTGTTTCTGGGTTTCTAATACGGCATCAGCTACCGATTCTTCAGTGTTGTGAGAGAGACGACCGCCACAGGTGCATGTCTGAAGGATGGAGATACCTGAGGCAGGGAGAGGAAGTAAATGCTGGCCTGCTTGATTCAAAGCCTGAGCCCAGCTTCTGCTTGGGATGAGGAAGAAATGTGTACCATGGGAGGACTATGGTCAGAGAAGAGAGCACACTTAAACCAGCATTAAAACGCAAGTGTCAGCTATGTAGGTAACTAAAAAAGAGAATGCTCTGCGTTCTCGCCTGTCTCCTTTGGAGTCCTGCAGGTGGCTCTGCATTTCATCATTCTGCCACCTGGAGCTGGGACATCTCAGTGCTGTCCCCTCATCTGTAGCAGGCCTGCCCAGTGCCCATTTCTTGATGGTCCTCTGGCAGGGTCCTTGGAGGCACTGTGGTAGACCTCTGCTCGGTCTTTTACACTTGCTATCTGCATCACTTTGTTCCAAATTGTGAGGAGAGGACACCACGGTGTGTTCCATACTTCAGAAACTCAAGAGGCAGAGGTAGGATGACCACTCCTTCAAGACCAGGCTGGGCCACATAGATCTTATCTCAAAAACAACAAACAAACAAACAAGCAACCCTCCCTACACACCCCAATAGAAAACGCAAAAAGCACAATCTGGGGCCACTGGTGTATTCATGGTGAAGCTGACTGGCTCGAACTTCTGGTCAGAACTTCTGTCTGGTCTGCAAAGGTCTGTTTGGAGTGTTCTGGTTACAGGTTTGTTTTCTGTTTGGACACACGGACCAGATTTTCCTTACTGCTGTCTTCCACGCTCTGGTAGCCTTGGGTCCCTTTTACCATCATGCTGACCAGAGGGTCCTTCAGCGTGGGTTTATCTAAGGTGTCTCTGTCTGCAATTTTAGGTTCTAGGTGGCAACAGAGAACATTTTTTAGTTCCTCGCACTAGCAAGGCGAGTGATCCACTGCTCAGGTAACCTCAGCCTCCTTGGCCATGAGACTTGGCTCAGATACCGCCTCTTTTAAAACTGTTCCTTCTCTCACGGAGATGAAGAGTTTGGTGCATGTTTTCTTACATTTCCCATTTCTCAGGCTCTGAGGGTGCAACCTGGATTTCACGTCCCTGGTATTGTACGTGTTTCTGCATCCTGTGGGAAGCCGCATGCTCTTTCTCCTCCATATCTCCATTTACAGCAGTTATTTAGACTTATCTCTCTTCCCCTGGGTTCTGTGTTCCCCACTTGGCTGTTTCTGTCTTGACCTCAAGTGTAAAGTGTGCCGTTGCTCCCAGCTGGCTCTCAGAATCAACTTCCAGAAGGTTTCCCACTTGGCACATCACATGAGCCTCACACAGTAATGTGTGTGTCCCAGTTGTTCCATTAACCCTGGGGTTTCATGATGCAGAAAGGGAAGAGGGCAGCCTGAGTTTGAGAGCATTGTGGGAAGTTTGACTCCCCCACTCCCACCCCCCACACCTCTGCCTAGATATTTTCAAGATTTATCCTTAAAGTTCGTACATCAAAACATTTGCTAAAATATGTCTAGGTGTCCTTTCCTATGTCAAAGTGGCTGGGATGCAGAGACCAGCTAGCCAGTACATAGAGTTTTACACTGCCGACTAATTGTGGGTTTTTATAGTTTCACAATGGTTGAATGCTGGCAATTTCATGTGATCTGGGTTTGCTCCCTATAGTGAGTGTGTGTGTTTGAATGTGTGCGTATTTGTATATGAGTGAGCATTCATATATATGCACATGAGTGTTGAGGCCAGAGGCCAATCTTAGGCATTGGTCCTCCTGCAGAACCTGGAGCTATCCCATTAGACTGAGCAGCTGACTAGTGAGCCCCAGGGACCCACTTGTCTCTCTCCTTGTCCCCAGCATTGGGGTTACAAGTGCACGCCACCATGCCTGGACTTTTATGTGGGATTCTGGGGATGGACCACTGTCCTTTGCTTGTACTTTATCAGTCTTTCCAGTTCTCCTTTCCTCAGTTTTCCTATCCCCTTACTGTGGAATGTACCAGAAGCCAGATTCTGGCTGCTCCGTGAGCTGCTGCTACTGGGGTGTCTATTTTGGCTCAGCCTCCTGTCCTGGAGTCCTCTTAGCTCTTTTCTCCAGTCTTCTCCGGTCTCACACCGTCATCTTTCCTCTCACTGGATTGATCCTGCCAACCATTTCCTCTGAATTCTGGAAGAGCGTCTCAAGTGCATCCTCCACGCCATTGATTTTTCCTCCACTCTTGGCCCTGGCTCCACTCTCTGCTGCCTTTGCTGCAGATTCCTGTCCCATTATCTGATGCGCAGCTTCTTCCCAGTCCTCTATGTCCCGTTCTGGCTTCACTTAGCCCACACTAAAGCAGAGGCTGCCTTTCTTCCAGAACTTCCTGCCTGTTCTCTCTTCTGAGTATTTTATTCCTATTGTCTCAGTGGTCTTTACTGTCTACACACTCACGTACAGCTTACTGAGCAGTTACATTTGTTTGTAGGTGATGAGAAATGCTTCTGGAAGCTTCCCTTTTAATGGGAGGAGTGGGTGCTAGAAGGAGGAGGTGAATAGTCTAATGTTGTGGGCCATGCCCTACCCCAGAAGACATGCTGAAAGCCTAACCCCAGCACTCCAGAACGGGAGCTCATGTGAAGACAGAGCCAGCAGCAGAGGGTGGTCTTTTAACCAGGATTCGGCTATAATGGAATGGGGTTGACTCTTAGTTCAGCTTGAAGAGTGTCCTGATGAGAGGCCAGTGTGGAAAAGGGAGGTGGGACCACCAGAGGTGGAGCTAGAACTTGGCAGCCACAGGCCAGGAGCTCCCAGGACTATGGACACCAGAGGCTGATGTCAAGGTAAGCTTGGAGAGCTCACGGTACCGCCCACATCCCAACCTCTGGCCCCACCCCAACCTCTAGATCCAGGCCAGAGAGTACACACTCCTTCTGTGCTAAGCGGCACCATGCTGTAGCACAGTAAAATCAGCCCTAGGAAACAAACATGGATGTGGGTTTGTGAGCTGGAGATGGCCAGGAGAAAGGGCAGTGCCTCTGTCCCTGAGCCTCTGAGCTATGCACTGCTAGGATCTTTTCTCCTAACATTGGCTGCACAGGGAGCTGGGGGCAGCGGGGCAGGGGCAGCGGGGCAGAGGCAGCACCAGACTCCAGGTGGAATTCCAGCCTTCCACTTCCCCTGTCCCTGTGGGACTGAGAGGTTGGTTACCTAACCACTTTGATGCTCAGTGAAATTGATCTCAAACCCCAGAGGACTTTGGGAAGCTCTAAAGAAGAAATGATGGCCTTGGGTTGGTAGCCAGCCCTGTGTTGGTGGGTGACTAGTCAGGGGCTGGAGTCTGGAAAGGCAGGGTATTTGGGTTGCTGCTTTCAGTACTGTTTCCATTACATTTTTTTTGAACTTGGTCAATGAGCAGAGCATCCTGCTCCGCCCTGGATCCTGACATCTCAGCTCCGCACATGCGGCCTTTCCCTTAGAACTCAGCTGGGCCTTGGAGGCCAGAAGCTATTTCAAGAGCCTGCTCTGGGGAGACATTCCACGTGTGACAGGACAAGACTGGCTCAGCAGAGCCCCCTTCCCCACAGGCCCGAGTCCTTCAGGCTCCACAGAGCCCATCTAGAGCCTGAAACAGCATAGTCCTTGACAACATGGAGGGAAAGCTGGGGCAGTAGCAACCTGAGTTATCCCTAGGGGCTGTTCCTCATTTGCAGAGACTCCAGGGTCAAAGTGTAACCCATAGGCTCTGTCTATTCTGGAGGAGACCAGGAGGTGTGCAGTTCTTCTGGGTCCCCTGGCTCCCCAGCTCTGACCTCTGGATCCCCATCAAGGAACTGAACAGTCCTATGACCTATGGTTCATAACTGCCATCTGCTGTGCCAAAGCAAACCTTGGACCTGTTTGAATCAGAAAAGACGCCAGTAGTTGGCATGTGAGATCTTCATGTCGACAATGTTACCCATGGCCACGCAGGAATGGGAGGGAAAGAAAGAAGTCCATGGCTCTGAGCGCCAGCTGCTTCCCTCCACACTCAGGAGAAAAGCAAGTCTCTTAGCTGAGTGCTCAGCTGTTGGGAACTGGCCTGAAGCTCTGTTTCCAGCCTCGGCATCACCCTGGTACTCCTGCTCCCGATGCCTCACGCTCTGTGGATCTCTAATGCTCCCCTAGCAGAGTGTGCCTGCTACCCTTGACCCTGTAGCTCTTGTTCCCTGCAGCCTGCAGCCTGGGATCCTGCTGGGCCTCTGCCCAGCACTCTCCTCCTTAGAGCCAGAGCTGATCCCTTCCCCTGGTGGCAGGAGTCACTTTTCCCTCCTTTGCCCTAGATCCCTCATTTCCCTTGAGAGTGGACCTTCTTCTTGGCCATGCTGTGACCAACCTGAGAACAGGGGTGGGTGCAGTGATATCTGGGGGCCCAGGACAGGGACCAGCATCTGATAGGGGTTGGAGTTTGCAGTAGACAGTGAAAGGAAGATATATTTACAAGGGGGAACCTCAAGTTGTCTCCCTCTATCCCTAGAGTGACTGATGCTGGGCGGGATCAGGCGATGGGCTCTCAGTCCTAACAGCAATGCTTTGTGATGGGCCACATAGCTCCTGGCTCCCGCACCTTTACAAATGGTACCCTACTTGCTATTCAAACATGGCTGGCAGGTGAAATAGCCACACAAGTTTTGGGGACGCTCAAGGAGGCTGACTCCCGAGGGCTGAGAGGTCAGAGGGTAGAGTTGACCCTGAGGCCTACACTGAAGTCAGGGCTGGGGCAGAGCATGTGGACCCCTGGGGGCATCATTGTCCCTAGTGACAGGTGGCACCTACCTTGAGCTTTTTGACGCTGGTGCAGGGATCATTGGAGAAGCTCTCTGTGTCTGAGATCTCGATGTCCTCCCCATACAGAACCCCGGTCAGGTCATTCCTCACCTGTGGACAGAGACAAATCAAGAGCTCAGGCAGGCTGTTGCCAGGAAGGGCCCATTCATCAGGGTTGGTCAAACTGGGGAGCGATTTTCTCCACTCCACTAAGAGAAAGAAGGGAGCACCACCCTGTGATACTAGGACATGACTCCAGGCTGGGCTGCACAGCCTGCTCTCAGAGTTCCCACAAGAGGCAAGGTGAAGAGATGGCCTGGCCAACACCCCATGTTGCTGGGCCCAGGTCAGGCTGTCTGTTTATGTTTTGCGGTATAAGCTCCAGTGTGGCTTTCTGTTGCAGTGAAGACATAGCCAAGACTCTCAGAGAGACAATACAGGGCAGAGTAGGGAAGGAAACAGTGGTACCTGACCATGAGGTTCTGACCTATGGGTTGTGCATGTGCATACTGCCACGTCATCATGGTCAGCCAGTGAGGAAAGACACCAGGACTTTCAGGGGGACTGTAGCACCCTAGAGACCACATGGCCTTCTAAGGACAACCACTGCTGTTCCACTGCCATGCTGGAAATGGGCCCAGGACACTTTGGGGGGAAGAAATAAGAAATCCAGGCTGTTCCATATAAAATCCCCTATAATTTCTGGTGTTGATCTTTGTTTAAAGTTTGGATTGAATGAAACAAAGATGAAGAGCATATCTGACTGGAAGCCATAGCTGGGTGCCCCTGATGTGCAGCAATGGACCCAATACTATAGGGCTATTAAGAAGATGAGTGGCTGGGACCCAGCTTGTGACTTGGTGTTTCTGGCTTGTTTGTGACCTTCCTCTCTCTGAGCCCAAGAGGAAGAGATTCTGAAAAGCATGTCTTGCTCACCCCGCTGGGACGGCCACTATCAGAACTGACAGCAACAAGTGTTTGTGAGGTTGAGAGAGCACCTGGGACCCTTGGGAACCATGTCTGGGAATGCACGGTGGTTCAAGATTCTGGGAAACAGAATGGCAGTGTCTCAGAAAAGCAAACACTGATTACCACTTGCTCCAGCAATCCCACTCCTGGGAATAGTTCCCACAAGAAATGACAACAGGGACCTGTCATGTCCACTCATTCTGTCAGCTGCTTTTTCAGCGCCATGCCAAAGTATCAACAGAGCAGCTGAAATGAGGGAGGATTTTTTAATCTTTTTTTTATATTTCTATCTTTTATCTATCTATTGATCTATCTATCTATCTATCTATCTATCTATCTATCTATCTATCTATATCTATCGTGTGTGTGTGTGTGTTTGTGTGTGAATGCATGCCACATATGTGTGGTTGCCCGTAGAGATATTCTGGAGTTAGAGTTACAGATGGTTGTGAGCTGTCCAACATGAGTCCTGGGAAATGAACTCAGGTTCTCTAGAAGTGTGGCAAGCACTCTTAACCACTGTGTCATCTCTGCAGCCCCGAGGAAGGGTTTGTTTTGGCTCATAGTCTGAGAGGGAACAGTCCACCATGGCAGAAAGTGATGAAGTTCATGGTGGTGGTATGTTCAGTCGGAAATTCTCACATCTCAACTAACCAGGAGAGCTCAGGCCAGAACTGGAGCCAGGTTACAAACTCTCAGGGCCTGGCCCCCAGCGACCCACTTCCTCCAGTGAGGCCCCATCTCCTAAAGGTTCCACAACTTCCCTAAATGGCACTGTGAATGGGGGACCAAGGAGTCAAACACGTGAGCCAATGGGGGAGATTTTACATTCCAACTGTAACATCCTTGTTCACAGGACATTACTCACAATAGCCCAGAAGTAGAAGCAACCCAAGAGTCTGTTGTTGGATGGACACCATAAACACATGGTGTGCACACACAGAGTGATATACTACTCAACTTTCAAAAAGATTGAGATTCCATGTATGTTACAACATGGCTGTCTTAGAGTTTCTATAGAGACACCATGACTACAGCAATTCTTATAAAGGAAAACATTTAACTGGGGTTGTTTATAGTTTCAGAGGTTTAGTCCATTGTCATCACAGTGAGACATGGTGGTGTGTTGGCAAATATGGTGTTGTAGAAGAAGATGAAAGTTCTACATTTTGATCTGCAGGAAACAGGAAGTGAACTGTCTCTATACTGAGCATAGCTTGATCATAGGAGACCTCAGAGTGCATCCCCACAATGACAAACTTTCTCCAACAGGGTCACACTTACTCCAACAAAGCCACACCTCCTAAAAATGCCACTCCCTAAGAGCTTATAGGGGTCAATTACATCCAAACTATCACTATGAATTAATCTAAAGAAAAGCAGATGCAAAAAGACAATTATACAAGGTACTTGCAATCCACAAATTCCTAGAGACATGAGTGGAACAGTTACTGGAAGTAGGCAGATAGAACAGTATTAGGTGCTCAATGGGCTCAGAGTCTCAGTTTAGGGTGGTGCAAAGGTTCGTGGGATGTATAACATGGCAGTTACACAACTTATGAAGTCTCTCGTCATTGCTGTGCAGTTACAGATGGCCAAAGTGTTCTGTATACTTTACCCCAATAAAGACAGACATTCTTAGCTGAGCAGTGGTGGTGAATGCCTTCAATACCAGCACTTTGGAGGCAGAGGCAAGCAGATATTTGTGAGTTTGAGGCCAGCCTGGTCTACAGACAGCTCTAAGTCAGCCAGGGCTGTTACACAGAGAAACCCTGTCTCTAAATAACAAAACAAAAACAGACACAATAGATCTTATGTTAACATTCAGAAGATCCATCTAAAGCAAACATCAGTGTGTTGTTTTGGATAATCTGGCCCTGCATGTCACTGGCCATCAGGAAGCCACCACCAAAGAAGGGAAGCAAGCATGCCAGTGGGAGCCACCACACTTTATTTCTTTGAGAGACAGATGTAGATTGTTTGTGAGTTTCACTCGATGGTCCTGGGTGTTTATTTTATTCTATGGTTTTCTGGATGCTCGAGACATTTTGTAAAAGGAAGAAGCACCCTGCTTCTTCTACAAGTGGGTCCCATCTCAGTGTTTGTCTGCCTGTGTGTGTGTGTGGGAGAGGGCGGCCACCAGCTGGCTGGCAGTGCAAATCAGGGGGCTCACCGAGGGGCAGGCACTGTCAAGACCCAACTCTCCTTGTGTCAATCACATTTGGAGAGGTGACCCAACTTCCTTTGAACCTCCGTCTTCTCATCTGAAAATGGAGGCAGTTGGCAAATGGCTCACAGCCTGGGTTCCAGGCTCATCTTAGAGCCATGGAACAGCTTTGCACACTGTGGAGTTCTGTACACTGCTTAAAAGCAAGAAAGGATCTAGTGGTTGAGGTGTCTGTGAGTATGTCAGAGCAGATGTGAGAACCTGTATCATATTTTGCTTAACTAACAAACAAATCTACCCTAATGGCAGTCTTCCCCTGCCTCCTAAAATCCATGCGCAACTGAGGGGAGACTCCCAGTCTGGTGATCTTTCCACACTCCTGCCTGCTGCTTCAGAGCAGGCCCAAGTGCGCGGTTTGCACTGCTAACCATTAGCCATGGCTTCAGCTCCTTGGTGTTTGCACTCGGCTCAGGTATTTATTCTGATGGACATTTGAGGGTGGCAAGCAAAGGAAACCCACACTAACGAGCATTTTCAAATCAACATAGCACAGGAAAGAAGGGTGTAATGAACCACCCCACCCTTGCATGGGGACTGGAGGATGCACTGCTTAGCCCCTAGGCACCCAGGTTTGCCCTGAACTTGCAGTTTCTCTGGGGTAATGGGGCCAGTGTCTGAGCTATTTGCTCTAGTCTGCGAGTCTCAGATTCTAGGATCCTTTTTGCTTCTATTTAATAAAAGCAAGAACATGCTCTTCTGGGAAAGTAAGAGCCCTTCATTCCCGGGAAGATAAAATGAAGACGCTGATTGATGCATGATGGGGCGGGTGAGTTCAAAACTGAGAACTGGAAAACCACAGAATAGCAGAGCATATGTCTTAGTGGCCCAGGACACTGGAAGCTCAGCTGTGCCTGGGATCACGTGGTTGCTGCTCCCTGCACAGTGTGAGGGTATTCTACCAAATGTCAAATGGGAATCCTGTTTGTATCATGGTAAAGTTGAAAATTCCTTCTAGGAGTGCTGCGCCAGGACACTGTGTTTAGGAGACACATGCCGGGTAACCATTCAATCAAGTCACAAACATGACCTCATGTTTTAAGTAAGCTTACAACCTTGTGTTGGGTGGGCCATGTGGGCCAATGTGGAAATCTCCCAGTAATCTCACTGTCTACCCTACCCTGTTTGGGTCCTGTGATGGCTTGCCCTGCCAGACCCTTGTCCCCACCATGTTCTGCTGACCATACAATGAGGTCCCTTTTGTCCCTACCGATCTTCCATGGCAGCCTCAGATGCCCGACCTCCAGCAAGGCAATATCGAAGCCAAGTTCAGAAGTCCCAGGATGAAGCCCAAGCATCTGGGGAGGGACATTTACAGACCTCATTGTTCTTAGTCAACACTCCCGTGGGGCTGAAATCACACATCGTGTCTAACCACTAACTGACTTTGGGACTTCACATTTTCATGAACAGGGCCCTGGGTTTTCCAGGATGAGAGCTGTCTGTCCCTCCAATCTCATGTGTTTATTTCATGCTCATTCATGTGTGACACTGACATCTCCTCTGCTCAGGCACGAGGGTGGCCAGTGACGGAGCTGACCTACTTACTCACTGCCCTACGCCGCTCTCTGTCTAGTGGGAGTTGGAGGCATCCCTCAGATGACGGCTCTGGTGAACGCATGAGTAGCTGGTACCTGCTGAGGCTCTCGAGTTTAGTGCAACAGAGTCAGACTCAGGCCAAGAAGAAGAGCAGGAAGCGTCCAGCCTGGGCAGCAGCATATGCAAAGGTCCTGGGCTGGAGGATGATGGTACAGAAACAGAGACTATTGAACCTGGAATTGAAGAGGAGACTAAAAGAATGAGTGGCTGAGGGGGACGGACGGACAGTGTTGGAATGAAGCAAGAAAGAAAGGAGAGGTGGGTAGGGATGGAGCATGTGAGTCTTCAATTTATATTAAAGGTGCTGTGATCTCCATGCTATGGAAAGTCATTGTGAGGAGTCCAGAGGGGAGCCGACCTGAATGGAGCTGTGTTTGCGGTGATAACTTAGGTAGCTGTGGGATCAATGATGAGTGAAGGCATGAGGTGTGTGTGTGTGTGTGAGAGAGAGAGAGAGAGAGAGAGCGAGAGAGAGAGAGA
>LOEQ01000135.1:620102-631089 GCA_001685075.1 Bramus lutescens | reverse complement strand
ACCCCACCCCTCCACCGCCTGCTGCCCTGCTGCTGACTCACGGGCAAGGCAGGAATGTGCCAGAAGGATCTGAAATGGCTCTCTAGTGGAACACACTGCTTCTGGAAGGGACACATGGGGCCCAAGAGCCAGGGGAGCGGCTTCTGCTGTTTCCATCTGAAGGTCGTCACCTTGGCAGGGCAGGAAGGATGCCGCTGAAGGCTGGGCTAGGATCAGGTTGCCTGATGATGAGTCCCTGGCGATGGCAGCAGGCGCTGCCTGAGCCTGGCAAGCCATGTTTGGCGGGAGAATTTCTCATCAGAGGGCATGCTAACTTGAAATTTGCGAGGGAGAGGGGATGTGTCCAGGAAAACAAAAGCAGAAACCAAAACTATGAACCAGGTGATGAGAAGACCAGCTTAAAGAAGAACTTAAGAGAGGGCTCATGGACCAGGAAACACCCAAGACTCCTTGCTTGGTACTCCTGGCCGGCACACCAAAGTGCAGAGAGAGGCCATCTTGACTGTAGACAGGAAAGCGGAGCACAGATTGTCCACCTCCCACTAAGCCACCTCCTTCTGCAAGTGACAGAAGGGACCTTGCAAGGGAGTACAAAAATAGGAGACTCGGCCTCAGTGATGGAAAAAGAGGAGCGGGAGGCATCAACATGCCAGCAATTTTGAGGAATTTCAGCTAGGTACCATGCCAAGGAGAGCAGATTGAAGGCTGACTCACAGCCCTGCTTCCCAAGAAGGGGGCACTGTGCTGTGGGGAGGTTGACTGTGCTGGGGGACTGACCACAGAGCCTAAGATGGATGGGTCAGTACTGGGGGATAGGCTGGGTCACAGGAGAGGTTCGGAGCCCACTCAGGGGAGCCCCCCTCTCGCCATACAGCCCACCCTCCTTCAGGCATGGCCCGACCATGCTGTCTGATGTAAGTAAGCAGAGCCATCCCGATCCAGTTTCTCCATGGGAAGTCAAGGTGCCTCCCAGACACTGCAGGTAAGGGATCAAGGGCAGAGGCAGGGGTGACCCTGAACATCTGGAGCAGCTGTTCCCTGCCTGCAAGGAGAAGCCGCGGATAGCTGAAACAGTTCTGCACCCCGCAACTCCTTACCACACAGCTGCCTGTCCCTGGCTGTGTCGTTTTGTTATCTCAGACTCAGGGGAGAAGCTCAGCAGAGACACCTCAAACAGTGGGGACCAAGGGCAAGTTCACTACTGACACAAGGCAGACCTAGGTCAGGGAAAGCCCACGATGCACTCGGAATCTGTGGGGACTGTGAGCAGTAAAGGAAACAAACAGGGAAGAACATGAGCAGAGGAAGGACTTCAACAATAACCAGATTTGCTACCTGAAATAAAAGGAAACTGTGACATCCGTTTTGTATTTCAGAGTGGAAAGAGAACCAGAACTTGGAAATGCTGAAAATGCTAGATACGATAAAAGAAACCAGAATTCAGAGGACCCCAGTAGAGCCTAGAAAATGATAGCAGGAGATGAATTAGATGATCAAAGATGAAAGTTAAGACACAACGGAAGCAATCAGAAGCAATGCTTAGTTACAGAACACTGACGGCAGTTGTTCAGGATAACCTGAGGTCACTAGGAGGGGACATCTCCGGGATGTGGTCAACCAGGGTGGAGATAAAGATGCCCATGCTTGAGAGGAAAGAGCAACAGGAAGGGTAGCTGCAGAGACTCAGTCTGGAATTGGAAGTATTTCTAGAGGGGTGGCGGTGGGGATGCTTTTCCTGTAGCTGTGACAATACTTGACAAAGTCAACTGGAAGGAAGGGAGAGTGTAAGGAGTACAGGATTCGTTCATGTGGCAGGGGAGACACGGCACCGGGGCAGGAGGCAGCCATGTTGCCATGGGTCTTTCCTCCTCAGTTAAACCTCTCAGGAAACTCCTTCACAGACATGCCCAGAAGCAGGTTCCTTAGGTGGTTCTAAATCCACCCAGGTTGACACTGAAGAGGAATGCTCGCAAGGTCCCGGAACAAAAGAGAAATAACTACAGATCTAATAGAAGAAAACTTTCACAATAGGAAGACCAAAGTCTTCAAACAAAAAGCTGCAATCATGTTTTAGAAAACACATACAAATATCAGGTAAGTTTATCAGTCATGTTTGCTGCAGCTTTACTCACTATAGCAAGGAGATGTTGCCTACTTAGCTGCCTAACGAGTGGAGAGTGAAAATCTGATATACATACAGTGAAACACTGTTCAGCTCTAAAGAAAAATGAAAGCACAACACTCTCGTGAAAATGGATGGACTTAGAATTCATGTTCAGCCGGGGCACACACTCTCAGAAAGAGAGAACCACACGTTCTCCCTTCCATGTGAATCCAGGGGAATGTGCAGAATGGGGAGCAGAGGGTACCAGGTGAGGAGGAAGAACTGCCGCGGATAGGACACATCACAAAAGAGGAAGCTCTTTTTCTAGCTTGAGCTATGTCATGGGCTATGTGTGTGCACATGTGTGTGAGTTTATGTGTGTGTGTGCACGTGTGTATGTGTGGTGGACAAGTACATAAAATATATTTGATAACGGAATTGTAAAATTGTGTGAATCCACAGTTCCAGAATGGCTGTTCTGACTGTTCAGGAGTTTGCTGAGATGACAGCCCTGGGTTTGGTTAACATAGTGGTGTGATCTTTTTTATTTTCAAGTTCTTTGTAAGAGAGTCTTAATAAAATTTTTTAAGAGACTAAATTGCTAAAAAAAAAAGGCAGTACTCATGTTTTAGAATAAGCATTCAGATACCAGATGTGTGGTATTTTCTTTCTTCGTTTCAAAAATGAAGAATTCTGTAAGCAGCGATTACAGGGCAGGGCTGTTATGGGGCTGTTATCAACGAAACAACTGAATTGCAGTCATTAAACCTTGATGCAATGCCTAGAGAGGTTTGAAGAAGACAGGTGGATAACTTGTCATTCAAAGGAGACAACCAAGAAGCTATGATGTATGTAAGGTCCTGGTAGACAGAAAAGTCATGTGACCATCCTGACAACCATGACTTAAAGATGCCAGCGTGTTCAGTCACAAATGAGACATCTACAGCACACTCCCTCCTCCAAGGCTCAGGGGCCATCGAGAAAGAGGAGGGCGGTGAGAGTCAAGGTCAGAGAGGACCAGATCCAAAGAGTGTCTTTGGAAATGACAGGGCCACTGTACTCATGAGCTAGCGGCAGTTGTGGCTGCCTACACAGAACCTGCATAGATCAAACCAGCCAGTATCCCAGCATGGGGAGGACAAGGGTTCAGGAGCTCCTTACCTGTAACTGAGGTGCTCTTGGCAGTTAATGGCTGCTAGGCCAGGGAAACTTTGTTTAGGATGTAACCTCTGGTAGGAAATCTTAGACTTTCACTGGGTCTGCTTTCATTTACCACTTCCTGGTTTGCTTTATTATCTTGGCTGCACATCTGATATTTGTATGCTTTCTCTCCAGGAGATGCCATACCTATGCTCATATGGGCAGCACAAACGGGACTCAGTGGGTTGTTTTAAAAAGCATCAACAAAAAGAGAATGCCAAGTTGAGAGGGACTGGGATAGATCTGGGAGGAGTAAGGGGCAAGAATAGGAGCCAGATAGGCTCAAAAATACATTGCATGCATGTATGAAATATAATAAAATGCTATATTCAAAATTCCAATAAAATATGCACTGTGTGTGTGTGTGTGTGTGTGAGAGAGAGAGAGAGAGAGAGAGAGAGGCAATTGAAAGACATGTCAGGAAACACCAGTTGGCTAAGTGAAGATTTTAGTGTGAGGTCATGGTTCCTGTCATGCAGTTTCAAAATAAAATCAGTATGTCAGACTACAAACTACAATTGACAAGTAATATCTATAATGTAAGAAGTAAATTGAATAAAATCCCAAAATCAGAGGTGATGAGGGCAGGGGTTGAAGGCATCATAACTTCTGGAGCTTGCTTGCCACAGACATTCCTGCATTTCTACATTGGAAATTAAATAAGGAGAAGTCAAATATTTTAAATTTAAACAAAACTTCAAAACACTTCATTAAAATGGTTAGGTAACAGCCTTTGTCTGAAAGTATAGTATTGGTTAAAACCATAATCAAATACAAATTTAACTCTGAAAATGCATTTCATAGCAATGGAGATAAGAGTAAAGAACAACTGTGCAAACCCAATTAGAAAAAGAAAAAGAATGACAACATAGAGGAAATATTATTAAAGAGAAAAGCAAAAGAAAGTAAACCAGGAAGTGGCGGAATAGAATAAGACCGATAAGGTCTGAGTTTGCCCTTTTCTTTATGGGACAAGATAACAATGCTTTTCCAAAAATGTAGCTTTGCCCCGCCCCCTGCCTTGCTTCCACCAATCAGGATGACTGTTTTATAAAGTAGATGCATGGAGTCTGGGTGGGCAAAATGGGAAAATAGAAGGAGTCTAAGAGAGATGCTTTCTGGTTCTTAAAAATGTGGAGGAAGGGGGAGGAAGTGGAGAAGAGGGGAGGAGGGGTGGGGAGGGGAGGTTAAGAAAGATTTTAGAGCCATAGGAGGAGCTGAAGGTGCAGGGAAGTGTGCTCAGGGACCCAGAATCAGAGCTTCATCCGGGCACACCAGTGCCACCAGCACCACCAAGTGACAAGAGGAAACAAGGGCCGCAGAAGGTCGGCTTTTTCAGGTTTGTGTCTGGTCAGCCCCTGGAATCATTGCTCATTTCAGAGAAGTCTGTGACCAAATTTCCTCATCGAGGGACTAAAATTAAAACCACAAAACTCTCAAAAGAAAACTTAATAGCCTTGGACTAGGCAGTGCTCCTTAAACCTAAGGACCAAAGCAAACTCCCCTCCACACACAAACCGGGCCCCTGTCAGGGATCCTCTGTGTATAGCCTTGACTGTCCTGGGACTCATTTTATAGACCAGCCTGGCCTTGAATTCAGAGATCCTCTTGCCTCTGCCTCCCAAGTGCTGGAATTAAAGGTGTGTGCCACCACCGCCTGGCTTCAAAGGACAGCTTTGACTTCAGCAGAATAAAAAGCATGCTCACACAGGGCTTCGTGAAGAAAGTGGAAAACATCTCTAGCACTCAAGGAAACACTTCAGATCTTATCAGGACAGTCCTCAGCCTGTGAGCGACCACTTCTGGGCGTTTAAATTCACAATGGTGCAAAAGTGACACACGCTCAATAAAAATGAGATTTCAGATTTTGAATTTTGATACTTCCCTCTTAAGCCAGTGACATGCGGGATGTACTCTTGACGATTATGAGAAGCACTGAGCCACAGTCCCACTCAGCCACACGTGTCTAAGCATGATAATCCCATTCTCCACAGCAGCCCGTGTTACTGTTGCTTCTTGGTTACATACATTCAATAAACTGCATTGCTTAATACTTTGCTTCTAATTAATTAATTGGCTGATTGATTTTTGAATCAGGTTTTAATGTAGCCCAGAACTTCCTATATATCCGAAGACGACCATGAACTTTTGAGCTCCTGCCTCCAGTGCTAGAGTTAGGTGGGTACCGCCATGCTCAGCTGTAGATTGTTTTGTTTTTGAGACAGAGTCTCTTCACATAGCCCTGGCTGTCCTGGAACTCACTCTGTAGACAAGGCTGGCCTCGAACTCACAGATCTGCCTGCCTCTGCCTCCCTAGTGCTGGGATTAAAGGCCTATGCTGCTTGCCTGGCTATGCTCAAGTTTTACGTGGTGCTGGGGCCTGAACCAGGGATTCCTGCATGTTAGGCGAGCAGTCTAATCACTCAGCTACATCTCCAGCCTGACATTTTATTCTAAATTATTCTCTGCGTAGACTGTTTTGTACACCTGTAGGCTAGTGTAAGTGTCAGCACATGGGAGACAGTGCAGGCTAAGCCACAGTGCACGCCGGGTTAGGTATGTTTAAACACATGCTCCATCTGCTCTATCTAGCTCACAGTTTCAGCCTATAAGTTCAACAGGATGGCTCCATTTTAAGTTTTGAGTCAGGAGGTACGAGTGCCTGATAGGAATCTAATATCCAAGACAGAAGAAGAATTCTTACAACCCAATATCAAGAGAGACAACCCAATTAAAAATTAAATAAAAGATCCAAATAGGCATATTTTGAAAGGGGGTATACAAAAGCCAAGATGAACATATAAAGATTTTCAACATCTTTGCAGATTTGAGGGGCAATACCATCAAACCCACAATGAGCCACCACTTGTTGTCTACTGGGGTGGCTGTAATTTTTTAAAAGGAAAATAACAAGTGTTGACAAGGACAAGGAGAAGTTGGAACCCTAACATTTGGCTGGCGGGAATGTGAAGATGCATTGGATGTTGGTGCAAACAAGATGGGATTTAACTATTTCTCCAAATGTTTATGTAAACACAGAGTCACCATATGGCTCAGTGGGTCCAGTCCTTGGATGAGTACATATGCAAAAGAATCAGACATATGTACACCCCAAAGCGATTACACACATGCATTTATGGCAGTATTATTCACAGCAGAGCAAGGTAGAAACAAGCAAAATATGTATCACCTGATGAGTGGATAAAAAAATGTGTTACAGCCTCATATTGGAATATTATTTGGCCATAAAAAGAGCAAAGTGGTTATAGATGTTGCTATATGGATGAATCTTGAGAACATTATGCTAAATGAAATAAGTTAAACCCAATGGGCAAAATATATTTTATGGTTCCATTTATATGCAAGTCTATTAGAGACAAATCCATTGAGACAAAAGATTGGATGTTCTCAGGGGCTAAGATGGGAGAATGAAGGCTGATGGACATGGGCTTGGAATTTCTTCTGGAACAGACATGTTCTAGATGAGGTAGGGCATATACCATGGAAAATTTAATGGAATAGTTTAGGGATACTCTTCCATTTTTAATTTTCTTTTTCAAAGTAAATACAGAACCAAAGTGCTCTCTGTTAGAGTCTGATGATTCACAGTCAGCCATGCTCTTAGAAGGTCCACAAATCTCTCCCAGAGCCCAGATGGTCACTACACTCTCCTCAGTCTGCCCCAGCCATGATGGCCTCTGATGGCATTTTTTTTCACACCAGACCCCTCCATGCCAGCACCCTCATGGGCTGTTCCTTCTGGATCTCTCCTATTCCTGACATGCTGACCGTGAGGCATCCCGGAGCCTCTTCTCATCTCACCACACTCTGCACCGCCCAATGGAACCCCTGAGCCGTCCTGACTAATCTCCTGGGCACTTGCTATCACCTCCCCTTAGAGTCACTAGCCTGCTTCTCTTCTGGTCTGCTTCCCAGCACAAGGATGCAGAATCCCTGTGGGTAGGAAGCATTCCATTCTCTGCTGGGTTCATGTTACTGGAGCTGGATGCACATCATGAAGATGTGCCGAGTGAGTGCGTTATGAGGCGAAGTCAACGCCTGCCATTTCTCACACTGGTACACTGAAGACAAGACCATGTGGTGGCTACCAATTTAGAGTCTAAGCAGGAGCCGTTTTGTAGGTCGAAGATCTAGATGCCTCTGTGGAGCCAATGAGAGTGGAACATTTCTCAAGATGGGGAGGAATCCACACCTGGCGTCACATCTTGCCAGTGATGTTCTCATTGGAGGCAAGCATGAGATGGGATTACTCAGAATTATCAATATTTGAAGACATCACTGTAATGCCTAGTGAACAAAACAGGATGAACAGCAAGGGCAAACGACAGTGGGTGCCCCCTGGGTACTCTTCAAATCCTTGAGTACTTAGGAGTATGAGTTATTTTAATACTTACAACCCCTGAGAGGTAATCTGAGCCTGCCCCCGCTTTCAGAGACATGGGAAAATTCAATCATGTCCCCAAAGTCACCCAGTCCCTGTGGAGCTCAGCTAGAGTTAGAACTCTGTTTGAAACTAGCCAGAAACCTGTCTGTTTGCTCTGAGCAACTGTGCAAGGCAGCACAGTAAGAAACCAAGCAGCTAAAGATGCTGTGATGTTGGAAACCGAAAGTGAGTTTGTTCTTTCTGTGAATGTTGCTATTGAATGCCTAGAAAACTCATGGGAATTAAGAGAGGATAAACTTCTGGCAGCAATGCGTTCAACATACCAGCCCTAAGAGGTGCATGGAGATCATTGACTTTCCCATATGGCAGTGGTAACTACTTTAAAAATATCCTGGAAAGTAGATCCCATTCCCCAAATCAGTCCTCAATGCAGGACACAGACATAACCCCAGCAGTCAAGGGGAAAGATCCTACGAAAGAAAATGAGGTTATTTCACCAGGAACCAAAAGCCAAGCACACCATGTTCATGAATGTGCACCAATGGCTATAACAATGTCACATCTGTCACATCTTCAACAGAGCAATAAGAGGATGGTCAGAATTCAGGCAAGAGTATCAAAGCATTCTGGGAGTCTTACCACATTAACTCGGTGAAAATAAGACTTGTGAGTAGAGAAGGAATAATTGTGCTTTCACTATATTATAACCCAGCACTCCTTAAAACACAGGGTCTGCATTGGTGGGTAGGGCAACAGGACAAGTTTAAATGCAGGAACAGAGGATGAAGCTGGGGCAGCCCGACTCAGTGCTACTGCGTCCCTGGGCGCTCATCGAGGTTAGTGACATCTGCTGAAGTGATAGTATTTTTGACATATTGCAGCCCAGGAAATGCATTATTAAAGTTAAATTTGCCTATTTATTTTTAATATTTTAAAAATAGCCACAAGAAAATTTAAAAATCACATCTGCGGCTTGTCCATCAAAACTGGTCAAAAGCATATAGAAATGTATGTTGACGTTAAAGGTCAACTTTAGCACAGGCATTTAAGTGAGTCTGGAATAGATACAGCCATTAAATGGCAAGAGAGTAATTGAGCGTCTGGGGGGTAGGAGAAGAAAGATTTGATGTTTCAGACTTTCTTTACAGAAATTTCAGCTAAGCTGAAAAGCAGCAATAGAAGCGCTAGAAGAAAACAGAGACATAATTACAAGAATCCCTGTGAGGAGGAAGCTCAGCACAGCATCAAAGGTGGGAAACGTGGCTCAAATAAATCCAACTACATAAAATATCAGGATTCTCCACATGTCATGTAACATCAAAGCCAAGGCTCAAGGATACATAAAACATTAAAATACCTACCACAAACGTGAAAAGGACCAGTAGCCTTATATAAAACAGGCTCGCAAACCTGCGAGGGAAGGACAGTCAGAAAAAATGCCAATCACATGAGCCACCAAACTCACAAAAGGGAAAATTAGAAACAAGAGGATCCTTAGGAAAGAGATTCAATCTCAATAGTAATCAAAGAAATGCAAATTAAAACAGCCCTTGCCAAGGATGAAAGAATACGCGGCGGAGAGCTGGAACTCATTGGTGTGATCTTTTCAGAGGACAATTTGTCAATACACACAAAAGGTTCAAAATGCACGAGTGCTATTTCTAGGAACCATCCTTGGAAAACAATCAGAGATGCGCAGACAGACGTTCCAATATGAGTCCATTGTATCTGTGCGCATAATCAGTGAAAACTGGCAGTTACCACCGTGTTCTGCAACGGTGCCTCGCTTGAGGAAATGATAGTGTGCACATGGCAGGAGTTTTGAACGGAGATTAGATGGAGGTGACAGGATACAGATCTGCCTCTTTCCTCGTTCCAAAATATCTCAAAATGACAAAAGTTTTGAAGAAAAGCAGAAGCGCTAATCCTTCTGGAAAGCCAGCAGCAAGCAGAGCATTTGCAGAATGTCTGGAAGGGGAGGGAAGGAAGGGACAGATGGTCGAGTAGCTACGACCAGGATAAAGCACCTGAAACACGCTCCAGAGGGCTGGGCAGCCCAGGTCACCACAGTGCTTTCCCAGTACTGAGTCAGGGTGGTGGGGGACACTTGCTGACCTGGGAGGATGCTTCCTCCAAGTTGGGTATACAGGAAGGGGACATGGCTCATACCCACAGGCCTCTTCGTGGTGGTAGGAAAACCATCGTGAGAGGAACCTGATGCTGAGGGTGGTTTGTGGGCTTCACCCTCCTGAGGTCTGTGTGTAAGGGATTTGTCCTCCTCTGTTGGCAGCGGTGGGAGGTGCAGACCTCGAGGACATGTCACCTGGTGAGAAATAACTAGGTTGCCACAAGGGTTTCTCAAGAGAGGGTTGGGTAGCCATGTCCTTCCTTCTTCTCATGCCCTTGGATCCACAGTGAGGCTCTGACAGAGTCCAGCCAGTGCTAGTGCCATGCACCAAAGCTCCAGAATGATGAACTGGGTAAACATTTTCTCTTTATACAGTTTAACTTTATATAGCTAGAGTGTACACCCAGTCACGGATGTTTTATAATTAGCAATAGGAAAATGGGCTAACATATTGGGTTATGATTGATTTTGAATTTTCCTCTTTTTTCTGCTGTTTTCCCAGGCTCCAGCCTTAAGACTTTTTCAACATTACAGCTAGAAAATAATAATCAATATTTTAAAAGAAAACTTGACGTTTACATGTCAAGCGTAACCACAGCTTTATAACTTTTTTCTTCACGACTGAAGGGACCTCTGGCTGGTTTCCTGGCTTTGGGTCTCCTTGCCCCAATCTCCACTCAGGACTGTGACCACCCCACGCTCTTTTAAAAAATGTCCTGTGGCTCCCTTTAGCTGATAGGAAGCTTAGCTTCCTTGCAGCCGGATCTCCCAATGAACGACTCGCTCTTTCCTGCAGGTTCTAGATTCGGTGCAACCTCCTCATTCCACCCCTTTTCTCATGCCGCCCTGATGCTCCTGAAGCCTGGCAGATGGGCCTTGGGGGAGAACACTCGCAGTCAGAATACACCTGAATAGCTGTGGAGAACCTACACAAGGCTGCCTATCAGCCCAGAGGCCTGTCTGAAACAAGACATCCTGGGAGAACCGTGTGAGCAGGTGTGGAGGGGAGTGCTGGTCTCCAGGATTCGGGAACTGGGGAATAGTAAAATGGCATGCAAAATGCCGTGGCAAGAGTTCTTTTTTTTGTTGTTGTTGTTTTTTTTGTTTGTTTGTTTTTCGAGACAGGGTTTCTCTGTAGCTTTGGAGCCTG
>LOEQ01000135.1:601444-618054 GCA_001685075.1 Bramus lutescens | reverse complement strand
CGGGTTCGGAGGCCAGCATACATCTCCCAGGTGCACATGCGTGAGTCGCCCGCTGCACCAGCGGACGCAGGGCTTAGCACCACCCTTCATCAGCGTTTGACGTAGACACGTCTTTCCCCTCATGCGCATGTGCTGTGAAACCTTTAAAAGCTAAAGGCGCCATTCCCCTCCCTCTCTTCCAGTCTGTTCACCGTTTTTCACGGGCTCTTGCTGTGCACACCCTCTAATAAACTTATACACGTGGGTTCGTTTGTGTCTCGCACCCTCTTCCCATCTCCGTGGAATATTATCGGATTATTATTGGAACAACATCAGGCAGTATCTTATTCTGCAACATGCTAAGGGCCCATACAGGGAGGAATGATCTTAGAGCCCTGAGCATACAAATTCCACAGGAGAGGGGATGTTGATGGGGGGGGTGTGCTTCTTCCAGGGCAGTGGACTCTCTGAGGGACCTCCTCAGAGGGTCTTTTGGGATATGCTACCCATGCTATAGATCAAGTTCCTGCTTAAAGAGAAAGGAAGGGTTGGGATTCTCGCAAAGGTGGCCTGTGGCTTTTGGTGCATGGGTTCTCCTGTCTTCTGCTGCAGGCTTGGTGCCAGGATGTTCTCCAGAAGAGCAAGCAGCACTTCAGAGGGGCTCACCACCCCTGTGGTGGAGCAGATGACCACTTGGACCTGGGGAACATTTCAAAAGGTTCAGGAGGGCCCCGAAGGGCAGGGTCTTTGAAGAACAAACTTCACAGATGGCTACGTTCTGGTCATGGGCAGATCAAGGGCCATGGTGGGCCCTACCACTTGAAGGAGATCTTTGGTGTGGAAAGGTCACCCCCAGGACCTTCTAGATCACCAAAGGCCAGGTTTGGAAGTCTTGGAATCATGCTGTGTTGACAGAGGACCCAGCCCCAGGTGAGGAACTGGATTCTAGAGGATGTTGAAAACAACAGCGTCTATTTGTAGGCTGCATCTGCCTAGTGAGGCACCTTTCCTCACTTTGGAACTCTCCTAAGGTGCTTACTCACTTGCTCCAGAGAGAAAGAAGCACTGTCAGTACAGCCACATTCCCAAACCAAGATGGAGAACCCAGAGGCAAGGAGTTGCTCCAATTCCTGCTTCAACAGCGAGACACTAGTTGAAACGGTGAGATGCCACTGTGCACCTCACAGAAAGGCCAACCCGGAGCACCGGCACCACCAAACGCCAGCGGAGATGAGAGTCAGAGCAAGGCTGCTTGTCTGAATGCTGTCGGAACGCACAGTGTCACAGTCGCACTGGAGGGCAGTGTCCCACAGAACCAAACACAACCCTACTGGGTGATCTAGCAGTCAACTCCTTGGTCTTTATGCAATGACACAGAAAACGTTAATTAATGACAGGTAAAAATCTACATAAGGATGTTTATGGCTGAATTTTTCCTAATTGCCCAAACTTGGAAGCAATTAAGCTATCCTTCAGTAATGAGTGGCATATCCAGACAATGGGATATTAGTGCTAAACAGAAAGTGGCTATCAAACCAAGGAAAGACATGGGAGAGTTGATTGCATGCCAGCACAGCGACATAATGTTTTAGAACAGTGAAAATGTTTTGTGTGTGCTTAGCATGAACCAGGTCCTGGGTTCAAATGCCCAGCACTGCCAGGAAAACAGGACTCAGGTGATGCTGCAACCAAAGCTGTATCCCGATGCAGGTCTGCCTAAAGGCAGAATGTGCACCACCATGTTAAATGATGAATCAAGATCAAATCATCAGGTGTAGCGATATCGCTCCATGGAGGGGGTAGTGGGTAATGGTAAAGGCTGTGCAAGCGTGTGGGGTGGAGACAAACAGGTCATCTTTGGATGTTACTTTCTATCTTTCGAGAGCTGAAACTGCTGCAAAACAATAAAACCTTACAAAAACAACATGCAAACGAAATGAAGTGTGGCACGTGAAGGTGAAGTTTCATACTGTGTCCCTGAGAATGGCAGCATCAGGGTCCATGGACATCCCTTCACCCGTTAATTACTCCAAGCTAGAGGCGCTTCCCAGTCAACTGCCCCAGCTCATTTGTCTCACAAAAGTGGACAGATGCAGACAGCCTGAGTGACTTGTCCGAGGTGGCTTGCTGGTCTTCTGTGTCATGTGGAGAGGATGTCTTAGCAGTCACAAGAGGCTGGGGGTGGGGCTAATTACAAATGAGTGAAGGGTGCAAAAGGGTGTAAGTGTGTTAAAGTCACTGACACAGACACTAGCATTGGAGGTTGTCTGGCTGTAAAGTTGCATCCCAACAAAGCTGCTGAGAGCAGAAAATCCAATTTAAGGAATTTAAAATTTAGGTTAGACTTTAAAAAAAGTGTCTATAATCCCAGCACTTGGAGGATAGAGGCCAAAGCTGCACAGTGTGATCCTATGTCTAAAACCCAACCCAACCCAACCAACCAACCAACCAAAACAAAACAGGGGTGGGAAGATGGCTAAGCCAGTCAAGTACTGTCTGCGCAAGCATGAGGACCTGAGTTCAGATCTTGGCACCCATGAAGAATGTCAGGCACAGTGGTTCGTACTTGCGACCCCTCTGCAGGGAGATGGGGACAAGCGGATCCCTGCGCTTGCTGCCAGCCAACCCAGCTGAATCTGTAAGCTCTGGGTTCAGTGACAGCCCCTACTTCAAAAGCAAGGTGAAGAGTGATTGAGGGAGACACCTGGCATAGACGGCTGGCTTCCGCATGCACATATGCACACACACATACACAAACACACATATGTGGGGAGGGACACAGGAGGAGAATTCCCCTGAAGAGTGCAATGAGCAACAAGAACTAAGAAGCCATTGCAGCTGATAACCCTGGGGCTATGTCCATGAGCATGGGGTCTGGCAGACAGTGTGACCACATTGTCATACTTTGAATAGGCATAAGTCCCCAGAGCTTGCTCCCTGAATTCCTGGGGCAGTGGGTGAGCATCACCTATATGGAGGCTTTTCAAGTTTCTTTTGCTGTCTGTACCTCTGTTTCCCAGAGCAGTATCTGCTTTTACACCAGGAAATCCCTGCCTCTATAAGTTGAAGCAAGCATGTGGTGCTGCAGCATTGCCCACAAAGCCCGGCTTACAGATGAGTCTGCCTGGTATTGAGTCATTCCTTTCTTGGTTTTGCAGCTTCTAACCTAGAGAGGGCATGGCTGTAGCACACTTTGTCTTTCTAGCCAGCCGTAAATGCTTTGTTGTCTCTGCTGCATTTCTCAGTCTGATACACATGAGAGAAACCTCAGAAGGGCACCGTCTGGAGGACTCAGCCTGTAAAGCTGGACCTAGAGATTTACTTGTCTGAGACAGATCCAGAGCTGCCTGGGGGCCATTGGGCACCAGCCTTGACTCATGGGGACTGTTGTGTAGCTACTTCCTCTGAGATGAAACAGTCCATCTTGGAGGAAAGCTCCTTAAGACGCAGGATATCCTAAGAGGAGACAGAACGTTTCATCCTGCATGGACGCTCTTTAAGATTAGAAAGCTAACAACTCAAAGGCTTCAGGAAGTTCCTAAAACTGAACAGATTCACTAGCGCCCCCCCCCCGGCATATATAAAAAGCAAGAACTTCTGAGTGATGACCAGCAGACCTGCCTAGAAGAGGCTCTGGCCAACTGAGCTACCTGGAGAAGACACTCTGACCTGTTAAGTTGCGGTGTGCTCCAAGTTTCCAGGCCTCATGAGCTGTCACCCATGCTGTAGTGGACTTTGGTGATTGTAGCTGCCTTCAAGTGTTTCTGCTCTGATAGGTAACCCCTTAACTATAACATTTTAAGTAAACCAGATACACTCATTGGTTTATCACCTGGGCTCTAGCAGTATCCTCACTCTGTCATTGGTTTCCTGTCTGGGGTAAGTAGATATTTGTATTGCCATACAATAGGAAGCATGGGCTTGCAGTAGCAGTTTGTGCCATGGCTGGGATGGCCCTCAGACTCTACCCGGTCCATAGTACCAGTGCCACAGTGATGAATTATGGGATTCACTCCTCCAACCTCAGGCTGGTTTTCCCTTTAGTTCCCTTCCAGTGCACTGCCTGGAACAAAAGTACTTGATGCTGTCAATTGACTGGTTCCATAAAAAAGAATCCAATTTCCTCAATACTCCTGAGAAGCTGTTAGCCCCTGACCAAGGTCCAGCAGCTGCACTCCAGAGGTGCAGCCCAGACACCTGGTGAGGATGCCAAGAAGGATCCTTTCCAGCAATGTCACCAACCCACAGCCTGTGCTCCAGAAAGGGGTTTTCCCACTGAAATGCCAAGACCCTGACAGCCAGTACCTGATCCCAGGGAGGACAGTGTCACTAAGGAGGACAGGATCATAGTAAAAACAATGACCAGCAGCTAGAACACCAGGCGAAGCCATCTGCCCCCTGCCAGTCTCAATTTCCTCATCTGAAATAGGGGAACCATCATGGAGGGAGGTGAGAGAGTCAGTGATGTGATGATAGCAATGGAAGGCATCTTGGCCTGGAGAGAGCTTAAAGATCGTCACAACACTCAGTGGGACAGCCAGGCTGATCTTTAGCACTCTTGAGCAAGGCCCGGTGAGTTTCAGACCTTGGAGGCTCTCTACTGGCTGTTCCCACTGACTTCAGAAGTTATAGCTGCAGAAGAAATGGTGTCTGAACTAGGGGGTCAAGACTTAGAAATTCAGTCCTTTTTCTCTTCTCTCTTTAACTCCTTCCTTCCTTCCTTTCTTTCTTTCTTTCCTTCCTTCCTTTCTTTTTTGAAAGAGAGAGTCTCATGTATCTCAGGCAAAACTTGATTTTTGCTCTATAAATTGCAGGTGGCTTTCCCTCTACCTTCCTGGTGCTGAGATTACTGGTGTGTATTACCTAGTTTATGTGGTTGAGGGAGTGGAATTGAGGGCTTCATGCATGCTAAACGCTAGGCAACCTGAGCACATTCCTTTATCCAGTCCCGATTTGTCTTTGAATAATCTTTTGTGGCTTTGGAGTTACTTGGAAACTTTGAACACTGGCCTTCCTTGCTGTGGGCCTCAGTTTCCCCTTCTGCATAATAAAGAGATTAGGAGAGGCATCTCTAAGGACTTTTTAGACTCTCACAGCCAAAGATGCGATTTGAGCAGGCACCCCTGAATCACTGCGGGGCTTCTCACTCACTGAGAGTCCTGTCCCTGTGCCACAAAGGACTCTGCCAGCAAAGGACTCTGCCAGCAATGGCCTCTTCAGGGATTGGCAGGGAGTGGTTCTCACTGGAGGTCAACACCGAGGGGCTTGCCTGGGAACGCACGCCTGGCTTGGATCACCGCCTAACGCTTCCATTCCCAAGCACTTCCAGCTCCTTTCTGTGCTGGGATTTTGCAGATCTCAGCGCCAGTTCACACACAGGGAGGCATCCGGGTGGGGGTTGTCGCCCTTAGTTGCTGGGGTGTGGGGCTGGAACACATCTCAGAGCAAAGAGGGGGCCTTTCCAGGCTCTCACAGGCAACCATCAAGTGACTGCTGGATCGGGATAGAGCTTCAGAGAGGGTTTTGTGGAATTGGTGGAAGCCAAGCTTGTGACCCCCCCCCAGCCCCGCCCCTTTTCAAGCTCTGCTAGCGCCCAGGGTACAGCTCCTGATGAGTTTTCCCTGAGCACCAGACTCATGTGTGTAACCCTCCGGGACTCATGGCCCACAGGATGCTTCTCTGGGGCTTCTAAGCCTCCCCGATGACTTGATAGGAAGGAGACTAGAAGGAGGAAGAGGAGATGATAGAAAGAGAAAGGGGCAGACCTCCACACCGCATGGAGGGCCATAGCCCACTACAGATAAGGAGGGGCACAGATGGCAATCTTCAAACCGTCCTGAAAGCGGACCAGACGTCCTGGAAGTCAGTTCCTCTCAGTTTTAATAGCCCATAACTCTGCTTTTAGAAAAGCATTGCCAACATGCGCATGTAGGCCTGAGGTGGCTGTGAGAAACACCCCCACTGGTCTGATTCCATGAGCTACAATGCACCCATCTGAGTGTACACACCACCCTATTAAATAGGAGTTCAATCAAGGTCTCCGGGACCCATTACAGAGCAAATGAAAAACAACATTATTCATATATGGTCTGAAGTCATTTGGGCTTAAAGGTGTATGCTGAGAAGAGTTCTAGATGGATGAATGCTAAATAAAAGGAACATGGGTACAAAAGTCGGAATGGGAGTTAGGAATAAAGGGGGCAGAGAAAGTGATGGAAAAACGGGAGAGGGAACAAGGGAGGGTAACGGTGTGAGAAACTAAGGGGACCGTTTGGGAGAGGAAGGAGGGACAGGTAGGTTACTGGAGCTAGATACAATGACACTTATGTATGGAAATGTCGTAGTGAAATCCTCTTAAAATGTGGGTCGGGAGTACCTCGGAGAAGCGCTGCACGTCCTGCGTGAGTGTGCCCACGCGCCGCCATTGGAAGTGCTTCAGCAGCTTCAGGATGGCCGGGTTCACCGCGTTGTCAGAGGGCACCGTCCGGAAGAAATATGGGTACTTCTTCTTGTCCGCAAGAACAGGCGTGGTGGCGGCGAAGGAAAGCTGAGAAAACGAGAAAGGACACCTTTATTGGGGCCTTGCACCCAGTCCTTCCTGGCAGCCATTTCTCACACAGGACCAGATGTTTCTTTAATTGTTTTTAATTGTGTGCATGACGTGAATTTTTGTGTAGGTGCGGGTGCCTGAGATTGCCAGAAGAGGGCGTCAGATGCCCCGGAGCTGGAGTTATAGGTAAATGTGAGCTGGGAACCAAACTCTGATCCTCTGGAAGAGCAGTCTTGACTAGAAGATAAAAAGAATGTAAAGTAAGGAGAAAGGGTTTGGATGGACCAGCAAGCTACACCTCCCCAAAGAAATGGAACCATTAATGATGTGACCTGTTTCTTTCCAGAACTTTCTCTGTGAACGGTGTTTTAGGTTTGCTTGTCTCTTGTTAGGTTATTCTCTATACACAAATTAACAGTTTCCATTTAAGCAAGGGGACATCCAGCCTGATAGTCTCACAGCATTTTAATTCCACCATCATTGTCTGGCATGTTAACACACCAGTTTTTTTGAGTTGTCTTTGATTTAGGGACATTAACATTGTTTAGTTTGCCACGTCTATTGTCATTGTTATGGGGAATGTCTTAGTGCATAGCGTTTCATGTGTATTTCAGGGTATTTCCATGAGACAGTCTGTGATGTAAATGTTTTCAGGTAAAGACCTGGACCTGGGGCGCAGTTGGTAGCGTGCTTGACTAGTTAGTATGCATGAAGCCATGGGCTCTCTCCCCAGTGATGTATTAATGGCAGTATGGCTGCAATCCCAGCACTCAGGAGGTGGAGGGTCAGAAATTTGAGATTATCCTCTGCCACATAATGACTCTGAGGCCAGCCTGGGCTCCATGAGGTTCTGTTTTAAAAATAAAATAATGAAATAAATAAGGCTGAAAACCTTCAATATCTTTATATTTAAATAATCTGAAAATATTCCGTCTGCTTTGCATATCGGCTAGTCAGAGATAATTAAAGGTCCAGAGTCACTACATTCTTGTCAACAGGGAATGCACACCATTTTTCCATGCAGTTTTATAATGAGCTATCACAGAAGTGGGATCCGGTTACAGTCACGGTTACATACACTGATGAGCCCTTATGGTTGGTTCCCAGGAGGTGGCTCCTATTTTAGGAAGTACTTTTGCATACCTTCCTCTCTGAGTGGGGCTCTGGTGCTTTTTAATTGAATTTAGAGAAGCTGTTAAAAATGTACGGCCTTCAGACTTGGTCCTACCACGGCCGCCGCACGCCTCAGGTTGTTTGTCCTTACATATGGTATTTTAATTTACACCCGGCAGTCAGATCTGTCCACCCTTCCCTTTATCATTTTCTCGCTTTAAGTGCCAGTAAGTTGTTAAATTGGATTTTAATTATCTGTCCGGCTTAAATGTCACCATTTCCTAACGCTTCCTCTGATCTCTGCTCTCCTTCCCCAGCCTCATTCGTGGAAGGTGGCATCAACCCTTTTGATCCTTGCAGTGAGAAGGTAGGAGAGCGGCATCTGGATGCCCTTCTCGTTTGCATTTAGCTCCTGGGGACTGAGGCTGAGTCTCCTCCAAGGTCTGAGAGCAATTTGTAGTTCCTCTCTGGATGGAAAGGACTCTTATCCTTTGCCCCTTTTCCAATTTGACTCTTACCCTTCCTTGGCTGTCTGAAAAAAAAAAGTGACCGTTCATATTAAGGAAGCGATAGAGGCCCTATTTTTCCATTTATTAATAGTTTGTACTTTGTCTTTGCTGTCACTCATAAGTTTCCCACACAGAAATGGTTTTTGGGGGCAGGGAGATGGCTCAGTGAGTAAAGGCGCTTGCCACCAAGCTTGACAAAGTTGGGTTCCCTAGGATCACATGGTAGAAGAAGAGAATCAGGCTTCCACATACATGTGCCTGCATGTGCTTGTGTACACACGTGCACTCTCTCTCTCTCTCTCTCTCATACACACACACACACACACTCATGCACACACTTATGAATGCTCCCCCACTCAAATGCACTAAAAATCTTTAAAGAAAAAAATTTGAGCCATGGTTGAAATTCTCTTTATTCTCATTTGCTTTGTTAGATTTTGTGTGATATTTAGAAAGGTTTCTCCTACTCTGGGACTCTGAAAGAATTCCTCCATGGCTGCTCTGTTCCCTCTTCCTTCCTCCTTTTGTGTCATTTAATCTTTGATACAGAGCGGACGGCTGGAGCTTGCTTGCTTGCTGCTGAGAGCTTCCTCTGAGCCTTCAGGTGCCGCAGAAGTAGCACTAATTCTGATATATGTAAGCCGTGCTTCAGCACCCAAGGGACGACATCCAGGACCCTTGAGCTGTGGATAAAAAGTCTTTATCGCTGCTTTTACCCATTCTCCCCAGGGCTCCAGGGCAGACAGTGGAGATCCGTCCTTCTCCTTGGCCTGGATCGGAGAGCATATAGCTACTCCCTAAGGTCCCTGGATGTCCTACATCCACGCTGCAGCCCCCACAGACCCTACCCATTGTAGCTGACCATGCAAGAACCTAATGGTCTCCATACGGGGTTAGACAACACCTAGAAAACCAACTTTGAAGTTCTCTGCAGTGGTTGAGGAATGGCCCCTGTAGGTTCATAGATTTGAATGCTTGGTCACTAGGGAGTGGCACTACTAGGAGAGGTAGTCTTGTTGGAGCAGGTGTAGCACTGGGGGTGGGCTTTGAGCCTTCAGAAGCTCAAGCCAGGCCCACTGTCTGTCTCTTCCTGCCGCCTGAGTATCCAGATGTAGAACTCTTAGCTACCTTTCCACACCATATCTCCCTATGCGCCACCAAGCTTCCTGCCTTGATGACAAGGGATTAAACATCTGAACTGTAAGACAGCCCCAATTAAGTGCTTTCCTTTATAAGAGTTGTCATGGTTATGGTGTCTCTTCACATCCATAGAAGCCCTAAGGCTCAAAAGATGTTCCAAGACTGATAAGGATAAAGAAGTATGGCTATTTAAAAAAAAAAAACTGTAGAGAAACTCAGGACCAGAGGGAAGACTCTGGAGTGGAATTCCAGCTAGACACACAAAAGCATCTTTACTCCTTGGGCTTCCCACACTGGGAAACCTGGCATGAGAAGAAGTGAGACCCCCTTACTGGGAGGTACACACAGAGGCTGGGCTATGCAGTGAGAACAGAGAGAACCACTGTCCGTGAACTCTTCCATATACGACAGGAAAGACTTGCATGGGCATTTCCGTCCATACAGATACACACAGGCTTCTTTTTTTCCAAAACAAACAAACAAACAAACAAACAAACCACGACCCCATGACTTTTATCAGGTTCACAAAGAATGCCCTACAACTCAAACACAGTCTGTACACCTGCTTGCAGGTGACACATTGACACATGGGTCCCACAGGGAACACAAGAAATAGCAGCTGTGTCTAGTCTCATTCACTAAGATTAGAAGCCCATGGTAAGTCTGCTGCCTCACCAGTTAAGAAGCTATCAGAAAAAAATCTGGGGGTGACTACCTCAGGACCTGGGACATTATGCATGCCCACCACATCCCTCAGACACTTAATCTGATACACATTAGGAAATATTAGTCTTCTGATGTGATCTCTGATTTGTGCTCTGGTTGATGCTTTACTGTTAGTGTCCCATTAGTTCCAGGTTCACAATTAATTGTCGCTCGAATAACCTCATATGTTTGCCCTGTAGGTAATTAGAGTGGTTACTGTTCAGTGAATAAATGGTCCACTGTGTTTACAATGGTCTTGGAGTACAATGTATGCCCCAGGTCTAAATCATGTTGGGTGCAAAATATTAACTGGAGCGGGCATTTTCTGCACCATTTGAGATAATACACACTTTGATTGGATTGCATTACTGTTTCATGGGCTTTAGTGTCCTAAAACTTTCTTCCACGAGAAGGCTGTAGGGGTCTCACAGTACCACAGAATTTCAGAAACTAGAAATCATGTATGTGGTTTTTTATCTTAGCCATGCACTGAGCAACTTGGTTCAAACCAAGTAAATCAGATCCTCTGGCCAGAAAGGCCAAGTCATAGTCATATTTAAAAACATGCTGGGCTTTTTTTTTTTTTTGTAGGAGGGTGGGTGCTGCTGAAGAGACAGCTCAAAGGTTAAGATCATTTGTTGCTTTTACCCTAAGATTGGATTCCCAGCACCCACATGGCAGTTCACAACTATCTGTAACTCCAGTTCCTTGAGATCTGACACCCTCTTCTGACCTCCATGTATACTGCACACACATGGTACACATACATATGTGCTGGCAATACACCCATACTCATAAAATAAAATGAACCTTAAAAAAACAGTTCAGGGAAGAGGATGCCTAGAGAGGGCTGAGAAGCCCTGATGGGCCCAGTACCATAGTCCTGAATGAACAGACAGCTAACCAAAGGTGGGCCAAACTGAGACATCCATCAAAGCCAAGGAAAGATGGACGCAGAATTCGAACTCAGGTCTAAAGAACGCTCAGCACCAGTGCTCATTCTTGGCTTGACAATGCCCATCTGTGCCTGGGTGATACTCAGGCTTTCCCCACCATCTGGCAATGCCGAGACTTCTAGCATTAGCGCCCTAACTTGAAGGCCTATATTTCTGGTCCTCCTGCCTTATTTCTCTCAACCAAATTAGTTTCTGAATAGACTGTGATGGAAGTTTCTAGATAATCCCAAACCACAGACTTACTGAAGAGAGGATTTTAAATTTTAATTCATAGATTTGCTTCATCTAGTTTCCCTGCGATTGTTTTGAGACTTTGGCCCATACAGTACCTGCTTTGGGAATGTGTTGAAATCTGGTTCGGTGGCCTTTTATAGAATCAACTTTGATAAAAGTTCCAGAAAGGCTGGGAAACATGATTCAATCTCTGGATGTAAGCTACAGAATTCTTTATTAGACTACTAATGAATAATAGATACAACCAGCCTAATTATGTTACTATTGTATGGTTCGCATGTTTGTTTACTTGATCTATCAAAGCTAGAGGCTTGGTCGGTTCCCCTCCATTGTCTCACACCACCTCCTTGTATCTCAACAGGTCTGGTTTTTGTTGCCTTTGATTCTACGTTGTTTTGAGCATAAACGTTCATCACAATTGTATCTTTATTTTTCAGCCATGCATACCCTTGCCTAGTGTGAACAGCAGGTACTTAATAGATATTCATGGGCTGCACCAAGAGCTGAAATATTTATGAAGGCAAAAGAAGCCTCTGTCATTTACTGCTTCTTGTGCTGTATCTTGCTTGATACTTGTTATAGCATTACCCTTATTAACTTATTGCTCATATTTGCCTATCATAGCTTTGAGCCTCCTTCTATTTATGCTCCATCAAGATTATTATATTCATCTATGTATATCACATACAGACAGACAGACAGACAGACAGACAGACAGATAGATGCTTCTGGGCAATACCAAGTGGCTAGATGTTTAGGCATAAATACTTATTACTGTAATAAGCACTTGATCTTCCATGTCTTGTCTCAGCGGCTCTCTTGATCTTTTTATGTTTCCCATGTTCCCTTTAGAGTATAGCTATGTTTTTATTGCTGTTCTGGTTGTATGAATTCACCTTATTCCAGTGTCTGACTGAAGGAACACCTTTTGATATCCTGACCTTGATATCCTGAGCTGACCTGACCCTCTGTCGCCTCGACACAGGGCTAAACAGCTGGGTATAAAATTCTTGGGCTCTGCCTTCTCTTTGGAAGCACAGCATGACACAGAGAAGGAACTGGGGCAAGCTTGATCTGTCTTTACTTGTAGGTACCAAGTTTTCTTTGCCCATGTGCCTGAAAGATTATTTCTCTTTGTTCTTGGAATTAAAAAAAAAACTTGCCAGTATAGAGCTGGGTTTGGCCTTCTCAGCTTGGTCTGGGATATAAGAAACCCTCCGATTTGTGCATTTTAGTCTTCTAACTCAGAACATGTAAATAGAAAAGAAATATACTGTATTTTAAATACTTTGCATTGTATATACTTATTATTTATATACTGAGATTTTTGTGCATTTTATTATGTATATATTATAGTGTATGTGTTAAATTATGTCTGCCTCTTATGTAATATCCATCTACATCCTTGTCTCTCCTCTGGAATACCTGGTCCCCTGCATCATCTTTTTATTTTCTAAAACCTTATCTGGTCTATTTTCCCCTGTGATTTCAGTTCTTGGTCCTTGTCCTCTGAGTGGTAGAAGAACATCTCATTTTATCCTGCCTGTATTTTGTTTGTCTGTGAGACAGGGAGAAACTAGCCTTTAACTCCTGATCCTCTGGCCCTAGCCTCCCAAGTGCCAACTGGTTTATCCTACGGTCTTATTTCAGGGTCTGAGCATATTAACTTCTGCTGTTTTCTGGTAATGTAGCTATGTCATCCACAGTCCTCACAGTGGGGCACAGGGTCTCCTTGACACAACCCAGCCAGCATCTAGCATTATCTGACTTCCTTATTTGTCTTAGCATTTCAGAGCTACTGTTGGACTCTGCAGCTCTCTGGCTGTGTTGTGACTGACAGCTATACAGCCTCTGCTGCCACCCAGGACCTCGGCTTGGAGCTTTATTGACCAACACATTTTTATTGTTATTGATATTTCTAGTTTCCTATCAGTGTTTTATGGTCATATCCCCTCGCTCTCCACTCTCATCCCAAGCTTTCTATTTCTGGAAGACTGTGCTGGGTGAGTATGAGAATTCTCTGTGTATTTTGAGTATGATTGAGAATAGCAAGAGGCATTCTAAAATTTTCTTCTTTATCCTGTAGTAGGTTGCTTTCAGAAGTGGACTCTTCTCTGCTTCCTCTGGCTCTTTCTGATGCCTTTTCAGAGGTGTTTTTGGTGCTCACCCTAAAGCAAAGCCATGTTTTTCACATTTGGCTTGTTGACAGAGACAGACCCTGGAGTCCCTGGCTATTTGCTGCCTATTTACATTTTACCTGGGAATATGAATTTGAATAGGCGCTCACCTTATGCTGGTCTATAGTAGCAAGGTAACATCATTGTCTGCCCTCCATATCTGATTTTCTATTACTCTGGATCAGCATAGGATGTTAACTTCCCATCATGCACTGCTGCAGTGCCGTTTCTTTTCTGATCATAAAAACTCATTTTCCAGAATGCATTGCACTCTGGCTCCCTCTCTCCAGCACTTTTCTAGGAATTTGTTATCCTTTTGATTGTAGAAGGACATGTAAGAGTGAAGGGAAGAGGCCTTCTGGTTGCCCTGGTGATGGGTAGCTGGAGGTGGAGAAACCATTTTCCAATTCCCCGACCATGTAAGCAAGGGGTCTCTAACTCAGATCATAGGGAATTGAGGAAACGCCTGCTGATCTCTCAGACAAGTGTTACTTTCTGAACAAAGTTTAGTGATGCTTTCTAATGTCCAAAATGACAAGTCCGAAGTCTAGGGTGTTCATGTATGTGTATTTGTATGTGTATATGTATGTATTTGTCTATGTGTGTATGTGTCTGTCTGTATCTGTGTCTGTGAGCATATGTATTTATTTTTGTATGTATTTATATGTCAGCCTGTATGTATTTATATATGTGTGTATGTATGTCTCTGCGTGTAAATGTATGTATTTGTATATGCATATATTTGTGTAGATATATGTCTCTCTCTACTCTCATAGGCTGGGAAATGGAGTTAGAGGCTCAGAATCTGCCAAGAAGCAGATCAGTGGTCATCAGCAGTGAGGGGGTGGGGCTAAGACAGACTGGGGAGCCACTGCTTAGGGTGGAGGGCATGCTTTGGAAGAGATTAGAATGCTCTAGCACTAGATAATGCTGTTGACTCAATAGCATTGAATGTGCTTAATGACATTACATTCTCTTTGAACTACTAATATAGTGAGTTTATGCAATGTGTATCTTAACACAATAAACAAACAAACAAACAAACAAACCCTGATCATGATTATGAAAGTTGTATGCAGAAGTGTGGGGCCTGTGTTAGTTACTTGACTCATTGGTTACTTGGTCAAAAACCAAAACCAAAACCAAAACCAACCAACCAACCAAACAAACAAATATTTGACTAAAGCAACTTAAGGAAGGGGGGGGTTATTATAACTTTTTTCTTTCGTTCATTCTTTTCTTCATCTTATTATGTATGTGGGGAGGTACCATAGCATGAGTCGGAGGTCAAAAGACAAATCTTAATTCTCTGGGGCTTCCAGGTCAGGCTGGTGGCAAGCACCTTTACCTACTGAGTCATCCTGCTGGCTTCCAGTCCCCGGGAGTCTAGTCCATCATGGAGCGGAAGTGCTGCAGCACAGCTGTGCAGGTACAGAAGCCCACTGTCCCCCTGGGTGGTTGGGAGGAGACGGAGCTTGGGGAGAGTCTGTCAGCACTGGGAGGAGGCTGGGCCATCTCTGTGCAGAACGGCTTTGATCCTCCCACTCCATATGCCCATAGGCAAATGCATTCTCTAACGTGCTCAAGAGCAAAACTCGTTGGGCAGTGAATGGATTGCCTAGCGGGTGGATGGAGATGCACCCACTCAGGTGGCTAGTCGTGATGGGAGCTGTCTAAGGCGTCTTCATAGACACATGGCAGACTTGGAGTCAGTAAGTTAAGATGCATCACCTGAGGTAGCAGGTATTTTCCAAATGGTGATGCTGTAACCCATGTGACATTAATGGCTCAAGGTCAGGGAGTGAGATGTGGAGCTGATCTTCTGATGCCTTTTCAGCGTCTCCTTCTGCAGCCCAGTACAGAGCCTTGAGCCTCAAGAAGGGGCTGGTGATGACCTAGGACTTGCTCCATACTGGAGATCTGGTGGAACTTGGAGGAGACGAGATGTTCTAGGGCTACTCAGAGGGGAGTTTATCTCTCAAACTTATGCATTTCTATGGTGGGCGTGGACCGTTCTGGTAACCAACAGAGTGGCACAGGAAGGAGGTGTGGGGAGCGTTCTCTGCGATGGGAGCTGTGTGTCAGTGGGAGTCTCGCGAGAGTTTAGGGTCTGTATGTGGAGCGGCTCATGGTTTCAGCAGTGAGGCCCCAAATGGAGACACAAGTGGATAATGAAGAAACCTCAAGGACACACAAATACCCGAGTTTCCCGTCCCTGAGAGGAGGGAAGGGTGAATTGTCGGGCCTGGAAGTTGCTGCCCTTCTCATCTCTGAAATGATGGGTTGGACCAGAGATTTCAAAGGTTCCCCACAGCCACAGACTTGTGCTCCCCCCTCCCCACTGACAGCTTAAGAGAACAATGGGGCTTGTGGTTTTGAGGGAGTGGGTGGTTTTTTTGATCTGATTTAGTTAGACAATTGCCTTGTACCTCACTTCTCTGCGGATAAATACATCTCCCAACCTCACCATCTTTATTAGATTCCAAGCCACTGATGAATTCTTGTCTGAATGCAATTCCTTTTTTTTTTTTTAAACCTGGTCTGGGGCTCCTGAACAAAGTTCTTCTGCAGAGATGAACCATCTCTAGGGGATGGGGTCAGCAGGGGTGGCCACAGTTGCTAAGAGCTTGGGAGGCAACTTGTGCCTGGTGGGAGGGGAGGAGGGATGAAGGAGGCTTGCTCTTTTCTCCACTAGGTTTAATTTTTTGCAGTGGGTTTGCTGACTGTGCCTGTAATTAAATGAGGGAGGTATTTGTCATCGTGGGTCCCTTTCAGCCCAAATGAATGCAACACAACTTTCTCAGGAAGCTTCTGACAAAACAGTGTTTGTGACTGGTGCCAGGACACATACAAAGACACGGGGCGTGTGCATTACTAACTCTGGGCCACTTAGGGGCTGTGCCAGGTCACGGTTGCCCCCAAGCCCAGGGGCAGGACTGTTTGGACACTATGTGCTTCAATGTCAATGTCGTGGGATTCATGTGGTGCAGAGTGGCTGCAAAGTGTCCTCCAGTTAATGAGGGAGAATGAATGTCTGGCATGCAGGTGAATTCTGCTTGAAGCCGGGTTCCCACAGAGGCCTTTGGGGTGCTATGCACAGGTATTAAATCCAAGTCAGAGGGGCCTGGGCTGCTGCCACCTGGGGAGCCACATTCTGCCTGCCTGCTAATGGAGTTGCGTTTTCATCGCTAAGACATGCCCGGCCATTCAACATATGCCACTCACCCTCACAGCCATTCCTTGCCAT
>LOEQ01000135.1:558359-583081 GCA_001685075.1 Bramus lutescens | reverse complement strand
TCTTTAGAATCCTGAACTGAGACTGAAGGTTAACTGGAGGACTGGAGATGGGCGCATCATGGTGAGGTCCCACCCACCACCGGTCTATAGTTGTCTGGGCTTCCATCTCAGCCTGCAAGGTGGTCTAACAAGTTGCTAGAACTGTGACATCTCTTTTCTGAGACAAGCTCCTCTTCTAACTGCCGGCAAGCTCTCAATCTCTTCCTCCTCCTGGCGTGAGATTCCTGGGGGAGCCCCATTACTTTGGGCTCCATTATTTCAATAGCCTGATAGTCAGATTGAGGAATAAAAGTGTCTCTTTAAAATACCTGCATTTCTGACAGGCCGGTTACTGAATGATTCTACTCACTTAAAGTACCTTGAGTGGACAAATTCATAGAAGCAGGAACTACAATTGTGGTTTGGGGGGTGGGGCAGAGAGAGTTGTAGTGGAGATCACTGCTCAATAGGCCGAGGGCTTGAGTGTGAGACTATGGCAAAGGTCTGGAGATGAATGCTGTGACAATGTGAATGCACTGAATGTCACAAGACACTAGAACAATGTCCAAAATGATAACTCAATGTGGTATACACTTGTTACACCGCACAGGTGGGCGGGGGCAGGGGCTGGAGAGAAAAGATGCTGTGCATCTCGAGAAGAGAATTCAGCAGCGAAAACTTGCTGTTCTGTGCTCAGTCTGGAGCTGGCTGCTAAGGGCACAGCTCTGCTCAGGACTAGAAAGAAAACCTGACCAAGGACACATACCAGGGCATCCCAAGGAGGAAAAGACAAGAGGAAAAACATGGCAGCAATCCTTATGGCCCCCTCTTCCCTTCCAGCTCTCCCTCTCAGCTAGTGGGCAGCTCCCCGGGAGCAGAGAGGATGCCTTCCAGCCTGAAGCTCAGCAAAGCGCATCACCTCAGCTGCCTCGCTGTGCTCTGAGAAACATGGATTCCTCCTTCTCACCCCACTGCCTTCCCTGCTCTTAGAGGTGTGAGGTCTACCAGAGTGCAAGTCTCAAAAGGAGAAGAACCCCTCTCCCTGTGACAATGGAGCCTATGCACACTGCTTAAGAGCACTGGCTGTTCTTCCAGAGGACCAGGGTTCAATTCCCAGCACCCACATGGCAGCTCAGAGCTGTGTGTAACTCTAGTTTCAAGGGATACAACACTTAACACTGTCTTCTGGCTTCCACAGGCACATGGTGTTCAGATATACACGCAAACAAAATACCTCTAAACATAAAATATTTTATGGATTAAAAGAAAGCTAGCACATTTATAGATAAAAAAAAATCTTTGAAAACCAGGGCATGGTACTAGCTGTTGGAACCTGTGAAAATCTGGACCCCAGTCAACTGGCAGGCATCCATCCCTCCAGCCAGATGACCCTCCAGCAGGGCAGTTAGAAAACACTCAGGTACTCGTGGAAAGAACCACAGAGACACTTCTCTGTGCTATTCACAGGGCTGAGAGAATGTTCGCATTTCTCGCCACAGCGAGAGCTTGGCTTCTCAGGATGCCAAACTCCTCTCTCCCTGCTGCTCACTCAGCCAGGCCTCCCTCCCCAGCCTCCTCTAGATCCCTGAAATCAAAGGCATCTCTTTCCAGTCTCTGGGTTACTGCACTTGTCACTTCCTTTGCCAGAAACACATTTCCAGCTGACCTCTCATCAATCGGACCTCCCAACCAATGGTTCTCAACCCCCACCATTGTCTAAACAGTTATGTCCAACCAGTGACTCTGAGGCCCCACCCAGCCCATGACAGCTATGAATCAAATCCAACATCAAATCATAGGTTTACTTAAAACATTATGAGATTGCTTTGTGATTCTTTGGGGGGGGGGTTCTGCAGTGTGAACTTTTGGATGATATGTTGCTGTATCAAAGGTTGGCATCTAACAATCATATATATATATATATTCGATAATCATCCTATATTTTGTTTGTCTGTCTGGATGCTGACCAGAGGTCATGGGCTTCACCGTGGTCTGCTCAGGGCTTCAGTCTGGATTCCACAAGCACAGAGTAAGTGTGGGGAGCCCTGGTCTTATCCTCACTGCTTTCTGCTTGCACACCTGTCTCCTTGGCCTTTTTTGCACTCTCAGGGATTGTCCCCAGGGCTTTGCACATGCTAGACCAGCGCTGCACCACTGAGCTACACCACGGCCCTCTTTAGGTTTTGCTGTGCCTGAGTCTCCCTAAGTTGCCCGGGCTGGTCCTCCTGCTTCATCCTCCTGAGAAGAGAAGCTGAGACGATGGGCCTGAACCACCACACCCACCCTGTCTCTGTCTGTCCACTGTCCTTCATCCCCTTTCTTCTCGCTTACTCCCATGGCTCCCGTAAGTGGCCATCGTAGGGATAGAGCAGGTGTTAGCACGGAGGATAACCCCATCCAGAAACTCTGGCCTCAGATCTCAGAGGCTGTGAGCTGGGCTGTGTGGTGTCCACTTTGTGCGGTGGATAGCACTTAGGGGCAGATCAGTCCACAGGCTCAAGGAGAGCCACGGGGATGCTCTGAGAGAAGGCAGCGTATGGTGCAGGGTCAGAAAAACCGCAAGAAGGGAATCAGGAAAGAGAAATAACCCAGCTCCATGCACGCATGTGTGCATGCACGCATGTACACACACCCGCAGTGACTGACTGAAGAGGACTCGAGCCCTGGAGAAGGGGGAGGGAGGACCCTCACCGCTCCCTTAGGGAGTTTTGACTGTAACCTGTAGATAACTTAGAGAATTCGACTTTCACGTCTTCATTTGATTTTGGAGCTGGAGATGTAACTCAGTTGGTAGAGTCCTTGCCTGACATGCAAGAGGCCTTGGTTCAAGCCTTGCCACTGCATAACCGGCTGGGGTGATGTTACTCTGAAATCCTGAGCTTGGTTGGGGACTCGCTACACAGTGAGTTTAAGGTCAGTCTGGGGTCCAAGACACTCTGGTATATAAACAAACAAACAATAAACAAGTGGATTAATCTGGGGGGGAGAAATCAAGAAAGGAGAGGGGAGGGAGAGAAAGGGAAGAGCAATGATGGAGAGGAAATCTCCCCCTTTGTGTTTCTTGGGGTCCTGAGCTAACTAGCTGACTCCACTCGGCTGCTGAGGGCACCCCACCCTCCGCAGAGCAGAAGCGCGTAGACACAGCAGCTCAGGGTTCATTTATCTGCCCTGATTTCCCGAGCCATTTCTGTTTTGAACACATATCTGAAAGGGATTTTCTTGTGTTCTCATCTAATGACAATTACAATGCAGAGCCACAAGATCTATCGTCAGAGCTGCATGAAAACAATATTAAGGACAAAGAGCTTTTCATACTTGTTTGCTTAGCAACATCACCCATCTGCCCAAGATGCTGTATTAGCAACAGGGCTGGCTGCTCCCAGACACACAGCTCCTGGCTTGGTCAGCTCAAATTTTGGCACATCTGACAACCCCCTATTGCAGCTGGAAGACTCTCCCAAGGTCACCGAGTGTTTGCCTACCTCAATTTTCACCAGACTAGGAAATGGCAGATAGGGTTTTGGCTCCAAAGGCCTTCACTCTGGAGTGTTACTCCCAGGAATATCATTTCCTGGCAGAAGGGATTTTGCTCATGTAATTGAGGTACTAATTAGCTGACCTTAAATTAAGATCCACGTGAACTCACCATAGTCCCACAAGCCCTTAACAGCAGAGATCTTTGGCTGAGATCAACAGGGAAATTAGAGATTGGAAGCGTAGCAGGATCTTTGCATCATTGCGGTTTAGAGGTGAAGAGGGCCAGGTGTCAAGGAGAGGAGGGCTTGGTCCTGCAATGGCAAGAACCTCAGTCCTGGGCTGGAAAGGTGGCTCAGCAGTTAAGAGAGCTTGCTGCTCTTGCAGAGGACCCAGGTTCAGTTCCAAACACCACAATGGGTGGCTCACAATGCCACCTTCTGGCCTCCATGAACACAAGGCATGTGCACAGCACACATACATATATATACACATACATACATACACATAGGAACTCACACAGACACAGAAAAATTAAAAAAAAAAACATGTTTAAAGATTCCAGATTCTGCCAGGAACTGAAGCTGGCATCGAAGCAGATCCTTCTCCAGTCACTGTATTCAGATCCAGTCCTGCGTTTGGCACTTGTGTGGAGTCACAGTCACTGGGGAAGTGGAGGCAGCAAGACCACAAGCTCATAGCCTGTTTGGGCAACTTAGCCTGTCTCAAACTAGCCAAACAGATTGCAAAGAGCTGAGGATTTAGTCCAGACATAGTGTGATTTCCTAGCATGTGCAAGGTCTTGAGTTCAACTCCTGGTACAACCAAAATAAATAAATATATAAAAATAAAGACTCAGCCTGATGGCGCCATAGAAAGCTCCAAGCATGGGACTCCACAGAGCTATGCCATGCCTGCAGGCCTGGCACAGATCTGTGAACCAGCAGATGAGTGAGGTTTAAACCCCCACGGTCGTGGTGATCTGTTGCAGCCAGACAAGAAGCTAATGCCTTCAGGTAGAATGAGCAAAACAAGATTGGTGTAGTGAGTTTCCCTCCATTTAAAGAACTGGTACCATGTGTATAGGCCAGGTCCTTCCTGGTCTACATGGTGCCAAAGCTGTTTTCTCTATAAAGTAATAGGTTGTGGAAAGTCTTGTTTTGAATGTGCTGATGTGGCAAAATAAAGATCCCTGTGCCCTCCTTAGCCTTTTGTCCCCAGGCCACTTCTTTATGTGTGAACCCAGGTGATGTAATCTACCCCCACCCCTTGCATTGCTCCTGTTGCAGGGGAAGCTGAGGACCAAAGAGAAGGGTCTCTCTTCCATCTCACCAGGGTTAGGAGGGGACTTCTGACTCCCAGTTTAGAGGTTTCTAATAATTTAGTGAACTCAGCAAGTGAAGAGAAGGTTAAAGCTAAGTGTTCAAAAAAGACCATTTCTCCTAGACAGTGCTGTAAGCCGGGACTTCCTCCATATCAGAGCTCTTGGCCTGAGGTGGGAGAACTCACCTACTGGAGACGAAGACCCTTCATCCCGACAGGAGTGCTAAAAACCAAAGGAATCTTTGCCTTCCTCGCACCTCTTCCCCCCACACTCCATGTGCGTAGTGTAGCTAATTTGTGTACATGCATTTGTATGCATGCCTGTGTGCATGTGTGTGTGCATGCATGTGTACATGTGTGTGTGTGCGTGTGTGCACGCATGCGAAGACATGTATGCGCTTAACGTGTGTGTGTGTGTGTGTGTGTGTGTGTGTGTGTGTAGGCTAGTTGTTAACATCTGTCTTTGCTCTATTTCCCTCTGTGGAAGTAAGTTTCTGTCAACTTGACACAAACTAGAGATATCTGGGAAGGGGCATGCTCAGTTGAGGAACTGCCTCTGTCAGAATGGCTTGTAGGCATGTCTGCAGGGGCATTTTCCTGACTGCTTTTGACGAGGAGAGTCTGGTCCACTGTGGGCAGTGCCAACTCTGAGCAGGCGGTCCTGGGTTGTGTGAGGAAGGTAGATGACTGTAAGCCTCAGAGCCAGCCAGTAAGCAGTGTTCCTCCATAACTGCGTCAGTTTCTGCCTCCCTTCTGTGGATGAGGGACTATAACCTACCTGGAAGCCAGATTAACCCCTTTCTCCCCAAGCTGCTTTTGATCATGGTGTATATCACAGAAGCAGATATAGCTAGGATATACCTAATTATATTTTCAAATAGAGCCTCTCACTAAACCTGGAGCTAAGAGTTAGCTAGCCTGGCTGGCCAGGGAGCTCCAGAGATCCACCTGCCTCTGCCCAGCCCTCGCTCTCGGTACTATTGTTCCAGACAATTGCCACTGTGGCAGACTTCCGTGTGAGTTGGTGCTGGGGATCTGAACTCAGCCCTCAGGCATGAGTAACAGGTACTTTCCCGACTGAGCAACCTCCCAGCCCTCTATTTTTCTCTTCATTTTTTTTATGGGGTGGAGGGATATAACATGTCATGGCACATATCTGGAGAACAGAGGACGACTTGTGGAATCAGTTCTATTCACCCATCTTTATGTGGGTTTTGGGAATTGAACTCAGCTCTTCAGGCTTGGTGGCAAGCACCTTTACCCATCAAGCCATCTTATTGAACTTTTTTTTCCTTTCTTGAGTAAGTGTCTCCTACATAGCATAGGCTGGCATGGAATTTCAGATGTGTACCAGGCTGGCATTCACCTTGATTCTCCCACATGCGGAAATTACAGGCTTGTGCCCCTGGGCTCAGCTGCCTACTGTCCTACTTTAAAGCTACTCTCCCTAATCCTAAGTTCTGATTCTGAATTTTCTTAGCTGACACTTAGTATCCGAAGAAGGTAGACTTTCCAGATGACCACAGCTGGATCGGCTTGGGGCTTTGACCTTATCCCAGCAGGGAACTGGGCCCAGCAGAATTTCACTGATTTAGAAGTGCTTTTCCCTGTGGCCAGTATCTCCCCACGTTTGTTCCACATACAACAGAGCTGTCTTGGGGTAGAATGGGTTCTGAACTCCCTCTGCATTCTGAGATAGCATCTGAGTCTGTGATACACATTGCCCGAGCCTCCAGAAACTCACATGCTGAAAGCAACTGATGTTTAAAACCAAGGAAAAAAGAGAATCTCAGAGGCCCTTCCCAAAGTGTAGCTTTCCTGTGTGGCCTCAGGACTCTGTCATGGACAAGGTGGCTGGTGCACACCAGAGTGACTTACCGACAGGTCACCTGCTGAGTATCAATTTGTTCAATGGCCAGATCACTGAAACATGAGGAATTTCTCCAAGCAACTCCCGAGGGAGGCCTTGGGGACACTTCCCCAGACACATTGCCCAGATTTGTCCTTCCAGCTCAGGTGGAAGTCAGCTTCACGTGGATTGCACATTTTCCTCCTTCCTAAAGCCTGTACTTGGACATGGCCCCCAAAGCTCTGTTGATCATCCATTCTTAGGGACTGCCCCTCTAGAAGCCAACAAAATGCTGGAAGCTTTTTGATACCCTATGTATGGCATCTGTCTGACCCTTTTAAAGAGCATCACTGAACCAATGATTTCGAGAAGTTATGTGGAAGGTGTCTTTCAGCCATTCGGCTTTTAAAACGTTGCACTCAGACCTCTAGAAGGGAGCTCCGTGTCCTGGAAGAGGTGGGTGCCTCTTTGCCCTGCAAGTCCCCACTAGACCATCCTTCATGCACTTCAAGAGAGCATTCTGAGTGTTGGCATGGTCACTACCTGCCCAGCATATGGGAAGTAGCCCCACCACTTACTCATAGCTCACACTGTGATGCACAGCTGGAAACAGGACCACAGTCCTGCCAATGATTGCCACCAGCATTCCAATGCACTGTCTTAGCCCCAACAGCTTGTGAGAACCTGTCTCTGAGAAATTACCAGCACACACGGGCTTAAAATTTAGCACTTATAGACGGGAATAGATCCAACAGTCATGAAAATCTCTCTCTCTCTCTCTCTCTCTCTCTCTCTCTCTCTAATGAAAAAGTTAAGACCCCAGAATGAGTTCCATTTTCATTTAAATTTCATTTTTAAAGGATTAAAATATTTCTTTGACTTGAGACTTTCAAAGAAAATGATGCTGGGAGTGAATTTTTTTTCTTTTAAAAAAATGCCAAGAAAATGTCAGAATTAATAACAACCCATTGGAAACTGGGAATTATTCCCCCACAGAATGTTAGACTGGAAGGAGACCTTAAAAGCAAATGTGTCCAACCTGGTGTCTGTTAACATCCCTCCAGGGCCAGGGGCTCTTCTGATAGAGTTCTCCCTTATGTTGGGCTGGAAACCACTGTTTCTTTTGCATCTTCTGTCCCAAAGTCCCATAAAGGACCAGATGGTGAGCATCTTCATCTTCAATGGGCCTGAGCAGCTACTCATCCCTGCCACTGTAGTGTGAACAGTGGCAGATAATACATGAAGGAGCAGGGGCTGCGAGCCAATCAAACTTTCTTTTTAAAAGCTGCAGCAGCTGGATATGGCCCTGGAGCCACATTTTGCTCACCCCAGCTCTGTAGCCTCATTGAACAAGCACAGTCTTCCACCTCGGGAGAGCCCCCCAGACACCTCAACTCAGCCTGTGTTTCTCAGAGATGCCTTCAGGTTAAATCACCCTTGGCTCTGCTAATCACCCCTTACAGATGCTTCTGTCTGTGATTAGTCCCTGGGCAGGCTTGGGAGCACAAGTGTTTGGGAGTTGTGGAGCCTACAGTGGTCTTCCAAATACCTCCATCTACTCGATAGAAAACAATACTATATGCGGTAATGATGGTTCATGCCTGTAATCCCAGCACTCTACACTTGAGCTACATACAAAGGCTCAGTCTAAAACTCCAAAGCAAACCAAAACAAAACAGAAAAGAATACCAGCTCCTGTGTATTGCACCCTGACTGTGTGTGTTAGGCTCAGTATTAAGAATTGTAGGTGATTTTATGCCTTATAGTATTGCTAATGTCAGTTGTGTTTTCATTCCCCTTTTACAGGTAGAGAAGCTGAGGCTCCCAAAGGTTAAATGATTTACTTAAGGTCACATAAATGGCAAGAATTCAATTCTAGGCAATGTGATTTCAGAACACTTTTGTTTTAAATAAAAATTCCTGGACCACCTGAATACAGGTGACAATGGTGTGGCTTGGGCAGTATGTGGGGCCACTGGCAGTGGGACAGGATCTAACTCTAATGCATGAACTGACTTTGTGGAGCCCATTCTCTATGGAGAGACACCTTGCTCAGCCTAGGCACGGCGAGGAGGGCCTTGGTCCTGCCTCTACAGGTGATGGGACAGACTTAGTTGACCTCCCAGGGGAGGCCTTAACCTCTCTGAGGAGAGGATGAAGGGTGGGGTGGGGTGAAGGGGGAGGAGCGGAAGGAACGGGAGGAAAGGAGGGAGGGAAAACTGGGATCAATATGTAAAAAACAGAAAAAAGTTTCCTGGGCCAGCAATATGGCTCAGCAGCTAAAGCCACCCAATGTGCACGCCTGACAGCCTGAGTTCAGTCCCTGGAACATACCCCTCACAGCTGCCCTCCGACTGCCACATGTGAACCACGCACCATGTGTACTCAGGCACCAGTGCTCTTACACACACACTAATACGTAAGATAAGAAAATGAAAAGTAATTCCTAGTTATGAAATGCATCGCATCTAATATCCAATTTAGGCCGAGTCCTGTACCGCTCTTGCATACACCCTCCTTAACCCAAGGGGGCCCTTGGGGCACTTGACATGTACTTGTCATAGCTTGTCTTTAAGGTTTCGTGTATATAGCTTTCCCCAGCTTTGCACCATTTAGTTTAACTGTGCAAATGGGATCACTCTGTGTACTCCAAAAGCAGGCCCTCCCGGCTCTATATTACGTTTTTTTGCAATGTGTGTGTGGCCGGCTGAGGTCTTCTGAATACACTACCCTCTCTGTTAACTCCTCTGTCCAAGGATACTTGGTGTCCCAGTGTGCTTTCTGTTGCTGTGACAAACACTGACCAACATAATGTGGGGAGGAAAGAAGTGATTTTCACTAACAGGTTAACAGGTTACAATCAGCATCCAGGGAAGACAAGACAGGAGCTTGAAGTAAACGCCATGGAGAATACGGATTACTGGCTTGCTTATACAGCCTTAGCCCACTGAGGGCTGGCACCACCCACAGAGGGCTTGGCACTCTTCCATCAATTAGCAATTTTTTTAACAAATGCCTCATTGGACTTGGCTCTAGGCCAATCTGATCTAGACGATTCCTCCGTGGAGGTTTTCTCTACCCAGGTGACTCTGGGTTGTGTCAAGTTCACAGCTGAAGCAAACTATGACACTTGAGGTGCTCCCAGTGCCTTGGTTGTTCCAGGAAGGACAGCTAGACTTCCCATGCATAGATCCTGGCAAAGATGCAGCGTTCTCCATGGCACAAACCTGGAAATGGAACTGTTGACTCATAGGGCATGCCCCACTCTCTCAGTGAGCCATTGACACTCCCCACAGCAGTTGCTGAGACACCTCACAGCAACACCCGTGCCAGCTTCCAATTTTGCCAGTCTGTGGGTATCTGCTGTCTCACTTCAGTGCGTCCGTTCCTGATTACTGGGGGAGCTAAGCCATCCTTTCCTGTGTTTATGGGCTGTCTGAACTTCCTCTTCCATGCAGGTGACTTCGCCCAGATTTTTATTGGGTTGTTTGTCTTTCCCCTATTGATTTGTTCAGATCCCTTCCAGCCACATCACCAAACTAAATGAAACATCACCTCCTGCATCCTGCGACTGACTTCCTCTATGCTGCGGACTGCAGCCCTGTGCTGTGAGATGCAGGGCTCAAAGTCAGGAAAGGTTGCATACACCTTCACGGTGGCAGGGGACAGGGAAACTCCAAGACAAAGTCCAGCCAATCAGAAGAGAAATGAAAATGTAAACTTGAGGGATGGAGCTCGTGATAAGGTTGTGATGCTGAGCTGGACCCTCTTAACATGAAGGGAGGACACTCGGAAAGTGAAATTGAGAAGGCGGAGACAGGAATGGAATTGGAAGCTGGTTAATTTCCCCTTCTGCCATAGGTGGCCTTTAATTGATAACCATCTAAAAATGAACACTGGAGTTGAAAAGCCAATAGTCTAACCTCACCATTTTCCAGAATCTTCTGCAACTCTCTGAAAGCAAAGCCAGAAACAAATGTTCACAATAGTGCTGGAAAAATTGCTTAATGCAGTTCCTTCTACTTTGCATTCTTCCTCTTTGACGGGCAGACGCTGAAGCAGTAACCCTTGTGTAGCAAGGCCATAGTAAAGACCTCGTGTCCTAAATTCTTCATGCCCCTCCTTATAATATGTGCATAGAGAAATGTCAAGAATGACAGGTCAGGTAATGCTAAATGCAGTAAGATTTGGCGTGACTTTTTTCTTAATTCTCTCTTTGGTATTTGTTTGTGTGTTTGTTTTGCTTGGATTTTTTTAAAGCACCTATGACTTTTATACAGACTGAAAGTTCCCCCACTTTGAGACAGGGTCGTATGTAGCCCATGGGGCTGGCTAAGGAAAACCCTGCACTTCTGATCCTCCTGCTTCTGCCTCCCCAGTGCTAGGATTGCATGCTTGCACCACCACACCTGGTTTATGCCCTACTGGGGATCTAGCCCAATGCCTTACGAATGCTAGGCAGTCACTCTCTGAACTGGGTTACATCCCCAGCCCCAAGAAAGACATTTCCAAACTACGAAGCTTTCTCAGCCACTCCAGTCTCTTTCCTGGTGGTCTTCCGTTGGCTTTCTGAACCCGAGAACAGGACTTCATCCTTATCATTGCTAAGTGACGTTAAAAATTAGAGCAGCGTCATGGGCAGCTGAGCAGAGCACACGCTGTATTGACTTGCGATTACAAGTAATTCATTCAAACACTTTCTGGCCATCCACTAAAGACTAGGAGCTGTCTAGGAAGGAGCGAGCTCATGTACCCTTGAGCAAAATAGATACTCAGTAAAGGGTTACTGGTGTGTTACATTTGAAACAAAGAACAATAATAAATCACATCATGGGCAGCCTTTACACAGCACTTATTTGTGCCTAGCTATCCTAAATGCTTCATATACGGTCTCACTGACACCTCACAACTGGCCATAAGATTGCATCCTGTTAGTATCATTATTCTTATAGAAGAGGAAACCGAGCGTCAGAGAAGCCGGTCAGCTGCCTAAGGGGTGGCATTCCTGAATACATGCTTCATGGTGTCGGGGTTCTTACCCTCTTCATCTAAAGCACAAAGGGAGACCATAGTCCCCAGGTCTCCTGGAATATTGAGTGTGAGTTTTGGTCATGGAACGTGAGCAAAGGCAAGAAGTGCACCATGCTGGAGTGAGTCAAGGTGTGAGGGAGGAAGAATCCAAGGACTTAGAAGAAGAGGTGCCCCTGGGATGGAGTCGTAGAAAGACCAGTAGACGGGAGGGGAGGCAGCCCTGACAAAATCCAGGGACTGCGCCTTAAGAGAGTCCTCCTTAACTTTGGGGATGAGGCCTCTCTCTTTCTGAGAGCACCCACTACACGGAGTAGGCATCATAACAGAGCATAGACCCCCACATGTCTGGCCAGTGCAGGAGTCTCCGCGGGCAGTATTTGAGCTTCGCTGGTCTGTCTGGGACTTTCTCGGGAGCAGTACTGCAGGCCAAGCTTCTCTTTCTAGTCCCCAACTTCAGGATTTCTAGACCTGGAGGTCTAGCCCTCCTTACCTGTCTGTTCTGCTCTCCTCCTCCCACCACAGATATCTCTCCAGAACTCCCGACTCTGGCTGAACATCCCCTGCCCCCAGATGACTTTATTTCTCACTGTTTTATTTTCCTGCACTTGGCTGTGGCATGAACAAGAAAGGACCTTAAAACCTACAGATTCTCTGGAGCATAGGGTGTGGTCAGCCAGTCAGATCACATGGACCAATAGTAAGCTTCCTAAAGGGCCTGCCATATCACTTTAAAGAAATTCAGCACATCTGATAAAGGATTAGAGAAAGCAAAAAGACATTATGGATAGACAAAGGAGGATTTGGGGAAATGGCAGGAAGTCAGAAAGTTTGCCTTGCTCTTGAAAAGCAAACATTCACTATCATTCAGGATGCTGACATCAGCACGAGGCTAAAGGACAATATTAAAGGAGCCTGTTGTGTGCTGGAGTGTACCATCTCATTCTCCCTTCGTCTAGGAAGGACCTGGTCCTGCCCAGGCGTCTCAGGCATGCTGGATGAACAGAGCCGTTGCTGTGAAATTGATTCCATCTCCGTTGGTGTGAACAGCCTGAAATAAGAGTAGTCGCCGCCAGAGCTCTGTCCCAAGAGCTTATTAACTGCAGCCAGCTTGAGTTTTTCACACCCCATCCTCAGGGTGATGGACGGGCCATCTGCTTCTCAGTCAAGAAGGAACGGCCACCATCTTGGATGCCACTGGTTGCCAAGGAAGAGCAGAAGAGGTTCACACAGCCGCTGAGCAGAGCCCCCTGACCAGCTGTCCACCTGGAAGACTGCACCACTGGTGTTTCTGTATTCTCCCCAGAAGCTGTCACTCTGAATTCTTGGCCAGCTGCAGACGAAGTTACAAGAAAAGGAAGGAGCCCCACTGCCCAGCTCTCCTCAGCACTGGGAAAGCCAATTACCTGGTTTACAAAACGTTTTTCAGAGCTTGGTAAATACAAACTGCATTTCCTAATTAGCTGTCGATAAATCTCGCTACATATGCAGGTGTGACATTTTTAAAAAGTCAGGGTCACAAACGCGGAGCTTGCCTGGGCTGCCTGTCAGGAGGGGCTGTTCTTTCCTGCAGGTCTGTGCAAATATCAGGCATTTCCAGCCCTTTCCCTAGGGATGGGGGGGGGCGCTCAGGTCACCTGCAAAAGAGGGACCAAACTCCTGCTGTGTGCCACAGGATCATCTCCAGCGCTGAGGGACACATGGGGGCCTGAGCAGAGTGCTGAGGGAGGAGCTAAGAAGGACATGGCCCTGCCATCAGGGTACTTGTAATCTATAGGGAGTGAAAGATAGGGACATATTTGAGGGAACTGATAAGTCACATAATGGAGATTTCAATAAGGACTTAGAGAACATTCTTGCATTTCTTCCCAGACTGAACCAGGTTTGGGGGATGCAGAAAACATTACTACAGCTCTGGCTAGCAAGGGAGGACACATTCAAACAAAAGCCCGCATATGAGGCAGGACAGTGTGGGAAAGATTGCAGAGATGCAAGGGACATTCAAAAAAATAAAAACACTGGAATAGTCTGCTGGGATTTCTTGGAGGAGGTGGCATCTCAGCTGAGGCTTGAAAATAGGCAAAGGGTGGTTTGGTGGGAAGGAACACCAAGCCAGGTTACCCACAAGATCAAAGGCCTGGCAGTAGGAAGGGGCAGGGCCTGCAGGAATATGGAAGGGGGAAGGAAGGAGTATGGCAAAAATAGGGTGGCTGGGATGAGGCAGGCTTGAACCAACACTTAGCCAGTGAACTGCAAGCAGGTACTTTTCTCTTTCTTTTAGGAAGGAACAGACCAGCGGAGAACAAGAATTGGAGGTGGCTGAGGGTAGCCATGCTTGCCTCACCTACGCACCAATGGCAGCTGGCACACAGTGGGATGATGCCGGGGAGGAAAGAGATCAGCCGGAAATGGTAGTCTGGGTAAGAAGAGCTGGCCAATGGCTTGGTGAGAATATGGCCCAGTGCCTTGGAAGAGACACATATCATCAGGGAACCTGGGCACTACCAGACACTTGTGGGCTTGAGTGGCTCATGCTATCCATGAAATACATTCAAACATGCAGGAGCCAGGGATGGGAAGATCAAAGATAAAGGCACAAGAGCAGAGGAAGCCATACTACATCAGCACAGGGTTCTAGACCTACCCTGCTTCCCTCTGCGACCTGCCTCGTCTCCCCTTGACTTTAATAGGAGTGAGCAGATGTCAGTGAAGAAAGCTGGGCTACGTTGTGGCAACAAATTCCTTCTCCTCTAACACACACACACACACACCCCATCACCATCACCACCACCTAAATGAGTCTTCTCAGAGAAGCTGATTTCTTCCTCATCAAAGAGGCTGGCCACATCATAGATACTCTGTCCATCTGGTGGGACAGACACCATCTTGCATCATGCTGGTTGCCCAAGGAGAAGGTGACAAGCATGCAGGAGCTCAGAAAGCCCTTGAATGCTACCCTCTGACCAGATAGGGTAGTGAGATGCATAGCCACACCCAAGTACAGGGGCTAGAGAGCAGCTTACACCCCAATCATAGGGAATGGAGAAGCAGGTGCCAGCAAGCCCACAGATGAGGGTCCTGATCCTTCCTCGGGCCCCTCCAGCCTTCCCAGTTTGGTTTCTGTTCACAGCTGAGTTTTGACTCAATTCATACACAGCTCTTACTTAGCATTGACCTGCATGCCAGGCGCCATGCCGATGTCTTCCCATGCATTATCTCATTTGCTATTCATAATGTATCTTGTTCAATATTTGCAATGACCCTTTTAGCCCTCACTTAACAGAGGAGGAAATAGAGGTTCAGGGAGCTTCACTGACAAGCTCAAGGTCACAAGGAGGGAGAGTCATGAAGTCTGTATTCAGAGTGGGCCATCAAACTCTGAACCATAAGCTCTTCCGAACAAACAGCTATTTAAAACTGCCCCAGATGGGGTACAGTGAGAGAATGGGGGAGCTCTGCGGGAGCACGGCGTGGAAGTGTATTCCAGCCAGATTTCTAATCCTGAGAAGCTGTGAGGAGAGGCAGAGACGGGAACTGTGGAGGTAAGGCTAGAGCAGTGTGATGGGCCTGAGTTGAGGCGCTCACTGGGTGAATGAAAAGGGATAGACTTCTGAGCCACAGTTGATAGGCTTGCAGCACAGGCCAGGGGCTCCCCTTTTTTCTCCAGGCCTTGTTCTTAGCATTTTAATCATTGTAAGTGGCCGGTTCTGCGGCATTAAGTGCACTCATGTTGTGCAACCACGGCCACTATCTATTTCCAGAACTCTCCATCATCTCAAACAGAAAATCTCTCTATCTATTAAGCTCTGGAGGTTCTTAAATTGCTCCACTCTGGCAATGACATCACCAGAGTTGAGGGCGGGGAAGGGGACTCAGGCAGATGTGTGAAGGCCGTGATGAAGGAGGGGAGGCAGGTGAGACACTGGCAGGAGATGAGCACGTCTGTCTAGGCAGGAGATGCAGAGTTCAAAGCAGACGGCTGAAGGGAGAGACGGGAAGGGAGACTCAGAGAGAGGAAGAAATCCCAACCTCTTGGATGGAACCTGTGAGTTCTGGGTCATCAGGAACTGAAGAAGAGGGTACTTTGTGGGCCCTGGGGATATCACAAAGCTCAGCGTTTGTCTGCAAGTGGGTTAGACTGGCCCAAACCTCTGCCCACCACTTGGGAAGCTGCATCTTAAAGCCCAACCATCACTGGGAGCTGTTCTGTGGTTTACCCAGAAGCCCAGGATTCCTGCTCCAACAGTCGCTAGGTACCTGCTTGAAGACGAAGGGTGGTTGCTATGGGAGGTAGACTGCCATTCCTGCAAGCAGCCATGCATCCCTAGTCCCAGAGACAGTTCTTTATGTGCCTCACTTGTCTTCTGGCTGGGGACAGCAGCCNCTTCATGGACTAGGGCTGGGCGAGTGCTACATTTCCCTGTGACCATCAATCATTAATCTTTGGGCATCACTATTATGCCATCAGCCTATAAGCCAATCTGATGAAAGCAAGGCTTCGATTGAGATTCTCTGCCCAGATATACCTAGACTTGTGTCAAGTTGACCAAAACAAACCAGCATATTGACTGTGGGTGCCTCAGACCCTTGCCACACTGACCCTTCCTCCAACCATGATTGATCGTATCCCCTCAAACAGCAAACCAAAAATAAGCCCAAACTCCTTTAAGTTGCTCTCGACAGGTATTTGGCTGCAGCAGTGGAGAAAGTAACTAAGGCAAGGATTGGTCCCTGCTCTCTGCTCAGGGCTGAAGTGGGACCCTTGGCTCCTACATACACTCATTTCAGTGTGCTGCCATATTCCACTTTCCCCAGAGGCCAAACCAATGTACCAGGCACTTGAATTAACCTGTACTGTGAGTCTCCAAAACTATGCACTAGAAACACTTCTCTAGTTTATAAGTAGCCCGAGTCCAGCATTTTGTTACATCAGTGGGAAGTCAATCGGTGCAGAAGGCCAACCCATCGGAGGGACATATGGTGCCAGCCCGGTAGCCTCAGCCGGCCATGAGTGCTGTGTTTACTCAGTTTGATGAATTAAGAATCAACAAAGGAGCTCCTTCCAGCAAGCTCTGCCAGGATTTGGGCAAACAGAGGGAAGAAGTCAGAGCCTGTCTTCACAAGTGCATGGGACAAAGAGGAGCCAAGGGGCAGCCACAGCATAATGTAGTGTCTTTATCCATTTAGGCACTGGGACAAAATACCACGGATGGGGTGACATATGGACAACAGACACTCCTTTCCCAGTTCTGAGTCTACAGAGTCCAAGATAAAAGAAATTCATTGTTTCCTGAAGGCTCCAGTTCCTGGTTCAGAGACAGTGGCTTCTTGTCATGAATGCACACAAGTTCCCTTGAGCCTATTTTATAAGGATACAGATTCCATCATGAGGATTCTTCCCTTATGATCTAATCACCTCCCTGAGGCACTATGTTCTAAGGCCATTGTCTTGGGGGTGAATATCTCAAGGGATACTTTTGGGGGGCCACATACATCAATAAGATAGCTGATAGGAAAGGCACATCATGAATGGGCAAATGTGGGGCCTTGAGGAGGCTCCTGGGCCAGAGCTAGGAGTGAGGGAGGACTTCGTGCAGCCAAAGGTGCTGCTGCTTATGCTGGGTTTGGATGCTCAAAAGGTCATCCAGATGGGAAGATGGGGAGGAGAGCCCACAGTGAGAAAGACATTCATTCTATCCTTCGTTCACACTGCAAGAATTTATAGTGTAGCTCTTCCTACAGGCATCGTTCTCAGTACTAGGGACACTGCAGGGAACAAAACCCCTACCCTTGAGGAGTGGTCAGTCATTCCAGTAGGGGAGGGAGCTCAATGAGCAGGACACTAAAGAGTGAGTGGGTGGTAGATTATAGAGGAGCGAGTGATGTGGGTGTAACAGGGTGGTGAGCAAGAAGGCAAAGTAAACTGAAGGGAGGGCAAGGAGCCATAGAAACTGGTGCACAGGCTCACTTTCTGACATTCTTTCTCAGCCCAGATGGGGTGGTGAGTAGCTGGGGCCTCTGCAAGACCCATGTGCGAGGGAAGGGAAGGCAGCTCTGGGGAGGAGGGCTTGGGAGCACTCTGGTGAATGAGTGATAACAGTCGGTTACTATTAAACCACCCACACGGCTGTCATCCCTAGTCAAAGCAACTTTACAGACCCTGATGATCTGGGGTCGAGCTGGCTCCTAAGGGAGGTGTCTAAGTCAGAAGAAGGCTGATTAAAAGAGTCACTCAGAATTGCCCGATCTGAAGGCTAGAGACCCCCATAGGTGGCTCCTTCCTGAGCCAGTGTGACCTACCTGATGCAGAACAGCACAACAGGCCACAGATGTAAGGTCATGCAAGCGGTCAGGTGGGCATTCAGGTGAGAGCCAGGTGTGCACTCACACGTGAGCTCAGGTGAGCTCACATGAGTACTCAGGTGTGCATTCACATGTAAACTTGAATATGAACTCAGGTGTGAACTCAGATAGGAGGGCCAGTGGGGTAGGGAGGTCTTGGAGCCTTCATAACTAGCCCCAGGCACCAGAACTGTGGCTTCGTCTGAGTCTGGGAGTCGCAGCATGCCAACTCCAACCTAATGATGTTACCCCTCATGAGCTTGCAACAGAAAGTCTCAGAAACTTCTCTTCCTCAGATGAAGACCGTCAATTTGGTGAATTTATAAGAACTTTCATGACCCAAGAGGATCCAGACATTGAAGAACTGCTTTTGCCTGACCTAAAGCCAGATGCTGTTGGGGGACGAATCTGTCATCTGTTGTGGTGTTTCTCATCACTGAGTCTCAGGATCCTTGTCTCAGGTAGCATCTGGTGTTCTCGGAGCTCCAAGAATTCTGGAAGGTTCAATGAATGTGGTAGAATGATTCTGCCAGAATCACTTTCAAAACTGGGTCTTGGGTCACATCCTGAAGGACTCAGACTCAGGGGGAAAAGTAACACTCTGTGTACCGCCACTGGTCCTCTTAACCGGAACTCTACCCCATAAACACCCACCATAGCCTCCTGGGCCTTTGCCGCAGCTGAGGGCAAAGAAATCATGCCTTCATAAATTCTCCAAGGGAATAGGTGGCCACGCCAGGATTTCCTCATCTTACAGAAAATAACAGTGTTTCCCTGAGTATCAACTTCTCTCTGAAACTGTTGCTTGGTTTTCTTCTTAGGGTCAACAGATCCATTGCTGAGCTTTGAAACAAATCACTAATTCTTACAACTTAATGGGGAGGGATGAGAAAGAAAGAAAAACGAGCAGGAAGTGCAATAGGATAAATACAAAAGGGAAGATCTGTAAGAGTTCACTCATACCCAGGCCTTCCAAGTTGAGAAACCTGCAAGAGTGGAAAGACGGCAGAGTTGAGGGGACAGATGGTGACAGCTGTGACACAGGGATGTGCTGGAGTGCCACTGAATTTATACTCAAAAATAGCTAAGATGCTAAGTTCTGTATATATTTACTACAGTCTATCAAACACAAGTCATGGGGTCTGTTTCACCACGTGAAGGTTGGGGAGCCACCAGTTCCTCCCGTGTCCTCTGTGGCTGGGAGCGCAGGGACACTCTTTGACTCCTCCATGTGGAGAGAGCAGTTGTCAAACCAGACTTCAGCGCAACAGTAAGGAAAATCGGAACTAGAACCAAGTCACTATTACACAGGCGCGTGGAATGGATTGTTCTCTGTGCACTGTACCTGAACAAGGAGCCTGGAAGCCTGAGCTAGTGACAAAGAGCTGCAGAGAAGGAAGAGATGCCCAGAGCCCATACAGCAGGCCATGGGGGTACACCCCAGTTTCCTGGCACCTGTGGACTCCCCCTAGGCTCCATACCTGCTTCACTTGGTCCCGGATCCTAAACTTCTAAGAAAGCATGTGGCTTCTGCTATGGCAACTGGTTGACTCTGTTCTTTCTCCCTGGAGGATACAACACAATAGTCTTTATCTCTCTCACACTCCATGGGGGAAGAACCATGCTCTGAGGCAAGTCTCTGAGTTCAAATGCCCCAGCTGAACAACTGTGGCAGACTTTTGAGGCTCCCTGCTTCGGTGCCTGGCCACCTCAAGGATTATAAATATGTACCTCATATGGTTGATTGAGGGTTAAAAGAGTTCATTCATTCAATGCTTGGGGGTGAGCTATACTCTAGGAGTTCCTGAACACGGCAGGCTCTTCCAGTGATTGTCTCAGGACCTCCTGGTCCTGGAACCTTGGATGATAAAGTCAGTGTTCACCGCACAGCCCCATGGGAGGAGGACTCACCACTAGGCCTTGGGGTGTGACTCACTGTACCTTCCCCGCTCACATTTGTACAGTGCCAATCAAGACAGGTGAGAGGGGTCACCTTAGGCACCTCCATCTCCCATTCATTCCTATGTAAGCCTGGACCATTTTCGGGAGCAACACTGAAGGAAAGGGCAGTGTGGACACGACAGGACCATATGGGGACCCGCTCCTTGCTCTTGCTTGCTATTTCAGGACAACCGGTTGGCATGACAACCAGACTTGCCAACCTGCCACCATCAGTCTCCATCCTTGCATGCATTTTGCAAGGCACTGGCCTCCATGGTGGGAGGTTTGTTTTCATGGGCTCTGCTGAGATCTGCTTCCCTCAGGAGAGAGCAAGCAGTGGGTGGGATGTCCCCCTTGGCATCCTGATCAAGATATGGGTGAGAAACCTATAGCTCTTCTCCTCAAAGCAGGTGTGCACAAGTCCTCCACAGGGAGGTGGGGCATTCTACGCTGCCCAGTGCTGATTTGTCTTCTCAACTATAGCCAGTGTGGTCACCCCCATAGGTGCCCCATCACTGTGACCCACATCCAAGGAAAAGTCAATTCAGTCAAGAAGGGATCATGGAGTCAACTGGGCCAAATGGTGCAATGTTCTTGCCAGGAAACCCAAGGAGTTTGGCTAATCTGAGCCCACATGACAATTCTGTGGGACCAGGATTCAGGACAGTCCACCCCAGCACCCTCATAAGCTGTAAAACACACACTTACAGAGGTGGTTCCACACACACTAATGGAGCACTAAACATAATCCTTAAACCAGGAACTTGGTGGTGACATGCTGGGGACAATGCACAAGGACTGAGTATCTACTAGGGCACAGAGGACACACTTGCAGATCACAACAGCTCTCCATTCCTGAGGCTTGCTGGGTGGTGTGCCAAATCCGACTCATGCCCCCACATCATGTCACTTCCCATGTCTCCACTCTACAGGTTCAGAGATACAAGGTCCAGAACGCACATCACCTGCTCAGCATCATGAAGCGTGCTGAGGAGGAGCCAGCGTGGAGCCACTATCCCCATGCTTCCTCGTGCCCAGGAGTCTAGACAGAGTGTCAAGAATGAAGTAGCAACAAGCATCCTAATCATCTTTGGTCCCTAAAGCCACCTGGGTGATGACACAGACAAGGAAGCCTCCATCAACACTCTCTGAGGAGGAAGAACCACAATCTGGGGAGGGGAGGGTGTGTGGCAGAGGACAGCAGGGTCCAGCATGTGTTGCTGGTAACACTGGAGGGTGTGAGGATGTCACAGAGCCAGGCCATGGCAGCGGTTACCTGTGAAGTGGACTGGAGATCAGAGAGGCTTTGTGGAGGAAGGGGAAGGATGAGGAGGAGATGAGAGAAGAAGAGGGAAGAAAGAAGTGGGAGGTGATAGTTTTTCAATAGGAGGGAGAACAGGACCGCCCCACCGTCCTGAGCCAAAACATTAAGCACAGTATGGAACTGTGACCCTACGCCCACATGCCATCACCCACCTCCTCCAGAAGCAGAGGGAACACAAAGCCACACAGCGAGCCAGATCACTGCTGCGGAACATTACACAAGGAAACAAAGGGATTTCGATAGGAGGCTGGCGATGCAGTCAGCCGCAATAAATAAATTAAAATGTGGCATTGTTGTCTCTGTGTATGTTGGTTTTAATTACTATTTACTGGAAAACCGAAACTTTGCATAGGAAAGGAGAAGAAAAATCTTCAAAGTTGTACAAGATCAGCTTGTGTGTAACGGAGCTGACTGGGGCCACCATCTGAGTTTGGGCAGGCCCGGCTGGAGGCAGCAGGTGTGGATGTATTTCTGCAGGGCTGGCAGACTGAGGATCTAGAAGGCCACCCAGTGATCAGGAGTACAGTCACCCATGGGACAGTCCTGAGCCCACCATAGGCCATGTGGATGAACGCAGGGGCCTCCATGTGGGCTACACTCTGCCCTTTATTACCAGGTCTGTTTATGTTGCTGGCTCCCTTTCTGCCCCATGTCCCAGAGTGAGCTCACCTGGGGGTGGGACACATGTGGTACCAGCTCTCCTAGGCCTGACACTAACCTAGGGCTCTGTGCCATCTTTACAAACTACACCAGATACAAAGAAGACACACACCCATTGCTGTGCCAGTGGGGAGAGATAAGGAGGGTCTCTATCCTGGGTGGGGTCTCTAATGGCGAGAAGGTAAGCGTTCTAGCTCCCAGGGAACCTCTGACAGTAGACTTAGTCTGAGTCTGCAGGGCGGACTTAGGGTCACCACCACCATCTAACCACACAGGTCCTTTCTGCTGACTTTGTGCAGGCTTTTGGGAAGTTAGTGTTAATTGTTAGTGTCATAGGATCTAGAATAACAGAAGAGACCAGCCTCTGGGCAAGCCTATAAGGCATTATCCAGATTAAGTTAACTAAAGTGGGAGGATTTGTCCTAAATGCTCCTGAGTAGCGGAGGCACCACGATGCTGGCTGGGATTCTGGGCTGAATTAAAAGGGAAAGTGATCTGAGCCCCAGCATTCATCTGTCTCCTTCCTGACTATGGATCCATGCGCAGCTGCCTCAAGCTCCTACTGCTGTGGGTCCCCCCCCCATGATGGACAGTACCCTCAAACTTGAGCCAAAACAGGCCCGTCCTTCCTTAAGTTGCGTTTAGATATTTTGTCACAGCAGTGAGACAAGTAAACAATGCAGGCTTCCAGAAGATGCTGCTGAGCAGAACTGTGGATACCTGAAGGTAAGAGCAGCCTGGTGTATCATCCTCCATGGCATCCGTGGCTTGCTGCAGGGCCTTGGGTCCTCTCTACTCCTAATTCTGGGCAGGGCAGGCTCTTCTATACAGGAGAGTTTGTAGAACTGATCATCGATCAACTTAGTAAACATGTTCCCTTCCCCCACAAAACCTCCCAGATACCAGTACACCCTCCAAGTCTCAGCTCACTGATGTGGGATTCCCCTCTGTATGCTATAAATGTGTTTTATTAACATTGTTTAATAAAAAAGCTACTTTGGCCTATAGTAGGGCATAATATAACCAGGCTAGAAGATATATATAGAGAAAGTAGGCAGAGTCAGAGAGCCACCATGTAGCTGCCAAAGGAGACAGATGCCAGATCCTCACCAGTAAGCCACAGCCTCATGCTGATACCCAGATGAATAGAAATGGGTTAATTTAAGATGTAAGAGTTAGTTAATAAGAATTCTGAGCTAATAGGCCAAGCAGAGCTATAATTAATATAGTTTCTATGTGATTATTAGGGTCTGAGCAGTCGGGAAACAAGCAAGCAGTCTCTGCTTACATGCTTACAGCTCACATAAGGGACCAGAGAAAACTGTTCCGGCTGGGTCTGGCCTCGTCATGTCCCCAGGGCCGAGGCAGGTGTCTCTGCTTCCAGGCTGCCCCTCCCCTCTGCTGTCCTGCTTCTGTCCGTAGTGATCTCCCGAGCATGAAAAACTGATCCGCACTCCTGTTCTCTAGTGAGGACCTCTCCTGTCACCTTCCTGCACACAGCCTGAATGCTACTTTCTGCTCCAAATCCTCTCTGATCACGACAGGCCTTGTCCACCCTTGCCCACATCCACACGGAGCACCATAGCCAAGGCCAGATTCCAGGCTGTTGGAAAATGCTCACCTTCAACAGCAGAAGGATCAAGACACAAGGATGCTTGTTATTTTTCCCCAAGTGAGGTCATTAGGAAACCAGCATCCTGGCTGCACTCCATTCTCAATATAGCCCCTACTCTATTCATAGGCACTCTGGAGTCTGGGTAATGGCTGCCCCAAGAAACAAACCCTTTGCATTTCTGTGATAAATATTGATGCTGGAGTGGGTAGCATTTGTATCTGGACACTTGGACATCCTTCCATTATCTGTAAGAGGAATATACTTTTACATAAAAGTGTCTGTGCAACTCCGTAAAACTGGAATTTCCCCTTTTCTTATCTATTATCAAAGTTATTTCAGTATAATCAATGAATTCACACACACACACACACACACACACAAGCTTATTATTTTTTTTATTTGAGACAGGCTCTCACTATGTAGCCCTGGGACTTGCTATATAGACCATGCTGGCTTTGAACTCACAGAGATCCCCCTGCCTCTGCCTCCCTAGTGCTGAAACAAAAGGAGTACACCGTCACACCCAGCCTTTGCCTATTCATTTTGTTTGTTTGTTTGTTTTGAGACAAGGTTTCTCCGTGTAGCTTTGGAGCCTATCCTGGAACTAGTTCTTGTAAAACAGACTGGCCTCAAACTCACAGAGATCCACCTGCCTCTGCCTCCCACATGCTGGGTGGGGTTAAAGGTGTGTGCCACCACTGCCAGGCTGCCTATTCATTTTTTTAAATCAATGCACACTTGTTTATTATAGTAAAATCACTGCTTATGGAACACTGTTAAACGTGACTTACAGGATGCCTAGCCTGGACAGCTATAGTTTGCCCCAGAAAGATCAATGGCCACATGAGCCACACTTCAGTCCTGATAGTTGCTGCTTCAACAGGTGGGTTCACATATATGCTCCCCCCCACACACACACAAAACCCAAACCCAAAAAAAACCCCTTGCAACACAGCAAATTGCCTTTATTTCATTATGCATCCATATTTCAACATTTAGTGGTCCTGAACATGGCAACAAACCAGGAGGCCAGGCCCACTGAAAACTCATGACACAGAACTCCTCCAGGTCCCTGCCGAGGGTCTGAGGAGCAGGAACCTGAGTCCACAGGGTCAGGGCCTCTGTTCCAGCTCTCAGGCTCCACATCAGACTGATGGGTGGCCAGGGAGCCCTGTCCAAACCTCTTC
>LOEQ01000135.1:498132-519623 GCA_001685075.1 Bramus lutescens | reverse complement strand
TCTCTCTCTCTCTCTCTCTCTCTCTCTCTCTGTGTGTGTGTGTATGTGTGTGCACACATGCACACTAGGAATCCAAACTAGACCTCAAGTGTACTAGGCAAGCCCCATGCCATCAAGTTGTATCTCCAGCTCTCTGTCACTCTTCACTGAGGCAGGGATCACTAAATTGCCTTGGATGGCCTTGAACCAGTAATTCTGCTTTGGTCCCAGAGTATCTGGGATTATAGGCATGTGCCTTCTCATCCAGCTGGCCCTGAGGTGACATTTTCCTCAGATTCTTGCTCACAGGCATGGAAAATTATCTCTCTGGTATGGCAATGTACCTTGAAGTGGGTTGCCTAGCACTGGGTTGGGTCAGGAGTCAAGGGCCACGGGGTTCCTGGGGATTTGTCTTTAGGGGGGTTCTCTCATACCCTCCAGTCACAGGAAGCAGAAGTAGCCCCTCCTCCACCAGCCAGACCTGAGTGCTGTATTTACTCATAGGGAAACTGAGATTCGGGCTGGTTGACCTAAGTCACTTGACATCACTTTTGGAACTCACCATTGACCTACGCCAGATACTACAGTCTGAGGAGACATAAAAACCTGTGACAAGGGACAAACACAGGCCAGAGGCTTAGTTGTAAGCAATATCAGAAGCATCAGATATGGTCCCTATTCTGTGGTGCCTACACCTAGGAGAAAGCTTAGGGACTGAACAGACCATCCTGGAAATGCTTAGCAGGCAGGGTGGTTTCCTGTTGGGCACCCCTGCCTTCCAGCACCTGCCATGAACCTGACCACGCCAGGCAAGCATCCTCCAGCTCTATTCCTTCCCCAGCTTCCCTCTCCACTCGATCATTCTTCAGAGAAAGCACATCCCAGGAGGATGTAATGGGCTCTGGAGACAGATGGCCTTGGATCTGATCTCAGCTCTACCCACTAGCTCTGGATTTCCGGTGAGTTCTGTAAGCCCGCTGTTCTCATGTGTGCATTTCAGGGGTCTGGAGACGACCTGAATCTGCACCTATCCCTAGCCTGGTGCAGTGGGTTGTGCCCTACGCCCTGGATGCTGAGGGCTGACTGTACCAGTTATGAATAGGCCACCTACTTTCCACCAACAGGAGGGAGAACAAGGTTAATTACACTGGGAAGAAGTACAAGAGGGTAATAAGGTCTCTGGTCGCATCTTTTGTTCACAAGTTAAATAAATGTAAAAGCTATTGCCCAGGAGATGGGAAGATATTTGACCTCCTTACCTTGAATGCGTGGTGCTTAGTCACCAAAAAGACCCAGCCACTCATGCACCTCTCCACTTAGGTAAGAATAAAAATCAGTTTTACATATCAATGGGAACCTACATTATTGAATGTTGGGGTTTTTGTTTTTTCCTCAAGCAAATTCAGAGCAATGGAGAACACTACCCCCAACAGTTGGGCACCAAATCCAAGACTCTTCTAAGGTCTCCCGAGTCATTTCTGTCCTGCAGGATGCCATTCCAACACTTAGCTGAGTGGAAAGATGCATCTGTTGGTCTCCACATTGCCCTCATGGTTGCTGCTGCAGGGAAGGGTGACAATGGTGACGCCTCCTAACCCAGGTGGCCCTCTTCCACCCCTTTCTGGATCTCAGTCTCCTCCTCTGTAAGCAGTATGGAGTTCATCAGGTGTTAACCCTGGAGTAGTCAGCATCATTATCGGTGGTGTGTTTTTCAATCCCCAGATTCCCAGACTTCACTCAAACTGCGCTGGCTAGTCTAATGTCACCTTGGCACAAGCTGAAGTCATCTGAAAGGAAAGAACCTGAATTGAGAAAACGCCTCCATAAGACCCAGCTGTAAGGCATTTTCTTAATTAGTTATTGATGGGGCAGGGCCCAGTCCATGGTGGGTGGAGCCATCCCTGGACTGGTGGTCCTGGGTTCTTTAAGAAAGCAGGCTAATCAAGCTATGTAGAGTAGGCTGGTAAACAGCACCTTCCTGTGACCTCTGCATCAGTCCCCGCCTCCAGGTTCCTGCCCTGCAGGAGTTTCTGTCCTGACTTCCTTTAATGGTTAACAGTGATACAGAAGTGCAAGTCCAATAAAACCCTTTCCTCCCCAGCTTACATTTTAGTCACTGCGTTTCATCACAGCAATAGTGATCCTAACTAAGACACCAGCCTACAGCACGGTGCCATTGGGAACAGGGCCTTGAAGTCTGAGTTTATTTAGCAAGATCACTCTCCCCACTAGACTTCATCTGGTATCCGGACATAGACCAGCTAGTTCAGACTAGCTCTAAGTTCTTTCAGGAGTTGCTGTTGTACTTTCTGGAGGATGGCCTCCAGCCAATGGACATCTACATCATTCCCCAACCTCCAGGCCCTCGGTTCTTTTCTGTTTTCGTCAGTGTGGGTCACTTCAAACGGGTCCCATAGCCCTATCTGCTCACATGCATCAGCAGAGGGAGGGCTGGGAGAGCAAAGTCCACCTCCACCTGCAAGGGTCCAGGAAAAGTGACGGATGTCTCAGAATCCAGGTCAGTTTCAAAGGCAGATTTCTCCTGATTCATCTCTTGGTGAGGAAAGGGCAGAGCTGGGAGGGTTTCATTTAAATCTCAGTAACTTAGCTCATCAGTAAGGAGGACTCAATTTGACCAAATTTTCTCCAACAAAAGATGTGTTCTTTTTCCAGAAATATAACCTTAAAGCCTCCTTTATAGCTCAGAGTCAAATGTAGCTCTTTTTGTTGTTGTTAAAGGAAAAGAAGGTGATTTTTTATTAGAATTAAAGCATCCTGAAAATTCAAAACTGAAAGCCTCAGTGATCATCTAATGCTCCATGATCAGCCCCCTCAGAGGCAGCAAGTGACCTTCTGAGGTCACCCTGAGAGAGTTGGTAGGCAGGAGACACCTCCTCCAAGCCCCAAGATGGTCTTTTTTTTTTTTTTACCCCACCCAACTGCTTCATCCTCTCCTTCCTAGAATCCCACAGCTCTGGCAGAACCCTGGGCAACACCTCATTGTCCTATTACCCAAGAGCACCTGGGACACAGAGACAGCAGAGAAAGATGGAAACAGGTAACTCAAGGTCCCCAGCCCATGACCGAGGTGTTCCCTTTACTTGGCCATAAGACTCTCAGCCTAAAAGTGTAACAAGAAACACACACAGAGCCACAAACAGAGAGTCTGGATTCCTAGCCTCCAGCTCTGCTTGCTAAAAGGTACTGAGATATTTCAAAAGCATATACGAAATTTACAACCAAAAGAATGCGTGAAGCCCTTGGCAAAGGTCATGTTGAGGTTGAACAAAAAGACAGGGCAGTCATTCTCCTTGCTCTGTTTATGCTAAATATCCGTTACTGGTGCTTTCTAACAATGAGCATCTTGGACACATTAACAAAAGTACAATCATGAGAGGAATTCACACACATCTGTATTTTTACTGACATCATCAAGCACTCTGGGGGCCTCACCTGCTGTCACCTCTGGAAATCCACAGGCGTGGCCCCATAGCATCACCTCTTTCAGTGGAGTCTCATTTCTTTTTTCTTTTCCATTTTTTCCCCTTTTTCCCGTAGTAAGGATTGAACCTGGGGCCTTATGAATGCCAGGAAAGTGTTCTGCCACTGAGTTCCATCCCTAGCTCTTTCTCAGAACTTCCGTTTTGAAGCAAGGGCTCACTAAGTAGCCCAGGCTGGCCTCAAACTTGCAATCTTCCTGCTTCAGCCCCTAAATAGCTGGATGACAAAAATGGTACCCCTAAACCCGGTGATGGTGGAGGGGGTTTCCAGCTTCATTTTTTTTCACTTACATTTGCTCACTTTCTGGTTTTCACATGCATGAGTTCTACCTCCCCGTGAATCACAACTACTACATTTTTCTTGAAGAACAAGCACCCAGCTGGAGGGACAGTGTAGAATTATGAGCCCAGGCTGCGTGGGAAAGGTTTTGCTTCTACCACCTTCTTGCTGGGCTGCTGAGATTCTCTTCTGTGAACCTGCCTCCTACCTAAAGTAGAGATTCAAAGGACAGTCCCCACCACATAGGGTTAACCCGGTTTCTGGTTTTTGAAGAACCTAGAATCGTACCTAGCACCAAATGAGCACAATATAATTGACAAATTTTAAAATACCATTGTTAGCCTGGAAGTTAATGAGGTCACCAATAAAATCCCAGAGAGAGAGGAACGCTACAAGACGGATGACCCAGTTTCATCAACAAATATATTACAAGAAGGAAGAAAAAGAGAGGGAGAAGGAAGAAGGAGGTGAGGAGGGAACCTTTAGACAAGAGGATGCTTAAGAGAAGTGTGTGCTCTGAGCTCACAGAGACGTTAGTCACAAAAGCCAAGAGGGAGAAACGACAGAAGTGCCTGTGGACAGATGAGAGGGGGAGGGGGAGGTGACGCATACCCACAACGGAATACTGTCTACTCTTTAAAAGAGAGGACTGCGTATGTTTGCACGGTACATGTGTGTGCTCACCCCTGTGTGCTCATGTGGGAGCCAGAGGTCAAAGACTCCACCTTATTTTTTGACACAGGGCCTCTTACTGAACATTGATCTTGCATTTTGGCAAGTCCGACTGGCCAGCAAGCCCCTGGGGTCCTCCGTGCCAGCACTGGGATTATCGGCACACACTACCACCACAGCCACCTTTTATGTGGGAACTCAAATCCTCATGTGCGTGTGGCAGGTGTTGCACCCACTGAGCTGTTATTCTACCCCCAAGAGGAGGGAATTCTGAAACACAACACACCGTCTAAACCTGACGGCCTTATTGCATTTGTTGCTATTTGTCTGCTTGCTTCTTTGGTTTGGTTTCTGTTTTCTCAAGACAGGGTTTGTCTGCATAATGGCTCTGACTGTCCTAGAACTCACTTTGTAGACCAGGCTTCAAAGTCACAGAGAGTTCTCCTGCTTCTGCCTCCAAAGTGCTGGAATTAAAGACATGCATCACCACCATGTGGCATGACCTTGCTATGTTAAGGAGGTCTTGGTTTACAGAAAGTGTTGAAATAGTCAAGTCATAGAGACAGAAGTGGAATGGGGACTGCCCTGCTGCGGCAGGGGGCAGGTCGGGTGAAGAATGGGGAGTTAGTCCTGGTGCTGTGGGGGGTGAAGCATGGGAAGTTAGCACACAAAGAGTACAGGGTTTCAGACTGAAATGATGGACGTTCTAGAGACCGTGACAATGATGGCGGCACAATAATATGAATGGACTTAATGGCCATCATTAATGGAACTCACTAGAGTGATTAAAATAGTAAACTTTATGTTTGCAAATTTTACCTTAATTTTTAAAAAGATGCTCAAAGCATCTATCAACTACCCCACAAGGTGTGGATCTGAGTCAAGAAGCAAACTTAAAGTGTGGCCTGTTTGAGACAACCAGAAATTTGAACCTTGACTGGCCATTTTATCATAGTAAAGACCGGTGTGGATTTTTCTGCAAGATGTCATGGTAGTTTTTAAGAGGCCCATATCTTCTGGGGATACACATGGAAATATCCACAGACAAAACTGTATCGAGTGTGGCACGGACTTCAGGATAGAAAGAGTGTGCAGGAAGCAGGAGATACAAGATTAACCGGGAATTGATGTTGCAACCGGCTCATGAGCACCTGGAGGGTCCTTTTGCTGTTCTATTGCTTGTGGGTTTCTCTAACAAAATAAAGGCAGACTGTAACCATTGCAGAAAAGGCTGTTAAAGGATATGTATAGCATCTGTGCTCTGCGGCCAAGTGCAGATGCTGACATATGCTGATGGCTACTTCTCAGCTCAGCCTGTTCTGCTCCCCTCCCTTCCCTCTCATCCCTCTGCACACTCCTGCATCCAGTGCAGACTGCTTTCCTATTGCTCAGGCATTGGCACAGACTGCCTCACCCAGACAGCGAATGTCTGGGCGGAACCACCTGTTATTTTGTCAGTAGCCGAAGTCAAGAGCAATACACTGGGACTTCCTTCATGAACCTGTGGACCTGTGGGGAGAGTTCTCTTCTCCCTCCTCTGGAGGCAGACGTGGAGGGAATGTGACAGAGGTGTGTACCAGGTGCAGAGGGATCCAGGACAAGGACACTTTACATGGTACCTGGCTGTTTGTTTCTGTCAGGCCCACTACAGTACCTGGTAAGGATAGACACCAACTGCTTGTGGGTATTCATGTATGTTACCCCCCCCACACACACACACATGCACTGTTGGTCTGAATTCCTCAGGAGCATCCACACCCATCCTGAGTGACTGTGCAAGAGAAATGGGCATTAGACAGAAGGACACTGCAAACCAGATTATAAATCCCTGATGAGTCCCCAGGGTGCAATGTGACCTGAGCAAGCCACTTACTCCCTAGGTGCCTCATGTCACTCACAGATGAAACAGGAATAAGAATAGACACACCCCGCTGGAGGGTGAGGATATAAAGCGCAGGAATTATGCAGACAGTGTCTGACACGCCACGTGACTATAGGGACCGGCCTCAGTTTCTACAGGTACTAAAGGTTAATGCTGTACGCTGATTGCCTTCCCTTCTCATTTGCTAGAAAGATGCTGTTAGCTATTCATGATGTGGTCATTATCATATCCTATGGCTTCTGCCATGCTGTGATAAGATACAGAGAGAATTGAAGTACATGTGTGTGTGCTCATCCTCACGTGCTCATGTGCTCATCCTCACGTGCTCATGTGCTCATGTCTGCCTGCACACTGAAAGCCTCTAGGGAGTCTCTTTGGCATGTCAGCGAGAGGTTGTGTTTCAGCTGTATGGAGAGGGGGAAATGTATGGACAGGGGAAGTTAGAGACCTCTTTATTTCTATGCCGAGCTCTTCCCCACCCCAAGACAGAGCCTCACAATGTAGCCCTACCTGGCTTGGAACTTGTCATGCAGAGAGGCTGGCCTGGGAATTTGGGAACTTACATTTCTGTATACCTTGCTTTCTCATTGAATTTGTCTTTTCAACCAGTGTGCAAGGTGGGTTCTGATGATGTGCTGTATTAGTACCAATGTCCATTTCTCTCAGTTATGCATTTAAAAAAAGAAGTTCCAGGTGGTATCCCGGAGGCTGCAGGCCTGGTACCCTTTAGAAGATGCTGAGGAATTCAGCAGCGGTCCATGCAGCAGCTGCCCCAGTCCACCCTAGTCAGCATCCCTGGGCCCTGCCCTGGTGGCTTCTGAAGGCACCTAGGCTTGGGTAATTCAGCTCCTGGAAATCACAAAGGTAAACCCAGACCCTGAGCTCCTGGCTGTACTGTAAAGGTCAAATAGTGGCTGCTCTTCCAATCTCTCTGAGGCTGAGAGAAGACTGTCCACCCAACCCATGCAGCTGGGGAAAGAGTAAGAATCACATTCAGGATGCCCTTCAAAGATGAATAAGTAAATTAATAACCACGGTACATTCAGATGGTAGAATATTAGTCACTGTTTGAAAGGAATAGACTAGGGGCTGGAGAGATGGCTCAGTGGTTAAGAGAACTTCCAGAGGACCTGAGTTCAATTCCCAACACCTACAAGGTGGCTCATAACCATCTGCAACTCTAGTTCCAGGGGACTTGATACCCTCTTCTGGCCTTCATGGGCACTGCACACATATGGGACACAGATTATCAGGAGGGTAAACTATCTACACATAAAGTAAAAATAAACAAATCTTTTAAAGGGGGATGAACTGTAAAGAAATCATCATGGAAGTTGATTATAAAATTTCCATACCCTGATACCGTCTTTACCTCTCCTAAGCATATACCAGAAGGAATCTAAGTCAGCATACTGCAGAGACAAATACTTACACATCCATGTTTAATATGACATTGCTCACAGTCTGCAAGTTAGGGAATTAGCCTTTGTCCCCAAAGAGATGAATAAGATAAGAAAATGGAATATGTATATGGAATGTATATATACATATGTCATATAAATATCCATATATAAGTATATATGGTATGTATACATATATATAAAGGAAGGAGGAAGGGAAGAAATAAAAAAGGAAAAAGAAACAAAGAATAGGAAGAAAAAGAAAAGAAGGAAGGAAGGAAGGAAGGAAGGAAGGAAGGAAGGAAGGAAGGAAGGAAGGAAGGAAGGGCAAGTGAGCCAAACCCCAAATCAGTAAGAAAAATAAATAATCAAGATCAGGGCAGAAGTTAATGAAATGAAAACTAAAAATGTTACAATCAACAAAACAAGGTTGATTCTTTAAAAGGGTAAGATAGACAAACTCAGCCAAATTAACTAAAAGGAGAGAGAGAGAGGACCCAAATTATAAAATTAGAGATGAAAAAGTGACCATTGCAAGACACCAATGAAATTCAGTAAATTATTAAATATGCCTTGAAAGTATATATCCCATCAAACCGAAAGATCCAAAGGAAGTGGAAAAGTCCAGGTCCTGATGGATGTTCTGTGGGATACTACCAGGCCCTTAAAGAAAACACATCAACACTTCTCTCACTATTCTGTACCTGGAAAGGAAATAACACACCAAGCTCTTCTCCTGGGGCCAGAGTCAGCTTAGTCCCCCACACAGGTGAGGATGCAGAAAACAAAAAGAATTATGGATCAATCTCCCTGATACACAGATGCAGAAGTTCCCAATAATATAATCACAAACTGAATTCAAGAATACATCAAAAGATCATTCATAACGATCCAACTGGCTTTATTCCAGAGAGGCATAAATGGCTCAACATATGCAAATCAATAAATGTGATACATCACATAAATGAACTCAAGGAACGAAACCACGTGATCTTCTCCATAGTTACAGAAAAGGCTGTTGACAAATCCAGCATCCTTCTGTGATGAAGGCCCTGACAAAACTAGGAGCAGAGGAGACATATCTCAACATGATAAAAGTTGCATACAACAGTAACTAACGTGATGCTCCGTGAGGGGAAACTGAAAGTATTTCCATTAAATTCACGAACAAGACACAGGTGTCCACTCTCTACACTCTTATTCAATCTGGAGCTGGCAGGAAGTCGTAGCCAAGCACTAAGTCAAGAGATGCAGATAAAAGGGATACAGATAGAAAAGGAAAGAGCCAAGGCATCCTTATTTGCAGATGATGATTCTATACACGAGAGACCCTGCAGACTCCACCAGCAAACTTAGAGCTGGTGATGAACAGTTTCAGCGAAGTGGCAGGGAACAAAATTAACATACAAATGAGTATCCTTCAGAAACAACACTGACAAGCATACTGAGAAAGAAACCAGGGACACGATCCAATGCATAATTGCTTCAAAACATAATAATAAAACAGAATTCTTGTGAATAAATCTAACCAAGGAAGTAAAAGACATGAGCAATTAAAACTTTCAAGTATCCAAGAAAGGCTGGGTCTGGTGATGCACATCTTCAATCCCAGCACTTGGGAGGCAGAAGAACATCTGTGAGTTTGAGACCACCTGGTCCATGAATAGTGAACTACAGACCAGCTAGGGCTACATAGTACACAGTAGGGGGGAAAACAACAAGAAAAAATTAGAAGATACTAGAAGATTAAAGACTTCCCATGCTTATGGATGGAAGAATTAATTGTGAAAATGACTATTTTACCAAAAGCAATCTATAGATTTAAAGCAATCCCCATCAAAATTTCTATGTCATTCTTCTGGGAAATGAGAAAATAATCTTAAAGTTCACATAGAAGCACTAAAGACCTTGAATAGACAAAGTAGTCCCTAGTGGTGGTGGTGACGATGATGATGATGCCAGAGGTGTCACTGTAGCTGATTTCAAGTTAGGCTAGGGGCCTGGGAACAAAGGTGAAGCTGTCTCAAGACAGACATGTGGATCAATGGACAAACAGAAGAGCCAGATCTAAGCCCATGCAGCTCTAGACACCTGACTTTTTACAAAGATGCTAACAGTATACAATACAGAAAGGACAGCTTCTTCAACACAAGGTGCCAGGAAAACTAGGTATCTCAGTATAGCAAAATGAAACTAAATCCTTGTCTCTCACCCTGCATAAAACCCAACTCCACACAGATCCAAGACTTTAATATAAGACCCCGAACTCTGAAACCATTAGAGGAAAAATATGAATACTTCAAGATGCTGGCATAATCAAGGACACAGAGCCCTAGCCATTCAGGAAATGAAACCAGCAGCCAACAAATGGGACCTCATGAAATTACGAAGTATCAGTACAGCAAAAGAAACAATTAAGTGCAGAAACCGCCTCCAATCTAATATTTGCCTGCTGTACATCTAATAGAGGACTGGTACCTAGAAGATATAAGTATCAAACAATCAAGCCAATCAATAAATTGCTAATTAAATGAACAGGCAGTTAAAGATTAAACATAAGGTTAGACGTTACTAGTTACTTGAGAAATGTAAATTAAAACTACTTTGAGATTCTACGACATCCCAGTTAGAATGGAAGTCATTCAGAGAAAAAAAATTCTGGTGAGGATGTAGACAAAAGGGGAGCCTACTACCCTGTTTGTGGGAATGCAAATTTTCCAACCTCTGTGGAAATCACTAAGGATGTTTCTCAAGAAACTAGACTTAGACTTACCATGTGACTCAAATCCATCACTCCTGGGCGTTTGTTCACCCCAAGGCTTCAAGTTAACACATCACAAACCTGCACAACTGAGTTCACTGCAGCGTGTTCACAAAGTGAAGTTACAGAACCAGCCTAGGCATCCATCAGCAGATGAAGGAATGCTGGAAATGTGCTGTATATACACCCTGACCTGTTTTTCAGCCGGAAGAAAGAAGTCATGCTATTTGTGGGGAAATGAGTGTAATTGGAGATCATCATATAAGCAATTAGGTCAGCCTCAGAAAGACAAATATTGTATGTTCCTCTTGTTTGTGATCCCTAGATTTTGTAGTTACATAAAATCATATACATTCATATATATATTGGCATTTCCATCGTATTTTAATAAAATTTTAATAAATAAAGCTTGCCTGGGGATCAGGAGAGTAAAACAGCCACACTGGTCAGCCTTACTACCTGGCAGTGGTAACATACACCTTTAATCCCAGTAGCCACACTAGTTGCCATAGAAACCGGATGATGCACGCCTTTAATCCCAGAACTAGAGATTATAAAATGGGAGGAGACAGCTCTCACACACAGTCTCATTCTGAGATTCCTGGAGGCAGGATCATCTTTTTTGGTCTGAGGTTGAGGTAAGATCCAGTGGTTGTCTACCTTACTTTTTGGATCTTCAGGTTGAACCCCAATTTTTCTCTCTGAGTTTTCATTGATCATGCTTCATATACATATATTTGACATGAAGATTCATGTGAAACTGTCTAGGGAACAAGGACTCATGGGAGGGGGAGGGGAATACGACCAGCACATAATATATACCTATAAGAAAATCTAAAATAGAAAAAGCTGTAGGCTCAACAGCCTAAAAGACAAGTGTACATTTTCTCTCACTGTGGATTCTAGAAGTTTTAATAAGTAAGATATGAAGGTAGAGGAAAGACTATGTGGGAAGAAGAAGGGAGCAGAGGGAAGATGTTGGGGGGTGACAGAGGGTAACAGAAAGAATATGACTGACCTATGTCATATAGGTGTGTGATGACATCACAATGAAACCCATTGTATTATATAACTGATATATGTTAATTTTTAAAAAGAAGATAGACATGATGGTGCAGTCCTGTGATGCTGGGTACTCAGGAAGCGGAAGCGGGAAGGTCACAAGTTCGAGCCCTGCCTGGGCTCCGGAACGGGTACAAGACTAGCCAGTCTGGACAACTTATCTGTCCTAAAATTGAAAGGGTTCTGGCTATGCAGTAATAGCTTGGTAGTAAAGCATTTGCCTAACATGAGTAAGGTCCTGGGTTAAATCCCCAGTCCTGCAAATAACAATAATACATAATGACACATAAGCCGTGAGTCACAGGCAAACACAGAAAGCATCACATACCCCCTACAAGGTGAAGGGAGCCAGGCTGAAGCCCACCTACACAGGATTCCAGCCACGCTACTTTATGGATGAGGCCAAACTCTGGATTCAGTGGAGGACCAGTGGCTTCCAGAGTTGGAGGGATAAAGATGGGGGACAGAGGCATTTGGGAGCAGGGAAGCTCTCAAGAGTGATGCTGTGACAGCAAGGAAATATCCCAATGCTTTTGTCCAAGCCCACGGAATGTGGAGCAGGAGAGTGACCTTGATTTGATCACTAACTATGGGCATTGGGATAAAGGAAGTGTCAAAGGAAGGTCCTCATTGTTACTAATATACCACTCTGGTCCTGGATGTTAAAGATGCAGAAGCATGAGGAGGAGGCACGTGGCCCTCTCTCAGTGTTTCTGTGAGTGAATAATTGCTATATGGAAAACGAATTTTAAAGGGGGAGGCAGATCCAGAGGTAAGGGCCCAGAGAACAGGGGCTGGCAGGTAGAGGTAACAGTGACATCTAAGCATGCTGGAGCAGACATGAAGACTTGGATCTGTGGTCTGAGGACAGTAGGAAGGCACGGGGTTCTGAGCATTAGGAAGAGCACAAATCTAGCCCAGGAGAACACAGGGGACTGGGTACAGGGACACCGGGAAATTGGGCAGTTCTAGAAGGCTGACTGGGTGGGATGATGGTGGACCAGCCAGGCTGAGGGTGGAGGCCAGAAGGACTCAGATTCAGGAGGTACAAGGGTGGATATGGCAGCAGGCAGGCACAGGGGTGGCATTTGACCTGTAGGTCTCTAGCTTGCAAAAATACATGGGTGACAGGAACACAAGCTGAGAGGGGGAGTCCTGAAGCAAGTGTAGAACCTGGAACAGAGCTCACACCACAGGAGCCACACCCAAATGGTGTTGCTGAGGGCTGAGCCCAGCCTGGTGTGCCATTTTATTATAAAGTGTGGTGGTGGGGGCAGTTGAGTTGATATTTTGAGTAATAAGTGGGCAAGTGCTTCAATATTTAATTTGTATGTCAGTAGTTTCAAAACTCATTTTAAAACCTCTCTATAATTTTACCAGGTTTATGTACACTGACATTATAACACCCGAATTATTTCTGATCTAAAAATAATCATCCCGTATGTTGCTTTGCCTGAAAAAGTATTGAGAGAAGTTACTGGCAAGGAATCTTTTTTCCACTGCCAGGGCGCTGTGCGCCAATTACCAGTTGTGCCTCCCTCGTCCCACCTAATTTTAAGCCCAGGAACAGGACCACTCTGCTAGCTGTTTAGGAACAGGGCAGGAGGTGAGGCAGGAGTGTCACCCTGTGATGGTGACAGGATGACCTGTGGGACAGTTCAGATGAGGAGAGCACAGTCTGTGTGAGCTGGCAGCTGTGTGAGCAAGTAGGCAAGAGCCAAGTCCTTAAATGGGAACCAGAGGCCACGAACTGCCGGCCCTTAGCAGATTCAACCTTACAATATATTTCATTTGATACACACAGAGATTTTTTTTCTTTCAACTAAACCAATATTAAAAACATAAGATCCTGGCTTCAGCGGCGCTAGTCGGGTGGGTCGCCTCTCACTGTGGTCAGCTGAGCCACCGTGGTCCATTTTTGGTGGGAAGGTCTGTCTCCCCCACCCCCCACGTCTCACGCCTCCAGCTCTATAGTCCATCAGCTCAGCGCCATCTGATTTGGGCCACTGCAGCTAATGAAGGTTTGTTTTTCTTATGGCGAAGAAATATTTATCTCTGGCCATGTCTCCAGAGGAGAAAAGTAACACCTAAATCAAGATCTGTATCTCTAAGAGAAATTGAGCAGATTCCATACAGCATTTAACCTTCTCCAGCTGGTGTCCCACATAAAGTCTGGGCCAGCTCTCTGCAGGCACACATATGATCCGCCTGGCCCTGCCTCCCCAGATGCCCTGGGTGCTGCAGGTTCTCAAGGTACTCAGTCAGCCCCAGGTCCAATACAAGGAGAGGACCCAGTTCAGGGATGAGGGGTATGAATGAGACATAGTCACAACTAAGGACCACATTTTGGAACTGGAAACAGGTTCCAGGATGAGGCCAGCTGGGTAGAATGGACAGTAACAGCTCTGATAGTGACAGTCGCGAACAACCTTGACTATGTGGACTGTGACCAAGCGGCAAGTCAAATGCTTTACACACACATCTCCCAGATCTGAGGCTCAGACTTCAGTCATTCACCCCATAGAAAGTGGGGGTGCAAAGGCCAGGACTCCAAGCATACACCCATAGTGTTTTCTACCAGAGATACATATAACAATCAAGAAGATAGAGACATATCTGGTCACGGTCCCTGAAGACTCTAACTGGGTAAGTCCTGGAGTCTTTGTTTTGTTTTGTTTTTTAAAAAGCTCCCTGGGGTACTGCATTCTCACAGCCTCTGAGGGGAGGCACCTGCCATAGACAAAAGTTTCTCTAGCCCTTCACTCAGGCAATCCTCCAAAGGCCACACCATCTGCCACACACACACACACACAAAAGCAGTTCTTAATCAGTGTGGCAGCCTCAAAGATGGCTCTCCTCAAAGCCCAGCCACAGCATCCTTCAGAGGTGGGCCTTCTCTCATGAGCTATATGTGCAGAGTGCTTTGCTCTAGCTTTTGATATGGGAGACAACACTAAAACAGAGGACTGAGGGGGACCATGGAACCTCATCCAGGTCTTGGAGCAACAGTTGGTGTTCATTTTGATCATGAACCATATCACCACAAATCTTAGGACCCAATTAACCCACCGACCCAGGAGACCAGATCAGAACCAAGCAAGAAACAAGGAGGAAGTAGGATTCTGGGCAGCAGGTGGCTCCTAAGTCCCTGCTCATGACAGCTGTTAGACACACTCAAAGTCCGTTTGCCCTCTTCTGGCAAAATTCTTCAAGGTTACATGAAAAGTTCACTTGGTCAACCTTAGCAGCAATACTATCTCAACTAAGAAAAGTGGTTCTAGTCTCCAGGAACCTGGGTGAAATGGATGGTGATCTGTTCCTACCTTGATTGCTAGATACTCAGGATCAAGTTCCTGATCTGCTTTTTAGCAACCCATCAAGGCCTTCTGTCAGTGATATTTTGTTTGTGCTCTAACAAATAAAGCTTGCCTGAAGGTCAGAGTGTGGGACAAGCCACTAGTTAGCCAAAGAGACCAGGCAATGGTAGCACACACCTTTAACCCCAGCACTCGGAAGGCAGAGGCAGATGGATCTCTGTGAGTTCAAGGCTACCCTGGGCTACACTAGATTGATCCAGTTTCAAAGAGAAACAGAGCCGGGTGGTGGTGGCTCAACACCTTTAATCCCAGTATTTAGGAGTCCCCTGCCCTTAATCCCAACACTAGGGAGGTGGAGACAGGAAAGGATATGGTTGTGTGGAGACAGGAAAGGATATGGTTGTGTGGAGACAGGAATCTAAGGCGTGAGGAGACAGGAGCTCAAGGCATTCTATCTGAGGACTTACAGAGACAGGATACCCCATTCAGTCTGAGGATTTCGTAGAGGTAAGAACAGTGGCTGGCTTCTCTGCTTCTCTGATCCTTCAATTTTCACGCTAATATCTGACTCCAGGCTTTTATTGATTCTGATCAATTAGATTAACGCTACGCTCTGGATACATGTTTCCATATCTATTCCACTCCTGTTACCACATTTTACAGCCCTCCAGCTGAATTGTTCATCAGAAGCACTGTCCTATGGGAATGTTTATAATGTTCAGTTTCTTTGTTTTACACGTTTGCATTGTTTTAGTCACTAAAAAAATTCTGGGTCAGCAAACTCTTTTTCTGTAAAGGCCCAGATCATAATATTTTATCCTTTGCAGAACATATGGTCCCCAGCACATATTCCTTTTTTTTTTAGCCATCCTTATAAAACTTGTTTTAAAACCATTCTCAGCTTTCAGGCTTAAAAAAAAAAAAAAAAACCAAACTGGTGCTATTGTTTGCTACTGTGTGGTAAAGATTGAAAATCATATTAAACTGAACCTTACTAGAAATAACCACTACAAAAGTTATGGAATATATTTTCCAAGACATTTTGATATGCCTATTTTGGATAATATTTAGATTCTGTTATACATGCAGTTTTGTGACATGTTTTTTTAAATTTAATTATTCACCAATAATTTTACATATATATGTATACACAAACACACACACATATATATTATATATAATATATATGTATATATATGTGTATATATGTGTGTGTGTGTATATATATATATATATATATATATATATATATATATATATANTATACAGAGAGAGGCTGGAGCGACGATTCATCATTTAGAAGCACGTGCTTTACTTTCAGAAGACCCATGCGGACCCATGCTGGGTGGCTCACAACTACCTGTGACTTTAGTTCCAGGGATGTGACGCCCTCCTCTGGCCTCTGTGAGAACATTTACATGTGTGCACACACACAAATGAAACTTAAAGGAAGTATTATATGAACACAACATAGCTGTGTCAATCCTTTCTCTATCAACAGTTAGGCCATTTCCTGGTTTCCACTATTATAAATAATGCTCCAACTACCACAGCAGGATTAAGTCCTGAAAAGGGATTTTATAGACCAGAAGATACACAGCTTAAAGTTGGTCAGTGACATTGCAGGTCACCCTCTAGAGAGCTGTGCAGACTCAGCCAATAACCCTCTGCAGGAGACAAACACTTCTTAACCCTCACCAGTAATGGGGACTGTTGTTTATTTTCACCAGCCAGATGGCATCTTACTGCTCTCTAGGGCCCCCTCTGTGCCCACCCCACACAACTCCCTGCTGCCTGCAGGGCACCCATCTTGGATCCCTGTGATTCCTTCCTGTGCTGCTGGCCTGGGGTTCTATGCTCTCCTTTCACTCAGTGTCAGGGCTGTAAGGAAACCAGACGCTCATGCACCTCCAACTTTGAGTTCCCTAGACAGACAACTCCCAGAAACCAGGCCCACGTTGGTTTTCTGGCCTGGAGAGCAAGGTCTACCATCATGAGCAAAGCCATGCAAAAGCTTGCCAAGAGAGTAAGTCAAGAGCCATATGGCAGTCTGGGAAGGGACATAAAGAGAATGGTGGAAGAACCCAAGAATAAAGGGTAAGTGGTCCCCAACCAAGTCCCACATCACTCTTCAGTCTTTCTCCTTCAATAACCAGACAGACACTGATGAGTGACCATCAGCTGCTGCAACCAGGACCAGAGGGGTGTCCTTGAGACTGGATTAAAGGCTTCAGGGACTGGTGAATCATCCTGGCAGTCCTAGAAGGAGGAGGGGACAAAGGCTGTTTGCATACAAGTGGAACATGGGGAATACATATCTGTGGTCTGTGTTGATGCTCTCTCCCTTGGCAACAGTCTGCGAGGACCTGACGGTGCAAGTACCACCCTGGTATTTGACCTCAGGGACACAGTATTAGACTAGAGTGGTAAGGGCAAGAAGGGGCAAATACATCCCAGTGACACCTATCCTTCAGAGGGAGCTAGACAGAGTCCCCAAAGAGACAGAGGTGTTGGGGGGAAGAGGGGAGACAGGGCAAGATGGTTCCTGTTGTGCATAGCACTCATTTTGTAACTTGCCCCTCCCAACACTAAGAGGGCTCTTCTGGTTCCCAAAGCATTGTGGTCCACACTTGAGAGTCCTGCTATGACCCACTTAATGGCTGATAGGATGCTGCTGGTGGATCCCAGGGCATGGAAGGTCTGCAGCAAGCGCAACCATATGATGCAGCAGACCCCCAAGTCTTAGCAGGAGCTTGAGGGGGAGAAATTTCATGTGGAGTGTGTGTCAAGCCAGACGAGGAAAATCAAAACACAGACCCCGGGGTTCTGGAGCAAGGCCACACCATCTGCAGCAGGGAACGGAGCATCCAAATGGAGCACTTAATGTGCTACTGAGCCCTGGCGGTGATGGCATGTGGCCTCCCACTCAGTGGGGCTCGTCGACCATCTCCAATCACTGAGCATCCAGCCTGCTAGGAGAGGAGGCCAAAGCCCTGTCCCATATGGCATTGAGCCTTGTAGAGTCCAACAAGCTTCCCAAGGATGAGCTGATTCTGTGGGCAACCTCCAACTTCAGAAGGTGAGCCGCCGATCTTGACAGTAATAGAAACGTGCTGTGGGTTCAAGCTGACTTATCGTCTTGCCGTAAGGTACTTACCAGCACCATCCTTACAGAAGACTCGACCACTGACTTGGGATGCTGTATGCCACCACCTCAAATCAGAGTAACTAATAGTGACTATGCCAGAGTTCCTGCTGGTCCTACCACAGCCTTTTATAGGCACAGATGAGGGGTCAGCTCAGGAATGAGTCCATGTATGGTGGAAAGAAGTCAATGAACCACAAGTGGACAGTGCCACACCCCCATAACTGAAGGGGGTCTCCTGGTGGCAGCGCCCCATGGCATCTACAGAAGCCTCTGATGCCACTGTGTGCTTTGTGCCCATCTCCTTCACATTGTTGTTCTGCCCACTCAGCCTGTCTCTCTCCCTAAAAGATATCCTAGAGAACACTCCAGCAAGAGGACTTAGCAGATAAAAGCACTTGCTGTGCAATCCTGATGACCCAAGTTTGCTCCCCAGGATCCAGATCTGCAATCCCAGCACTCCTATAGTGAGATGGGAGGCAAGACAAGGGATTCCCAGAGAGAGTTCACAGTGTGGTAGAAGGGGGGCCTGCCTCAACAAGGTGGAAGGAGAGAGCCTCAAAGTTGTCCTCCAACCTCTACATAGGCACTGTGGCACTCCTGCACCTGCATTCACATACATCACATACATACACACAAACATTACACATGCATGTATATTACACATACGTACACATATACACACATGTACATTACACACATACATCACAGACACACACATACATTACACATACGCACAGACACACATACACATATACACACATACATCACACACATGTACATTACACATACGTGCACACATACATCACACATGCATACACGTACATTACACATACACACACACATATATCACACACATACACAGACAGACACGCATGCACACACACATATACACACATACATCACACACATACACACACATGCACTTATCAATAAATAAAAGCATACATTGAGAGAGAGAAAGAGAGAGAGAGAGAGAGAGAGAGAGAGAGAACATGCTGCCATGTGCCCTCTTGCACATGTGCACACACACACCTCTGCTTAGACCATTTCTTAAGAAAAAGGACCTGAGACATTTCTGTGTGTGTTTGCTCTGGTTGTGTTTACTGCTATCATGAATATTGTGGGCTCCATCCCATTTCTAGTAACTAAGGACTCACAGCTAGGACCTTCCCCGGTTGGAGCTTGTCCTCATGCTTGGGGACCTGCCTCACACCTCACCTCAAAGTCATACTGGACCAGTAAATGAGCTTAAGGCTCTGGACACTGCTTCTTTAGTGGACACTGGCAACATTTTACATTTTTATTATAAAATAAAGAATTTAAAACTGGGCATGGCGGAGCACCCCTGTAACCCCAGCATTTGGGAGGCAGAGGCATGAAAATCTGGAGTTTGAGGCCAGCCTGGGCTACATAATGAGTCTCTGTCTCTGAAAACAAACAAACAAACAAACAAATAAATAACGTAAGACCAGTTAACACGTTTGCTTTCTGCCTCACAGTTCATGACTTTACTGCAGGGTGATGACTTTGAGGCTGAAGGCTGCACTGTGCAAAGTCATCAGCAGTGGCTAGGACGTGGCCATTGGGAGGCTATCATGATACCCCAGGAGGATCATGACACCCCAGGGTAGCAACATGAAAGCTAACACTGGTATATGGGACTGGGACTATACCACTTAAATGTGTCTGAAGATCAAAACTACGGCTTTGCTGAGCTCGACTCCCAGGGAGGAGAACCTGCACAGCGCTCCTTGGAGAGCCGTGGTGACAAGATTGGCCAGATCTGATGGCTGACAACATTGTAGTTTCACCTCTCACGGCAGCTGTGCACCAGAGGCTCCCTAAGCCGTTCAAGGATGTCCCTGAGGTGGTGGACCAGGCCTCCTTTCCTTTGAATCAGCCAGGTACCAGCCGCGGCTCACCTCTGGCCTGAGGACAAGCCTCATCCAGGAAGGGACCTAGTTTGGGGGCTACATTCAAGGAAATGGCAGAGAGCCAGTGGGAGATGAGCGTGGTCTCGGGTGGAGATGAGCCCTGGGGGCTGACGGCTGATCAAAGGATTGTCTCCAAAAGGCAGTAGGAGGCCACCAAAGAGCTCTTCACACACAACACAATTCAGGATTTCACGTGTATACACAAGTGTCACCATGCTCAATTTTAGAAGGCTATGGTCACCTTGGAGGGTAACCCAGATACTATCTCATGTTTGTCTGGGCAGCTACTTGCAAAGAAGCAAAACCCAAAAAATAATGGCTCTGGTGAGGATGTGAAGAAACTATAATGCCATGTATGGCTGGTGGGAATGAGAACGGAGCAGCCACTGCAGAAAACAGTACGCAGTGTGCAGTATAACGCCATGCATGGCTGGTGGGAATGAGAACAGAGCAGCCGCTGCAAAAAACAGTGTGTAGTTCTGTAGAAACACGGGCAGCAAATTATCATCTAACCCAGCAGTGACTGTGTCGGCGTATAAGCCCCTAAAGAGGTGAAGGCAAGGTCCCAGGAAGTATCTGTCCATCCATGCTCCAGCAGATTCACAACAGCTAGAGAGGGTGGGAGCAACACAGCACCCACCAACAGATGGATGATGCACACACACAAGGAGTACCATTCAGCCTTGAAAATGAAGGCAATTCTGATACTTACTCCAACATGAATGAATCTTCAGGATGTATGGTTAGGTTTACTAAGCCTGTCCTAAAAAAGACAAACACTATAGGATTCTGCTTATGTGGGCCCTTTAATTTTTATTTTTAATAAAACTATAGAGGGAGAAACCAGCAGTGTCTTCAGGGTCTAGAGTGGAGCTGTTATTTGATGTGTTTAAGCTTTAGAGACAGATCATGGAGATGGATACATACGTGCTTTGTACCACCGAACTGTCTGTCCAGAGGGAGGTGTGGTGGTGCTGGGAGAAAAGGGGCTGAAGCTTGAATTTCCTATTTGGCTATCTGCAGGGTCATTTGCTCTTGAATTATGCATGGGCCGAAACTAAATGGTTTATCTTAAAAATCATTCTGAGGCTCTTAAAAAGCTTGGTATTTCTTTATGGCATGAAAACTGGTCATGCGCACTGCCCTGACTTCTGAGCATTCTGTGATCCAGTCCAAAAGATCTGGCAATTTCTACCACTTTTAATCATCCTGCCAGGCTCGTGACAGGCCATCTCAAACATTCGCGATGATTTTATTACTTCATTACAGGGTAATCTTTCAGAACACATCATAAGTAATAATTTAGGTGTTTGAATGTTTGTTAAAATTCAAGTGAGTGTGAGTTCTCCCATACAATAAATGCACACAGCAATGGGTGGACAGAAGATGAAACTCGGCCTATGCACAAGAGAGGACTAGCTCACTGTGAAGCTCTCCTTTAAGCCCTAGCAAGATGGTTTCAGAAGCATTGAAGTGTTGAGAGGCTGAAGGGAGACACATGTCTTAGGATAGGGAAGGTGTAGTGTCTGCTGAGGGCAAAGGGACTCATGCACACT